>JAEAOA010002331.1:1095000-1706416 GCA_016746295.1 Potamilus streckersoni | reverse complement strand
ACTAAGACAGTTAAACTTAGCTGTTTAAATTGCTGTGCTGTCTGTGAAAAAAATTGTACTCAGTTTTCATTAAGATTGATGTGGTGTCCTATTCCTGATGGTTATCTCAAGGTATTGTCTTTTATGGTCACAGCAGTATCATTAGGTTTTGCCTCTGTTTTCACAGCAGTGTAAATTATCATCAGGTCTTGCCTTCTATTTTCACAGCAGTGTAAATTATCATCAGGTCTTGCATTCTATTTTCACAGCAGTGTAAATTATCATCAGGTCTTGCCTTCTATTTTCACAGTGTTAATTATCATCAGGTCTTCCCTTCTATTTTCACATCAGTGTAAACTATCATCAGGTCTTGCCTTCTATTTTCACAGCAGTGTAAATTGTCATCAGGTCTTGTATTCTATTTTCATAGCAGTGTAAATTATCATCAGGTCTTGCCTTCTATTTTCACAGCAGTGTAAATTGTCATCAGGTCATTCTATCTGGTTTCACAGCAGTGTAAATTATCATCTTGTCTTGTGTTTTGTTTTCACAGCAGTGCAAATTATCATCAGGTCTTGCCTTCTATTTTCACAGCAGTGTAAATTATCATCAGGTCTTGCCTTCTATTTCACAGCAGTGTAAATTATCATCAGGTCTTGCCTTCTATTTTCACAGCAGTGTAAATTATCATCAGGTCTTGCCTTCTATTTTCACAGCAGTGTAAATTATCATCAGGTCTTGCCTTCTATTTTTATAGCAGTGTAAATTATCATCAGATCTTGCCTTCTTTTTTTATAGCAGTGTAAATTATCATCTTGTCTTGTGTTCTGTTTTCACAGTGTGAATTATCAGGTCTTGCCTTCTATTTTCATAGCAGTGTAAATTATCAGGTCTTGCTATCTGGTTTCAAAGCAGTGTAAATTATCATCTTGTCTTGTGTTCTGTTTTCATAGCAGAGTAATATACCTTTTTGATATTGGTCATATAATATTCAGGATCTTTTCTGAAAAAGACCACAGGATTCCCCATATAATGAACAGGCTTCAGTTTGCAACAAATATATAACAGATACAGATGAAGTGAATTTCTTTTCGGATTTCCATATATGATCAATTGAAATATCTGTTTTGCTCCAAGAGCAATATTAAGAGATAATCAACCCATCACATTTTCTTGCTTTTACCTTAAATCTTCAAATAACCAATTATATATTGTTTGGCTCGGCTCACAAGGGCCCAATAGTTTTCTGACCTTGAGAGATCTTTGGAATTGAAAATAAATTTTGGGGAAAAAATACTACCCTGCATGTATATGTATTGGTTGGCTTCCGTTAGTCTCGAGAGACGATGGAAATGCGCCCATGAAAGGTGTCCTAGTTTGTAGCTGTGTAGCATCTTCTGTGACTATAAAGTCCCACACGGGAGTGGCAATCCTTGCTGCAGTTGCTACACTTGAAGTATGACTCAGGTCTTGGTTGGAACTGCATCCTCTTCCTCTGAGATCTTTTCTCATCATCGAGCTGTTGTAACTTTTCCTCACTGGCTTTCAGACCTGTGTACAGAGAATGTCGCCAGCTGGTCTTGTTGAGGGCAAGCTCTTCCCAGGTGTTGACCTCTATTCCAAGAGCTTTCATATCCTGCTTGTAGACATCCTTGAAGCGAAGATGTGGCCGTCCTATTGATCTTCTGCCTGAGGTAAGCTTAGAGTAGAGAAGGTCTTTGGGGATCCGTCCATCATCCATTCGATGCACATGGCCCAGCCATCTGATGCGACGTTGGCGGAGGAGTGTGACCATGCTGGGAATTTTGGCCTGTTGAAGCACCTCGTTGTTTGTCACACGATCGCTCCAGGTGATCCCAAGTATGCGACGGAGACAATGCATGTGAAAGGCGCTTAGTCATTTCTCCTGAGAGGCGTACAGGGTCCAAGTTTCGCTGGCATACAGAAGAGTGCTAAGCACGCAGGCATGGTACACGGTGATCTTAGTGTTTAATGTCAGCTTGTTGTTGTTCCACACTCTCTTCGACAATCTATAGAGAGTTGTTGACGCCTTTCCAATCCGCTTGTTGAGCTCGGCACCGAGTGAGAGGTTGTTGGTGATGGTAGAGCCAAGGTAAGTGAACTCACTGACTACTTCTAGTTTGTAGTTGTTAATGGTTATGCTGGGAGGGTCTGCGTCCTGAGCCATCACGTTGGTTTTTTTTAGGCTGATGGTCAGCCCGAATTCATCACAAAGCGGTCCATCAGACGTTGTAGTTCAGCTTCTGTGTGAGTGAATATAGCAGCATCATCTGCAAAGAGCATGTCCCTAATGGTTGCTTTCCTTACTTTGCTCATTGCCTTCAGTCGTGCCAGGTTGAACAGTCTGCCCTCTGAACGCGTGTGCAGGTAGATCCCTTCTGTGGACGTCCCAAAGGCGTACTTAGGCAGGATAGCGAAGAAGATGCCAAAGAGCGTGGGGGCAAGGACACAGCCTTATTTCATTCCGCTGTGGATATTGAATGGTTCGGACGATGAGCCATCATACTGCACTGTGCCTTTCATGTCTTCATGGAAGGACTGGACCATGCTTAACAGCTTTGGAGGGCATCCAATCTTCGTCAGGATTTTGAAGAGTCCGTCTCTGCTGACTAGATCGAATGCTTTGGTGAGGTCTATAAAAGCCAGGAAGAGGGGTCTGTGTTGTTCCCTGCATTTCTCCTGCAGTTGCCTGATGGAAAAGATCATGTCGATTGTGGACCTCTCTGAGGAACTTACAATGAGACTCTGGATACACTCTGTCGGCAAGCGTCTGCAGTCTGTTCAGGATGACTCTAGCGAAGACTTTACCCACGATGCTGAGAAGTGATATGCCCCTGTAGTTGTTGCAGTCACTTCTGTCGCCCTTGTTCTTATACAGGGTTATGATGTTGGCGTCTCTCATGTCCTGAGGCACTGTACCTTCATCCCAGCACTGGCAGAGAAGATCATAAAGGTGTGTGAACAGCACACTGCCGCCACATTTGATGACTTCTGCTGGGATGCCATCCTTTCCTGGGGCTTTACCTGTGGTCAGTTTCTCTAATGCTAGCTTTAGTTCTGTCTCAGTAGGATTCTCATCCAGTTTGGTCAAACAAGGGAGGTTTTCATTGGCGTTGAGGGCATTGTTGGTCATGTTATTCTCTTTGGAATACAGTTCGGAGTAGTACTCCACCCAGCGCTCCATCTGTTTGTTCTTGTCATGAATGATATCTCCTGCAGAAGACTTCAGTGGAGCTATTACTTTCTTCGTTGGACCCATTGCTTTCTTTATGCCATTATACATGCCTATGATGTTTCCATTGTCTACTGCTGACTGGATGCTCTGACAGAGTAGAAGCCAGTATTCATTAGCGCATTGCCGTGCTAACCTCTGCACTTTGCTTCTGGTAGACCTATATGCATGTAGTGTCCTCACGCTTGAATTCCAGGTGGGCACTGCGACGCTCTTCTATTGCTGGCATGAGTGTGGCGGAATTGGCGTCAAACCAGTCATTGTTCTTTGTCTGCTTCTTACCAAAGATTCTTGTGGCTGCACTGTACACAGTATCTCTGTTGTTGTCCCATCTCTCTTTGGTACTGCCATAGGGAGGTTCTGAACTGAACGCCTTGGAGAGGGCATAAGTGAATTCTTCAGCCTTGTCTGAATATGATGTCTTGCTCACATCGATGTGTGGTTTACCCACTTGCCTAGAGTGGTGGATCTTCTTTGGTTGAAGCTTAAATTTACAGCAGACTAGAGAGTGATCGGTGTCGCAGTCAGCGCTGTGGAATGTACGAGTAAGCTGCACACCCTTCATGGCTGAACATCTTGTGATAATCAAGTCCAACTGATGCCAGTGTTTGGATCGAGGATGCCTCCAAGACACTTTGTGCTGTGGTTTTGTCTGAAAAAATGAATTGTTGATGCTGAGGTTGTGGTACGAGCACATTTCTAGTAGACGTTGCCCGTTTTCATTCATCTTCCCAATGCCAAACTTGGCGAGACACAAAGGCCAGGAGTCGTGATCGGCACCCACCCTAGTGTTGAAGTCGCCCAGTAATATCAAGTTCTCTTCTTTCAGAATATTGTCGATGAGCAAGTCGAGCTCATTGTAAAACACATCCTTGGTATCTGTGGTGGCACTGAGTGTGGGAGCGTAAACACTGATGAGATTAACTAGCCCGGTTGTGGTGTGGAGGCGAAGAGATAGCAGTCTTTCGTTTCCTTGTTGGCAGGGTTCTATCATAGCCAGCAGAGAGTTTATGACAGCAAAACCATCACCATACTCCCTAACTTCAGCATAGTCCGGACGTTCCAGGTACCTAGCTTTAGGATTGTTGATTTCCTTGTTTTTCGTTTGTTTTTTCTTGGTGCTGTAGTTGCAGCCCGCTTGTCAGGTACTCACGTATCTTAAGCCCTGCGCACCCAGCAAGGCAGGCGAGCTGTGGCGGGACGGCACTTTATTGGCTGGGGGCTGCCCAGCTTGAGGCGGGCGATAGCTGTCCAATGAGATCTGTTGGTCTCTCCCACCGTCGGAAGCAACCCCTGGCGTCTAACTCTACGCCAGTCGAGTGGTGACTTATAACCGGTAACTGTTGCTTCCCATGTTGTGTCAACGCTGTGAAGCGAAGCTGGAGTGTCCTCTCCAGGGCGCAAGCCTGGGCAAGGTTATATGGAGAATCAGCTGTTGCCCATGCAACTGACTCCCCCTCTCCACACAGCTGATGGATCCAAGGGAAAGGATAAGCCGATACGTCATGGCACCAGCGTCGTCGCAAGAGTTGCCGAGATGTCACTAAATGCAGTGACAAGTCGCCTTAGGGACTCCGTCTCCAGATTTTCTGTTGGGGTTTACTCCCTTAGCCTTTCCCATGTAAGGGTATAGTCGCAAGGCAGCGAAGGTTTGAAATCAGAGTTTACCTTCTCCTAGACGGGCTAAATGTATATATATACACACATACACATATTTGATATAGCAACTTTTGATATAACATCTATATATCTAATGACATTCATTCTAAATATTGAATGAAATCATCCAGTATGCTTAAAGAGTTTCTTAATTAACTATGCTTTCAGACAATTAGTAAAGAAAATCAATAACAAGAAAGATAAATTAAATCCTCAGTATTGTTTTTTGTGTGTGCGTGTGTGATTTAGATTTTTTACATAGTTTATAAAACTTTTCAATTATATTGCTATGATGTCTGCAGTGTGACAGTTTATAGAATTGTCTAGCAATGGGGCATCATGCTGTAGACATGTGACATGATTTTCCACCAAATCGCATTGTAATGACACCAGGGTGACCAGTACTAACAAAAACTTTTTAATGCTGAGTGCCAAGCAAGGTAGCTGTTAGTACCATTTTTAAAAACTTTTGGTATGACTTGGCTGGGATTTGAACCTGCAGCCTCCTGCACCTGAGATGGACACTCTAATCACTAGGCCAGTGGAAAGGTGTTTTTTGTTACAGACCATTAGACAAATAAAACTGTGGTCATGGTAACCATATGATAGGTTGCTCACTTTTTATGTGGCCTTTGGTTTGCTCATTGTTATCTGGGAGAAGATAAGCAAGAGTGTTATTGGCTGTATCCAGAAAATAATAATTACAGTAATTGATGGAAAAACATAGATTTGAGCTGAAATATACAATAGAAAAAAAGCCCCAATATGTAAAATATAACAATTTAAATAATTAAATAAACTAAATGAAAATTGAACATGACATTTGAATGATACTCTTTCTAATAGAAAATTGCAACATTTAAAAGAAATGTGTTTAGCCATTTCCTTTTACTGACAAAATAAATTTCTTCATAGACTTGAGTGAATGTTTGAACTAATGGCCCAGTAAGCCTGCCTTACCTGGTTGCTTCTGGTTCAGTCAATTCAGTGACAGGTCACAGTTGCCATATTTCTTTTCCTCATCTCCATGTCTCTAAAGCCACTTTTGGGTCATAAACCATAACTTGGTAGTTTGCACTTTTTTCATCATTATGGTGGAACTATTTCCTCGTGTGCTTTCAAAACTCATTTTTTCTATGCAACTAAATCTCTTTGTACATTTATGATTACATGTCCCTAAACTTAAAGCCATATGTCTTTTGGACATGTTAAATTTGTAATGTCATGCTGTCACAGAATAAGGCTATAAATAACTAGGTTTTGCCATAACTATTATTTACTCCTATGGATTTTCAACTGAGACACAAGTCATTTGGATTTTGACAGTGGTGTGCATACAATAATTCACTATCTTCTCAAGTGGTTGGGTTAAGTGTCAAAGGTTTGTTTTGTTTGATTTGTGAAACATTTTCTTGGTTTTATGTTATGTTGGGTGATGAAGCTTTGTAACATTGCGTGCTTTGTTATTACCATTTTAGTAATAAATAGTTTGGTTTTGTTGTAGCCTATTGGACACTATTGGATATTATGGGAGTTATTGGACATAATGGGAGTTTTTTGGACATTATTGGAGCTAATTGGACATTATTGGGGCTGACCATGTCTTATTGAAGCTGATTTTGTTTTATTGGGGCTGATGATGTCTTATGGAGATTCAGTGTGGATAAGAGCTGACTGTAGCTACCCATGGTTGGATGTAGCTATCATATGGTGGTATTGTGGCAGGCTGTCCATGGGTATGAATACATGTATGTATGTGAATGAATACATATAAGAATCTGTGAAGTATATGAATGTGATCTATAAAAAAGGGATCTGGTGAAATTGCAGAGTTTCAGTTTGTATAAACTGTGTAGTAACAATTTATGAAGTGAATGAATATTCCAGATTACAGTGATGTGTGTTCATCTATTTGTGTATTTAGTTGAATGCAGTGTTTAGTGGAAACAATAGTAATAACATTATGACTATTGCTCATTTTCCTTTGTCTGTTTTATCTCATGAGATTTTATGAATCTCAAAGGTTATTGTGTATCAGAGATTATGTGAATCTCATTTTACATGATACATGGTATATTTGTACTTCTCATGTTAGGCTAGAGGCCAGTGAATCATATTTTTGTGTTTCTTTCTTTATAATTTTGTGAGTGTGTGTAGGGTGATTTGAATCAATTGTATGATAGGAGTGTGAGATTCAGTGTACTTGTTTTATATTCACACAACATGCATGCACACACACGCACACACACACACACACACACACACACACACACAAAGTATTTTTTTTTATAAATTCCAATCATTCATCACTTTGTGTTTGTGTTATCCAAACAGAGAAAGCCCACTGGTTTCAATTCTGTTAGAATGACTATGACAAAACTGACTGTTTTTTATCATACTGATACTTCCACTAATGTAGGAAAGCTCTGTGCCTTTTCCTGTTTCCTACTAGTATAAACAGATGTAAAATAGTTTAACTAGACATCTTAGACATCATTTGCCATGCTTATTTTCAGCCATTTTGATTAATGCCAGGATACAAAGTTGTTACCTGATTTATTTATAATTTATAAGGTTTTGTAAACATTTACAGGGCTAACATGAAACAGTGGCTTGTAAATATGGTAGTCTTAGCATTGACATGGAATTTGGAATTGGAGACTGACATGAACTACAGCTAGATTTAAAAAAAATAGAATTACAACAAACTTTCCCATGCTTTTTTCACATTACTGGCACAAAACATTTTTTTTTACTATGGACAGTCAGTGTATACAATTCAGCTTCCCAATAAATGATCCCTATATGTTGATACATTGTTGTATTTAATTGGTATTCACATGATAGCATTAGGATGACCACCATTCTGTCATGCACCTTGTTAAAGACTTATTGTGTGATGGTAACTCTAGTTGCCTTTGCACTAAATAACCTTCTTTCTGTGCCACAAAACACATAAATATGAACTATCATCCATTACAGCCATTCCTTAAAAACACACATGCACACATAGACAGAACTTAGACAAACCTGATGAGCAGGACAAAACTGGTTTTACCAATCTCAAAATTTGCTTGGTATCAGATTTAGATACATTATTTTGGTTGTCTTAAATTTAAAACTCTTATGGTTTAAATGTCAGTAAACTGATATATCAGCAGTTATTACACAGGCAGGAATTGTGTCTTAACATCAAGGGATGTTTTAATGACCCAAATTTACACTGTATGTGTACAGTCATAAAGAACAAATATTGATTATATAGTAGACCCTGTCTTGAATGACCACTATTAGAGAATCTACCTCTCAGTGCAAGGATATATTGAGTATAGTATTGTGAAATGTCACAAGAGACCACTGTCTTAAGAGACCATATTCTGTTCCTAGATTTGTTAATTATATTGTGGTATGACCTGTCCTGATAGATCATGTCTTGACAGACACTATTTTTTGTAGATGGAGTGGTCTCTCAAGATAGGTTTTAAGTTCTCCTTTAATACCATATGACATTGAAACAATATTTTTTTTAAAAATATAAATTTCTGTAAGAGTAATTGCTGCTTTTTTAAAACTGTTCACAGATATTAGGAAAATTTTATTTTAGAAAATGCATTTTTCTCTAATGCTGATGATATGATGTATGCACACATCATTGAAGCCTAATTTGATAATTACAGGAATAAATTAATATTTCAGAGTAAAACCTTTTTTGTGGATTTCTAATTGTTGTTTTAAAGTAAATGGCTGTTGTCTTATGGGAGCTCTTGTATGAGCATGACAAATATACAAATGTCTGTCTGTTGTTGTTGTTGTTGTTGTTGTTGTGCTTAATGGTAGGCTATTCATGGCGGCCACCAGTATTAATGGTGGAGGAAGAAACCGGAAAAGAACCACCGACCCACAAGAAGCTACTGGCAAGCTTTCTCACATATCCACATTCTTCGCCAAGTCTAGGCAGACAGAGGTGAGATGGCAGTGATCTGTAATGGACAGCAGCCTTTAAACCACTCTAGACCACTCGGGCCCCTTGTCTGTCTGTAAACATATATACTGTATATATACTGTAAACATATATATATATATATATATATATATATATATATATATATATATATATATATATATATATATATATATATATATATATATATATATATATATGCCCCTCACTGTAATTAATAACTTTGGTCTGAAGGAATTGGTTGTTACCAAGAGACAAGTGTTCTCTTTATGCAAAGTACAGGTGCTCTGATTTTAAATGAGATAGTTTATTTTATCATTTATTATTTTCTCTCTCTCTCTCACACACACACACACACACACACACACACACACACACACAATTTGCTTTCAAATCAGAGATACTAATTTTAAACAAAACTTAAACTTTGGATAAGTTTCAGCATAAATGGTGTGGGGAATACACCATCTAATACGACATGATTGAAATGGACACATTAAATTGAAATCTCAAAGGTTAGCTGTTTAGTGTTAGGTACCATCCCATGTCCGTTATGGATCACTGCGATCTCGATCTCCATCTCCGAGATCTCGCCTCTGTCTTCATGGGTTGAGTCTAGGATTCGGTGAATGTGGATTTGAGTCTAGGATTCTAGGATTCGGTGAATGTGGATATGTAAGAAAGCTTGCCAGTAGCTTCTAGTGTGGGTCGGTGGTTCTTTCTGGGAAATGGTTTCTTCCTCCACCATTAATACTGGCCACCATGAATAGCCTATCGTGTGCTGAAAAAATGGCTGAAAAATGGCGTTAAGCCCAACAACAACAACAACCAGGTAAGTAAATGAGTTTTTAACATCAGATGTTATTGGTTATGTTTTGTGGCAAGCTGGTGTAAAAATGATCAGAGCAGAATTGATTGCCCTGATTTGAATAATAAATAAGTGTCTCCAAAAGAAAATAATTAGGTTAGGGTCTCTCTGTTAAATCCAAATGAAAACTACATTGTAAATGATTTTGCCATGCTCAACACTGCTTTATCACTCATAAAATCAGTTTACCTAGATGTGAAATCTTTTCTTAGAGGGACAGACAAATGCAGTTTTGACTTTTAGATATATACAATATATCCTATCAGCCTAAATAAAGATCATTTTTACACCCCTGGCATTCTATGAAAGGAGGATACATCACAAATGTTTTTGTGTGTAATTATTTCGACCTTAAGGCCTGCATTAATGAAACTAGCTTTTAATTACCAGAATTAAATATCCATATGATTGTAAAATGTTAAATTAGTGACTATATCATTATACAGAGCTGCAAAATTGTACTTGTTGTTGAACCATGTGAAGTCTTGAAGTTTAGAGAATGTTGAAGTTGTGATGACTTGAATTTGTACATGCTAGGTAAAGGCAGGTATTTAGGTGAGGGACATTAGGCTATACCTGTTGTATAGTGTTCACCTAGCTTCAAATACACCTGTAAATTGCATAATGTGTCAGGTAATGTGTATTGGTTGGAGGTCAGAAGCTATTAACTTGGTATTGGGTTTTACTAGTATATTCTGGTAGGTGCAATGGTAATCTAAATGTCTAAAGGACAAACAAATTGTAAAATGAATTACTATATATGTAGATTGTTTTGACACCTGAAGCATGAAATTTTAGACTTAGTGATTCATTTCAGAAGGGTGTTGAACAGACACACCCTTAGAACTGCTGTATTTCACTACAGTAAGATTAGGCCTCCAACTTGATACTGTCGTCAGTAGGGGTTTATTATTGGTACTCACTTTAGTCTGGTCTTACTGCAAACAACTAAGATCCTGATCTCCTGTAGCATAATGTGTCTGGTTGTAGGTAGTTTCTGATTGATGTTATCAGTCACCATATTGTTGTATAATGGCATATTTACTGTAGAGTTTAAATGGTGTTCAGAAGTTTAAATAAATATATTGAGAGTCAAACAGAATGTGAAACAGGCTTTCTTTTAGCATCAATATTTGTAATTTGTAAGTTGATTTGGCATCAATGTGTCTTTTGTAAAATGGTCAGTTTTGGTGCTAGTAAAATTGGCAGAATATGGTCTGCAAGTGACTTTATTTTTGAAGCAACTTTATGTTGTTTGTTATGTTGATTACTCCTAAGGAACAGCTCACACCCAGATCTGCCAGCTCATGTGATGGCAGATACGGGTCTGTACTGTTTGCACTTGGACTCGTCTTATAAAAACTAGTATAAATGATATTCAAAATTTTATTCTATAGCTACTTCATATATTTTAGAAAAAGATACAAACTGTAATTGAATGGAAGGATGTAAACGAGATTTTTTCTTCTAATTATGACTCTAACTCAGATGATCTTAGTTTCTCTGCAACATGCATGTAACATTCTAATTAATATAAAACTTAACACAGGTTTTCATTGAAAAGGTTGTTCAGGAGAAGAAAAAAAATGTCTGGACTGTGTTACAGTTCATTTACATGTATAACTAATTTAAAGTGACATTTTGTGCTTTTTGAATTTTATCAGTGAATCATTAGATTTATATATTTTATAATAAATTAATAAATCTCATTTTAATAAGTTTAATCTTGTATAGACCAGGGCTCATTACAAGTAGAATCATTCAGTGTGTTTCATACATTTTGTATTAAAATATGTATCCTTAAAAAACCTCCTCAGGAATCTATTTAGGTCACTTAAAAGTCCATGCTAACTCTAACCTATATAGTCACTTAAAAGTCAATGCTAACTCTAACCTATATAGTCACTTAAAAGTTCATGCTAACTCTAACCTATATAGTCACTTAAAAGTCCATGCTAACTCTAACCTATATAGTCACTTAAAAGTCCATGCTAACTCTAACCTATATAGTCACTTAAAAGTCCATGCTAACTCTAACCTATATAGTCACTTAAAAGTCCATGCTAACTCTAACCTATATAGTCACTTAAAAGTCCATGCTAACTCTAACCTATATAGTCACTTAAAAGTCCATGCTAACTCTACCCTATATAGTCACTTAAAAGTCCATGCTAACTCTAACCTATATAGTCACTTAAAAGTCCATGCTAACTCTAACCTATATAGTCACTTAAAAGTCCATGCTAACTCTAACCTATATAGTCACTTAAAAGTCCATGCTAACTCTAACCTATATAGTCACTTAAAAGTCCATGCTAACTCTAACCTATATAGTCACTTAAAAGTCCATGCTAACTCTACCCTATATAGTCACTTAAAAGTCCATGCTAACTCTGCATATGCTCCAATCTGCTTTTGTAAAATGACTGACAGGTCAGGGTCTCTACAGCTTCATAGGAGTAATCAGCAAAACAAACAACATAGACCCTTATCTGCCAGTGGATTATTTGATGGCTGATTAGGCTTTGTGTTGTTCACAGCTAGGCTCATCTATTGAGTACCTAGATTATTCATAACTAGTAGTTTTTGCATGCAATTTATGCTCAAAGGCACTGCTCCCGTGACTTAGTAGTTAGAGCATCTGCCTTGGATGTGGGAGGTCATGGGTTTGGTACCCAGCTTAGTCATACCAAAATCTTACAAAATAGAGACTAATAGCTGCCTCTTTTGTGGATCAGGATTAAGAGGTTGTGTGTTACGACTGGTTGGCCTGGTGTCAGGATAATGTGACTGGGTGAGACATCATGCTACATGTCTGTGGCATGATGCCCCAGTGCTAGACATAACTGTAAACTGCCACAATGCAGACATCTTAGTGATATGACTGAGAAATTGTTAAAGCAATGTTAAAAATGTAAATCACACACACACCACGCACACGCACACAATTGCAAGCAATGTTACACCCAGATTTGCCATTGCATAATTTGTCAGAAAGTTCGGGTCCATGCTGTTTTTTTTTTTTTTTTTTACAGTTTTAGGCAGAGTGGCAGAGTAGACCCTAATTTGCCCTTGCATTTTGTGAAAGTGATCAAACTGTTAATGATTTACATGTTTATTTCTTCAGAATAATTGTCACTCCAGAATATGGATTAGTTGTCAACCTCTCTAAAGTTGAATGATTATTAATTGTAGGAAACCCGAGGATTAGTTACATAATACCCTGTGGATATTTTTAGTAACATGTCAATAAGAACACCCTAATCTCTTAGATAATACTCTTTTTACCACATAATTCATTCCTTGGCAGATTTAGTTTGTAAAACAAGGATTCAAGTAATGTGCTGGATTCAGTGTAATTAATGGTCCTGCTGACTTTACATCAGTTGACGTAGATGATTTATTGTTGACTTAGTCATCTTCAATTACAGGTATATAAACATAAATGACTGGATAAATGGAGGGAAACTTGGTTTTTGAATTCCAGATGAGATTGATTTGGGTGTCTAGGTGTTTGGACTTACCTTGTATCTTGTTGGCTTTCTTATCAGCACACCATTACAATCATCCTATGGTATCCTAGTTGGAGCAGCAACTTAAGGATTAGGAGGAAAGAGGTTATAATTTGACCACATATTACACTGACACTGGAATTTACCTATGAATTTGATGATTCATCAGGTTCCAGTGGATGCACTAATCAAGTGTGTGCTGCTGATCATGTTTATTTGTTCTTTGGAAATTTGTACCAAACTGATTTGAAATTTTCTCAAGTTCCAACAGCTAGAGAAAGTGATTTACCTGACTGGAGTAAGTTCAAATGTGTTTCTGTTGGTTTTAAATGTGATTTTCCAGGATTAACATCAACAAGTCTATTGAGTTACGCATTTAGGTAAATTTGTCCATCTTGTGTCCATTTAATTTGTGCATTTAGGTAAATTTGTAGGTCATTCCATCTTCTATTTAAGTTATGCCTTAAGATCATTTGGTCTGTCAGTCAGAACCCAGGAAAACCCAGGGAAGAATGACCGACCACCGACCAACCACCCACAAGAAGCTACCCACCTTAGCAGTGAGATGGCAGAGATCTATAATGGTTAGCATTTTAGACCACTTGGCCACTCAGGGATCCCAAAAATCAACTTCATGATGGACTGTTAATGTTGCTTGTTAAGTTTCATTTGCAAATAAGTTTGACATCTTATGCTAGTGACTGTAGCTAGGGTAATTAAATAGGTTGCACTTAACCTAGTTTTCTGTACCTTTTTTAGGTTAACAATTGTAATTATGTACTTACAAGATAGATGCATTTATCATTTGTATACCCAATACATCTTATGGTATTAAGTATTTAGGACAGAAGTCTCTATTTTCTAGTAATCTTGTGGTTTCTTTGTAGTTTTCTTGTGGTGTCTTGTTTTCATGTTGTCATCTAGTTGTCATTATGTGGTGTCTAGTAGTCATCTTGTAATCTTGTGGTATTTTGTAATTTTATAAGGGGCCCCCAGTGGAGTGGCTGAGTGGTCTAAAGCATGTCCATTATGGATCACTGCCATCTCACCTCTGTCTTGGTGGGTTGTGTTTTCAAGTCTAGGATTTGGGGAATGTGGATATTTGAGAAAGCTTGCCAGTAGTTTTTTGTGGGTTGGTGGTTCTTTCCGGTGATTTCCCGGTTTCTTCCTCCACCATTAATACTGGCCGACATGAATAACCTATCTAGTGCTGAAAAATGGTGTTAAGCCCAACACAACAACAACAATGTAATCTTATATCTTGTCATCTTGTTGCATTTAGTAATCTTGTGGTATCTTGTACTCATCTTGTGGTCTCTAGTTATTGTGTGGTATCATGTAGACCTTGTGGAAAAGTCATCTTGTGGAATCATGCCATCTGGTGGTATAGTTTAATTAAAACATACACAAACTCATCATGTGGTATCTTGTGCTTAATTGATGAGTCCCTGTAAAACTGCATTGATACAGATATACCAGTGGCAGATCTGGTGAATGAATATACAGTATTATAATGAAGTTTTTACTTTTATGCTTTTCCCTGACAGCATGTGGGATTTATCAAAATATAAAATATCTACATGACTATAATATCTGCACAAGTTGTAAAAAATGCTGTTAACTTTTCTTTACCTTTTTGAGATAAAACTGCTGGACATTGAAACCAGCTGAAAGTTGCAAAGTTCAGAACTTGAAAAATTTGTTAATGCTGACGTTAGTACTTTGTATAGACATGCTTACACAAAAAATTGGCAAATTAGATTTGTTCAGTATTGCATAGTTCTTTAATATAAATTGGTTTTCCAAAGTAGAAAGCCAGCATTATCTGTTTACTAAATCACTCAAGATTTTGAAAAAGTCTTTTATACTTTAGTTGACTTCATTCTTTTCTTGCATATAGGTGATTTTGTTATTATTGAATTTGTTCACAAAAAGTTTTTGGTTACAGGTACTGTCAGTATGAGAAATAAGTTGTAGTGATATTTTTACATCTAAAATCTTGTCAAGTTAGTAGCACTATGATACAATGTGATGCCACCTGTTATCATGTCATATTATGCCATTCATTAAGCAAGGATTATATGATAACTTACAAAAGCAGACTGCTCCAAATAAATTCTTAGATTAAATGATCGTGTCTGACTGTTGAATATGATATACACTGCTCTCATTATGAAGCCATTCATTGTAACTTGTAACATGGTTCTTGTTATAAAGAGGGAATGTTGAAGTACAGTATCCCTTTTCATTATGTGGTAGTAAATCTGTATGCATCAGACACTTCATTATAAGGCAGTCTTGCTATAACGTAGTCTGCTCTGTGATCTCCTTGTATAGCTTTATAATGAGGGAGTACTGTATCACATGCTTCATTAATAGACCTCATGTTGAGGCAATATACACAATAGCTTCCATGGAAAGCATTATTATCAAAAAGTACTGTATTATGTACAAGTGAATTAACAAAGTCTGTGATCTCTCAATGCATTTTTATACAAAAAGAAACAATAAACATGAAAAATCAGCATGATGGTTATTTTATTAGAAAGTATACACATTTTTTTTAATAACCCCTTTACAGAAATTGAGCCTGCTTTATAGCATTGCTAAATTACTACTTTATAAAATATGATTAGGTCATTAATATACATTCAGTCTTATACAGTCATGTTTTTCTTTATTCCATTAATTCCCTTTCTGGATTAGCTTATTTAACCTCAAATTATCTCACAATTCCAAGAATTCTGATTCCTACTTTGAAAACATTAAAAAAATTGTTAAAAGATTTATTACAAGCTAGTGTGTGTGTGTGTGTTGTAGTGGTAGTATTTATGGCAATTAGCACAAAATGGCTATATGGTGCCAGAAAAATGTTAAGTTTAAAATATAAATGGATGAATCTAACAGAACTTTAGAAAGATGAACCTTTCCAAAAGATAAGCTAAATACAAAATAAAAAATATAAAAAGTAATCATGTTGATATATATATATATATATATATATATATATATATATATATATATATATATATATATATATGTAAAAATTCTTTTAAACATGATGAAAATTTGTTGTATAAACCACATTTTCTTATAAACTCTAAGAATATCATAGGCAGTATATCCCCATGCAGATTTTTGAAACAGTTCATGTCAAAATACTACTTGGTGGAAATCAGCAAAATCAACAAGAGTTCTCCACTATCAAGGTATACAATTTAAATCAAGTTCTGACCCTTAAGGAGGTCAAGAATGTCTGTTGGATACAGAGACAGCACAATACCACTTCATCTATATAACTTTGTTCCCAGAAATGCAATGACCTTCATTGTTTTCAGCTTATCCTCCTAAAGTAACATCATATCAGTACTGAGAGTCAGGATTCAAGAAAAAATGTTTGATCACAGTGTCCAGTCTTGTCTCATAATTGCAATTATTTTTCATTCTCACTTGGCCTTATATAAATTTGGCCAATGTTTTCCACTACGAGTCAGTTTAAATTCTGAATGGTTGAGGGGCCAGATGAAAATGTTTGCTAAGCTAGATTCTCAAAGGTCGTATGTTGAACAATGTTAGATCAGCTTTTATATATGGTATAGAGAGGTACCTGTGTTCATAACAAATATGGAACATAATTCTTTTGAATAATTTGTTTTGTATCTTTGTCCATAGAAGATAAAAGGAACACTCAGCATACATACACAATATTTTAAAGGAGAGGGAAGTAGAGCTACCTTATCACAGAACTTTAAAAGAAAACCATTTGTATGACCTCTATTCTCTAGATTTTGACTCATTCACATTCATTAATTTTTGAATGTTGTTATTATTCTCTTTATCACATGACTTGTGCATGTACATATATTGAAATGCAGTATACATGTATTTCTTTTTGTAAGATGAAAATTATAACTGAATTGATTTGTGACCCAGGTGAATTTTAGGACTGAGTTTGATTTTAGGTTCCAAGAATTTATGGTGGTTGGCTGGCCTCACTGACCACCTTGATACTACAGGTCCAGCCATATCAACATGGTGTTTTCTTTTAAAGACTTCTTATGATGTCTAGCTGCCCCTATATATAGATACCAGTCTGACATCCAATATAGTTATCACAACTCAGTCACGTGACATTTTCACCAGAAGACTAATTAGGATCTCCAGTTGGACTGAAAAGAAAATGGTGCTAATCTGACATGGTCACCACATTGACCATCTTGAAAATTGTGACTACCACTCCTCAGTGAAATGCCATGTTTTGAAAATATTGTTGTCCTCTAGAAATGGATGATGACATGGATGGTTATATGTATGTGTGGTTTTAACCGTTAGACTTTTTATTGTCATAAATAAAAATGGTGCCACTTTTTACATTTAATATGGCTGCCATGATGACTGTCTTACAAATATTTTTGTCACTTTTTTCTGTGAATGGATGATCATTTTGATACTGGGTTTCACCAAAGACTTCTTTCAATGTTCACTTTATCCTAAATAAAAATAGTTCCAAGCTAATGTTCAGTATTTGCACCACAACAGCTGGTTTGAAAATTTTGTTACTGCTGAAGAATATCAGAGATAGTATCAACACTTAACAGTTAAAAGGAAGAAATGATCTTACCATGAATTTCTGGAAATTCTCTTTGCCCAGTAATGGGTTAATCCCTTTGAGATACTCTTTGTAATGTTTGTTTCAGATCCATATAAAACAATAACCATTTTTTTCAAACATTAAACTGTAGCTATGAGAAGTTGCTAGAGAAAAATAACTTGTGAAATGAATGAAATTCACCAATTTCATAATGCATTAGATTCAATTTATTTTACAATGATCAACAATTATCATCTTTGTTATCATTACTATTATCACCAATGTTCACAGGCAGCTGCCATCATCACCATTATCATCATCACTACCACTGCTGAGATCACTACTTTTCACTGGCATTTGCCACCATTACATTGCATTTACACTATTCTGATAGTTTTTTTCATTTGGAGCATCTCTGTTCTTATGCTAATGGTTCCTCCAGATGAAGTATGAAAATCTTCGTTTCATTCACTTGCAAAGTCATTACTATTTTAATAAAAAAAACACCTTTTCTAATATATTTACCAGTTTGGTCCAAAGATTGTAAAAAGTTGTACTAATGTACAAGAATTTCCATAGCCTAGTTGTTTTGTGTCTGACATTACAAAGAGATTACAAGAATGAAAAACTACCAAGACTAGGTTATTCCACAACTGATCTCATCTTCAGATTGTGCATTCTCCCAACAATCTTTCAGTAATATTGATTCATTCACAATTATGAGTAATGAAAAATCTTTATGCTGAAATTGTTAAAAAGCATTAGAAAAATCATTTCAAGATCAAATAAGATGGAATGGCTAAACAACAAAATGTCAATCAAGTAAAAAACATCATGAATGACCAAAAGGCTAATGGCACTGAATCTGTTGGTATGTATGAATTAATGTATTTAATTTTTTCTTGTTGAAGAAAATAAAGTTTCATTCAACTAGAAATATCCACTTGAAATTCTGGTGATATTTCTAGGTTGACACAAGAAATGTTCTATATTTACATGGCCCTTGGTTTTTATAGCTGGCCCCAAATTATTTTAACTGAGGGGTCTGTTGACTGATAGGCACAAAAGATAGTGTGAAACACTGGACTGCCATTCTGCTATTGTTGGTGGTTGTTATTGTCAGTAACCACTGACAAATCTACCACTTCAATAAAAATTTTGAGTGCAGAAATTTATTATTTTCCAGACACTAATGATGGACCTTTATTTTGCTGATTAAAGAATAATAATACGTAAATACTATTGACATTTTCAGACTTTTATTGACTGGTTTTAGCCCTTTAGTAATTACATATGTACAGCCATAAATACTGCATGCCTATCATATCTGTGTGCTGTTTGATTTGAACATGCACATTGTCATTCTCCTTCCTAGCATTGATGGTGACTTTTATGGGGAATTTCATAAAGTACCCATATTTCATGAGTCATTTATGCAAGGGACAGGGTAAGGAAATGAGTATTCATTTATGTTACAGGAGTCTCAAACTCAATCCACCATGCAAGTCACATGAGGGCATTTTTGATGACCCAACTGCTGCAACACCTTTGTCATCTCTCATGACACCTTGCAGGCCACAGGATACAACTTAGCATGCTGCATGGAGCACACAAGCTGCTTGTTTTGAGACCCCTGATTTATATATCAGAATTTATTTGCTAAGAACAACCTCCACTGTGCATTAAAACATTGTTTAAATGAATCCAATGAGGCTAAAAAGTTTATCATATCACAAACATTATGAAATTGTAAACAATGTCCTTATCATTTGTGGTTCCAATCAAGGGGTTTGGGGCACTGGGGCAATATACAGGGCAAAGTAGATGCTTTATCATAATATACAGAGAAATGACATGTATTTGAGGGGGGATGGGGGACCACAACAAGAACATGATTCAGTTTTTTAAACATGACTTTATTGAACATATTTGATTATAAATTGAAAACTTTTGAATCATCATACTAATATTGTTACATATTTCTAAGTTCATGTACATGAAAATATAATAATTTGCAACTGGATGTATTGTCCAGATGCATGGGATGCTTCTGAAGGACTGACAATGGCTCAAAACTCATTGGCTCACAAACTTGAAAGAAAGAAATGTTACTCTTTAAAGGTTTTGTTTAAGTAGTCATATGACTGCAAGATCAGTAAATCAACCTGATGTGTAATGCATGGGACTAAAAATTCTCATGAACCTTTGGGAGTTTTCTTTACAAGGCCTCATTAAATGTGACAATAATTTATACTTTAAAAAAGGAATTAACATAATATTCTTACTAAACAGTCATCTTAAAAGAGAGATGTGGAAATCATTTAATTGGAATCAGTAATTACTATGGCACTGTGGTCTTTAAATAAGTAATAAAAAATAGTGAAAAGCAACAATTTTTAAAAAATTAAAAATTTTTTAATTCCATAGAATACAAAAGTGAAAATGTAAAAAAAATAATTTATGACATTGCAGATTCAATTTCAAATAATCTTAGAATTTCTAACATGTCCTAAAGATTATAAGTTCAAAATAATCTTAAATGGTGTTCCAAAATAAATCCAGTGCTGGAGGTGTTGATGTGCTGCTGTGGCATATATTTTGGTGATATTCCAACAGCCTTTTCTTGATTCACAATAATACAATCAAGGTATATATCTTTATTTGAAATTCAACTATAAATTAAAGTCTCTATTTCCAAGAATGTTATTTTGAATGAGCACTTTGTATTTATATTGAATTAAATAAGTTGAATAAATAAATTCAAGCCCAGAAGAAATACTGGAAACAACAATGAGTCAGCCTCAAGCACGAATAAATAATTTTTCCAGTAAACAAGATTGAATTGTGTTGATGTACCAGCAGTCTCTAATATGCTAATGAGTTGGTGGCCTGGATTGTGATGATACACTAAAAGTTTTTAGATGTATCATTATAATATAATCCAAAAATGTTCTTGTCTAAATTCAGTACAATTCCAAATTTATATTCTGTGCAAGAATATTATTGAGCATTTTTGTAATTCCAGTGAATAATAAGTTGATTAGAAAAAAAACAACCCACTCATATGAAAAACTGAACACAACAATAAGACTGATTCTACTTCTTGATGCTAAGTTAAGAATGAGTGATTTTTTAAAAAAAGTAAACAATATTATATAAAAAAACTAAGACACAATAATAGAGCCAGGATGAAGACCAGACTCCTTTAAAATATTCAAAGTTGTCAACATGTGTAGGAATTTCCAAGTTTAAATCTGATGTCATAGACCCCAGACCAAGATAAACATGTTTACCTTCATTGATAATGATCAAAATATTTAATCCACATTCACAGAGTGAAATTAGCTATTTGTTTTGTTGTTTACAAAGAAACATCCCAGGTCATGTAGAGAGTGAACTTGATTTTTAACAAGGTCCCGTACAGGACACAAATGTATTTAACATATAATTATTAAGAAAAGCAAATAATACAAATTAAATATACACAACAAATGAAAATGGAAAATAAAACAAAACAATTTTTACTTTATTTACAGTTGGAGACTAACATTTTATATAAATAATAATGTTGTATCTGTTGCAATGCTAGGGGAACATTACTTAATCTGGATCATTCCAGAAAATGATCTGTGAATTAGCCTTGCATATTCTACTTAATCTGGGATCAGCCTAGATATGCTGGAATTAATCAGGCACAGATTCTGTTTAAACTTGGATCTGCCCAGAATATATTTTATTGTTGGGATCAGCATAGCACAGATTTGACTTTATCTGGGATCAGCCTATCACACATTTGGAATCCTTGTCATCATATTGTGCCTCATGCAGATTCTTGCCTTCTAGTAACCCCATTTAATCAGCCAGATTTCTACTTGTTTAAGCAGTGAAATTTTGATTATTACCATATACTGATGACTTTGAATATTTGTAATGATTGAATATTTGTAATGATTAAATAAGATTATATAGTGTGAACAGAGATATGGAGAGTGCAAAGTACTCCATACTTTGTGCATTTATTTCCTTACAAGACATTTGTTGAACATATCTTATTAAAAGTCAACATTTTGTTGTGCATAAAATAATTGTAGAGAAATTAGACTGAAGTGAACCATTTACAACTAAAAAGTCAGTCATAACATACATGGAAGTGAATTATGTTTGATAATTGAGTAGACATTTGTGCTTATTAGGTCATGTGCATTATTAAATGGTAAAAAGATTAGGTCATGATTCAGTTTAATTAAATTACATCATAAAAGGTTTTAAAAATGTCTTAAAATTTTTTAACAGTACATGCCTCCATGAGTACAGAATCAAAGTTCCTCAAAAATAAGTAAAGCTAATTCATTGGGGACATAACTCTATTAACAATAATGCTATGGAAATCAATATTGAGGAAGTTAGGTAGTCCTTGAAGTCTGGGTTAGTACAGATCATATGATCCATTGTTTTCAGACCCAAGTTGGACATGATTTTGCTAGCAGGAACAAAGGCTGAAACAGTTAACAAGTGTACATTTTTCACAGAATTAGGAACTAAGCATAATAACATAAGCTTGGGAATGAATGTCATTTCTGAGTATTCATGATGCTTTTATGGCTCTATGTATATAAAACCCTAACCACCCCATTTAACAACATTCCATCTGCTGTTAATATAGTATTTGTGATTTTTATTTAACATAATCTCTGGAAAATTTGTCAGATAATATGATGTTCATGTAAATTTTAATTTTTTTATACAGCTGCTGGCTTTACAAATCTGAAGGTAGACTATGTATACACATTGTATACAGCTGCTGCCTTAAAACTGTGAAGATGTATACAATTACAAAGCATCATATTGTGTTCTTTATGATTTTAGTTTTTACTGATATTTTACTAATTGGTAATTTTTTAAATTGTAAAATAAAATATGATTTTAATCATAGCAAATTGGTCAGAAGGATTTTGTTTTCCATTGATAAACACATTCTTGTTTAGATATTTACTCAAAAGATGCATCTATCCCATCCATTCTGTTTATTTTTGTCTTTTATTTTTTTGTTGGTAATAATTTTGCATAAATGTCCCAGTCTGTTTGAAGGGATTACAGCTTACAGATGTTTTGAACTTAAGTTCACTCATTACTAATTAAAATATTTTTCATTGTATTTGTATCAATGACCTGCATATTTTTGATGTAGATGTCTTGTGAGACATTTTGACAAGGTTGTGTCCTGCACAAAATAATAAAAATGGAATATTATTAATCATGTGGAATCACAGTATCATTAGTTCTCAGCATCACTAGCTAAAAAGGGGTCCTGTGTGGCTGAGTGGTCAAAACACTTACCTTCACAGATCAATGCCTTCTCACCTACATCAGTGTGGTTTTGAATTTCCATTTCCGCATCTTTCTGTATAGGTATAAGAGAAAGCTTATCAGCAGCTACCTGTGGGTTGGTGGTTTTTTCCTAGTTGTTCCTAGGTTGTTCCTCAACCAGTTATGGTCTGTGGGTATGTGAGAAAACTTACCAGAAGCTTCCTATGGGTTGGTGGTTTTATCTAAGTTGTTCCTGGGTTGTTCCTTGACCAGTTATGGTCTGTGGGTATGTGAGAAAGCTTACCAGTAGCTTCCTATGGGTTGGTGGTTTTAACTTAAGTTTTTCCTAGGTTGTTCCTAGACCAGTTATACTGGCCATTATGCAGTCTCTCTCTTATGATGAGAAATATTGTTAATCCACATAATAACAAAAACAACAACTAAATAGTGATGTGAATTCACAGTGTTTCAGTGGATACCAGTCCTTATTGATTTCCTAGTTGGTACAAGCCACAAAATTTATAGACCAATGAACAACCATTATTCTTTGGAAACAAAAATACTCTTTCCTCAAGTGAGAAATTTAAAGACCCAGTGAACAATGATTCTTCTGTGGAAACAGTAGCACCCCTTCCTCAAACATAAAATTTAAAAAAGAAAATATGCAATGATTCTTAAGTGGAAACAAGAGGACCTGTTCCCCATGCTTCAAAGTTAAGCACTGATGAAAATGTCATTTTTGCCAAACCATGAAAATTGATAAAAATGAAAATAAACAAACTGACAGTACAAAAGATTAATACTAGCAATACAACACAAATTTGTTCAATTTAAATAATAGGAACCAAGACCATAAATCTGCTTTAAAAGTGGAAGTGGTATAATGGGGTGGGTGAGTGTGTTCTAGTTAGGGACTACTGTATGGGGGCATGAAGAGTATGTTCATATAAAAAGACATCACACATTTCATTTCAGTTTCTCATCCAATTTTAGCCAATTAGAACAAGCAAAAATAAATTCTTAATAGAGCAAACTTTTCATTGCTCTAATTAGGCCAGGATGACATTTTTTACAGGCAGTCATGCACCAATTGCTGTAGTAAAGCACAGAAGGGACACCTGTGGCCTTAAAACCCTAGAAAACCAAAATGTCCACTGGTATCTAAATAAAAACACTACAGGGATGGTGCTGATAATGGTGTCTGTTAAAATTCATTACTTTGGAGAACATTTTTTTACCAAAGTAGCCTGCAAGGCCAGTTTTCAATTAGGCATTGTCCTGCAGGCATGAAAAATGGACTCTGAACATAAGTAGCACAGATTCAAGATAAATGTTTCAAGAATGTTAGTAGTGAAATGTAAAGAGTGTAAATTGGCCATGGTTCATGAATATTCATAATAAAAGGACACCTGTCATACAAGATGAATAAACACATAACAATGGTGACTATTACTTCAGATAATAATTAATAATGTCATATACAGTGTGTAAGGTAATTAATTACTCTGTAAGGTAATTTATTACCGAATTTATGAAGTTATAAAATTGCATTTTAAACATATAGCTTAAATTAAATAAAGATAAGACTGATAACAGTAAAACAATCAGTCTTTATATTTTTTGAATTTTGAATTGGCTTGATATAGCCAGTATTGTGATGATGTGCAGTTAAACCCCATGCATGCATGCATTCATCCATTATCAATACATACATATACTTTTAATGCACAAGCCTAAACTTAGTGATTCAATTTGATAAACATTCTTTGTGCTAAAATTCTGTAGAAAAAAGTTTAAAAAATATAGGGGTAAAAATGTTAAAATTCATCTTTTTAATTTGCATCAAAAAAAGTTTCATCCAGGGAAAGTAGCATATTTCTTCCAAATTTTCATGTTTTTTTTCAAGATTCAAAATTGTGTCTTTGAAGGTGCATCATTACATTAATTTTAAAGGATACATAATTGAAACTGTATGTAAACACAAGTTAATCCTTATTATTGCTTCATACAAAGAACATTTCTTGTAAATTGATTTTTTTAAAAAACAAAAAACAGCCAGTCCAGAGTATGATCAATGAGTGGTTTGGGGAAAATTGTGCAGCTGGTAGATCACTCTCTCTGCACACAAATCAATATCCTTCTGGCATAATTTGCATTCTGCAAAGCTCTCATGATCCTAATTATATTTTTGTTCTTCTAGCCACTAAAGTTAGAATCAGCAGCCAGCCTTTTAGAAGATTACAAATGATTCAGATTTAAACCATGGTTATATCTATCGGGCTTTATACAGTTGGAAGTTAAAATGGACAACTGCACAGTTGCCAATATTTCCTGTTCTGCACAAACTTAGCAAGATATCTTTTTTGTTGTTTTTTTTTCTTTTTTTAAATTTAAATCTACAAAGCAAAAACTGTTTATTAATTTTGGTTTCAGAAAAATCAAGGCTTTACAAGGTATTGAATTTTCAAAGTGTTTTTAAGGTCTTGAGGGATAAATTCATTTTTCAAGGATTTTCAGGATGTTCAAAGTTCTCAATGGAATCTTGTTCATCTATTGGTTTTAAAATGCTGTAGCCACATTAATTCCAGAAATAGCAAAAGTAGTGTCCTGAGGTCAGAAAGTGAGTCATTTATAAATAACTAGATCACAAATATTTTGACCTATTAAGTAAAGAAAATGAACATGTTTCATTATTAGTTTCCTATGCAGCAGGCCTTCCATAACAGGAATTTAACATTCTTCATGCATTATTAATAACATCCATTATAATTTTTATAATTGGCCACAGAAATTGCTTTGATGAGACCCTTTATACCATTTAGAATAACCTAAAAATCACTCTCTACCTTCCAGATTTTAGAAGCTAGAGTACAGCTGATCTCTCCCATTTGCCACTTATTTGATTACAGGTGTACTTTAATCTTTGCAAGGTCTGTGACACTAAATATGTACAGAAGGGGGGGGGCACATGTGATGAATGAATATCCCTAACTGCCTTATCCTTGAAATAATTGATAAAAATATACATTTAAACATTGAGAGGTATGAGAGGAAGAGGTGCATTCATAATAAAAAGATGAGAAATCAGTGCCTTTGGAAGCTTTTCAAGCATATATATATATATATATATATATATATATATATATATATATATATATATATATATATATATATATATATATATATATATATATATATATATATATATGTGTGCATGCATGCATGCATGCTTATAAGTTAAGACACTGCAAACTACACAGACCCATATTTCTTGATTCATCATCTGTCAGCAGATCTGGGTCTATGCAGTTTGTTAGGAATAATCAGTAGAATAAATAACTGACCCTGATTTGTCAGTGCATTATGCAATAGGAGATCATGGTATATGTTGCTAGCAGTTTTACTAGACTTATAAGCAAATAAAAATGGCATGTTGTGCAATTTTGTAACAGAAATCTGTGATGCTGTATTTAAATTATGTGAGAAATATATATAGTATACAGCAAAAATAAACTTAAAATATTTTGACAGTTTCTGTACTTGTGTGTACTATTAAGAAATATCCAATAAAGAAATCCATATACAAATAATATCCAACAAAATTTATATACATTAACATAATTATTAAACAAACATCATTACATCAAAACAAATATAAGATTCAGGAATAACAACGTCTGCATATGCCTGTTCTGTTGCCCACTTGTGATTACACTACATGCATGTTCCATTTTATTTTGTTTTAACATTGTACTAGTCCACTCTTCTGTGCCTTTAGTACAGGTAAGCACCTATATCCAACATGACCAAAATAAAACATCAGAAATTTCCAGGCCAAATTTTTTTTCAGGTTGTTAGATTTTTGTCAAAACAAGTCATTTTTTTTTGGTCATGTTAGGAGTATAAAATGTATAGAACAGGAATTCACAGTAAATGGAGGCAATGACAATGTGAGAGTCACTCTAAAACAGTGTGAGATGACTATGGCATCAGCAGTTCAAATTTGTTCCAGAAATGTCAGCTGATTGGTATATTGAACAGAAACAAAATGAAAAGGGCAGAGCTTGAAAATTTTGCATGTACAAATACAATCAACAAATTTTCACATTAGATTACTTGTCAGTGATAGAATTTATTCAGTTTCATCATAGCCCATGAGCTGTGACCTTGAAATCAACAATGAACATTGCCTATCTTATCCACATCAAATTTTTCATTCCTTCCTGCACTGCCAACCTTTGTGTATGGCCATAGTACACAATTAATTTCACTATATTGTCTCTACATTTGTTTCTCAGTTCTGAACTTTCCACTGTGTGACAATCAATACAAATCATATGTTAATCTAAAAAACTGTCAAAGATGACTTTAGGTTTAGTTCTTGTCAAGGGTTGACCAGCATTTTTTTGAGAGGCTGAATTGTAAACAAAACAGGCAACGGAACACAGATTTCACTGGAACACATATTTCGCTTCTGGATCATCACCATGACCTTATTACTCAATGTGCACTGTCGCTGAAATACACACAGACAACCACACCATAAGCTCACATTTTAAAGAATAAACAATTGCCTTTAAATCCTTACCAAGAATGCCAAAATCTAACTCTAGTATCACAACCAAATTTAGACAGGAAAAAGTGATCTAAAAATAGACTGGGACTACATTCGTAGGTACTGAACTGGATTTTATTGTGTACTGATTCCTGAAAGGGTCAATGTTTTTGTCAAACTTGTATATTTGCATTTTATTTTGCATGCCACTACTGTTTCAACTTCATACATAAAGTCTTTTGAAATGTCCTTGCAAGCAAGACATGTGACAGCTGTCAGAAAGTGTGTAGTGCTGGTGTTCTATAGGGTGCAATTTGAGGTCCAATTGTTCTTAAGAAACCAAAACTAAATTTGCTATATCTTCCTTAATTATAGAAATTTTTCAATGCAGTAAAAACCTAATTGTAATACTTGATAAGGCCTGTCTGAAAATAGTCTTGAAATTAAAAATAATTGATATATTAAATTTTAATGGAAATTTTAAAAAATATATAAATTTTAAAAACTATTTATTTTACAAAAATTAAATTTTCATACAAGTTATGACATTCAGTTTGACAAATTTAAGGCAGCAAAGTTGATTAATGAAGGGTGTTTAAAACAAATGGTAGTTTAGGTCTGTACAACTGATAATATTAATCCCAGGGGTACTGAAGCATGAGAGCTCACTGTGATTTTGACAGCAAATTGCAATATGCCTATCCAGATGCATATAGGTGTACATTCTAAAGAAACAATGACAGGTGCTATGTTCCACATTTATGGTTTCAGGTACTTGGGCAGTTGTTTGTATAATTAATATCCCACTCAAATTTAAAGTTTTGATGGAACCACTACCATGTTTTATAGCAAATATGTATTCCATTTTAATGCTGATAACTACAAAAGTCAACAATGCAATATGAAAATACAGTTTCACCTTACTGAAAAAATGATGCGAATCTCTCTCATGAAGATCTAAGCCATGTCTTTGAGATGCTGTATATCAGTGTACTGATATGAACTCATCTTGGTCACTTATAGCAGCACACTGCACAGGTCCTTATGAGACCTTGCTATCACCATTGGACTACTGGAGAGCTTCCTTATTGATCCAACTCTAATACTTTGTTCCAGATACCAGGCTAGACCTGAAAAGATATAACATGTTTCACTTAATTCTAAAAAAAAACAGAAAGATGTAGGCAAATGAAGTTAAAATGTGTTAGATATGGTTATTTCAAAATAACATTCAGGTTGCAAATATGGTTAAAAAAGGTAAACTTGATAGAGTGACACTCAAAGATGTGAAGCAATGGGCATGTATTAAAAGTGACAAATGCATCCTAAAAATAGATGAAGTTTCTACAAGCATATTTAGCCATTTACAGGTTAAATAACTAATCAGGTAGAGTATGTATCATAAAGTTTAAGGCAATGTTGGAATGGTGAGGTTTGATCATTGGTGCAAACATTGATACATACCAGTATAGTGGAAAGTCAAATGACAATGTACCAAATTAAAATTTATTACTATATGCAATCCTATTCATGATGGAAAAACAATTTTAGATATTGTGAGTGAATATAGCAAAATGTGGCCACACAGATCAACTATAGGTACCAATAGATCCTATATCATCAACTAAATGTGAAATTTGCATCCTGAAAACTTGTAAAAAAGGATGGATATTTGCATGTGTGGGACATATGCAATGTACTTGTTAAAATCACATGTGCAAATAATGATTTAAATAATCTGTTTGAACATTTTTAGTCTATTTTTAAGAGTCTTGGCTACCAAGTTATTAAGTTCAATGATTCAATGATTCAATGGAATCAGATATCAGCTGATGCTGCAATACCGCCCTCTGTCAAAGTACTAAATTGAAATGTGTTACCATACAGAGGCATATTCATGATGAAAATAACATCTTGGGATATTTTAAGTGCACACAGTCAAAACTGAGCCTTACAGATTCACTATATAGGTACTATGTCAGCCTAACAATGTCAACTTTTGATTCCAAACATTACAAAATATATGCATATTTGTTCATGTCAGCTATGTAACCATGTTAGGATCAGTTGTAGACAGTTAAATTCAAAAAATCTGTTTGAATATTACTTATGTAATCTTTAAAGTGTCAGGTAACAAATATTATTAGTCATTAATAATGCATAAAGCAAAATGGATCATGAGAATTCCCATAATATCATCTGGGCCACAATGTCAAACTACATCAATCAACATCTTAAAGAAACTGAACACTAAAATGGAATTCATTTTGTGTTCATCTTACATCATTTTGCTGTTTCTTACATGCAATGGTAAATATACCTGGGTAAAGTATATTTTACCCCTCTGACCTGTATTTCATTATCTGACAGCTTAATTGATTTTGTAGAGAACCTGAACAGGTTCTAGTATAAAGTTTTCATCTCTGTCCTCTCACTAAATATCCTATAACTATGGTTATAAACAATTACTGATAGCTATACAAGCAGAATGTGTGTTACTCAGGAAGTCACCCCATCATAAACACATAAATTAACTGTTTGGACCCCCAAAAAATAGTTTCAAAGACCTAAAGGTACAAAGCAAAATAGAATTTTGTCTTCATGTATTTTAAATGAGGGTCTCATTTTGACTAATAAAGATATTTTCTCTGATCAAATTTGACAAATATCCATCATTTGAGCTTGTAAATGGTGTAGGAGTATATATATATATATATATATATATATATATATATATATATATATATATATATATATATATATATATATATATATATATAAGCTGATATCATTTAATATCATTCCAAAAAAATATTATATATGTGTATACTTGGTGGAAAAATTTTATTTTTAAATTGTTATTTAAATTTCATTTAAATTTTTAAAATTAAAATTATTTTTTTATTTTTAATTTCATTTTTATATTTTTAATGTCAATATACATAACATATTCAAATTTCATGTGTATGTCATTAATAATAAAAATTTTATATCAGTTTCAAGTTTTTACTGACAGGCCATAGTACACAATTAATTTCACTATATTGTCTCTACATTTGTTTCTTAGTTCTGAACTTTCCACTGTGTGACAATCAATACAAATCATATGTTAATCTAAAATACCTTCAAAGATGACTTTATGGTTTAGTTCTTGTCAAGGGTTGACCAGCATTTTTTTGAGAGGCTGAATTGTAAACAAAACACCAGGCAACGGAACACAGATTTCACTTCCAGATCATCACCATGACCTTATTACTCAATGTGCACTGTCGCCGAAATACACACAGACAACCACACCATAAGCTCACATTTTAAAGAATAAACAATTGCCTTTAAATCCTTACCAAGAATGCCAAAATCTAACTCTAGTATCACAACCAAATTTAGACAGGAAAAAGTGATCTAAAAATAGACTGAGACTACATTCGTTGGTACTGAACCGGATTTTATTAATTGTGTACTGATTCTGTATTTGCCTGGACCTGGACTCTTGCCAGTGATCTTAAACAGTTTGATGATTGTACCTAGATTTGGACTTCTTGCTCAGAGTTTGCTCTGGTACTTGGAATTTGTACAGGAATTTTGCCAGGAAGCTGTTTCCTTAAATAAATAAAAATGTCATGCAATAGACAATAGGTCAAATTCCCAAGTATATCTCTATATTTGTACATAAACCAGCTCAGAAAAAAAATGCATAATTCTGTCATTCACTAATTCCTATGTTTACAAAGAGAGATGGCCATTACATGTATCCTGACCTTAATTCAGGTCACTCTAGTGGGGATCCTTTAGATTTCACTTAACCCTATCTTGTATGTTCTCATATTTAACACCCCTTGACTTCTTATATTAAACTATTTAGTAGTTAAATTACATATGGCTTATCCCCTCAAATCTAACTATTCTAAAACAGTTTACATGATCAATTAAATGTTATGAACTAGTATAAGAAATATACACTCAATACAAGGAATACTAGAGAGAAATTTAATTTATAAATCTACGAACATTACCCATCATTTATTAAGCTGATTTTTACGGAATTATTATGCATTTCTGCAATCTTGACAATTCTCTCAATGAACATTCAATTACATGCAATCTTGTCAGTTCTCCCAATGAATTGATAATTAGAAAATCAAAGAATAAAATGTCATAACTAACATTTCACTAAAACCCTGCAAAATGAAATCATACATACATACATCATAACATGAATACATTTGCAAATAAATTAACAAATGAAATAGCACATTAAAATCTGGAAATTAAGATTGCGTACCTTTGCTGTTTCTTATTCATTTTCCAAGAACCTCCAATATATAGTCTGTCTCCTATCTGGCCCCTTACTCAGTCACTGGAAAATGTACTTTCTGTTTTAGCTCAGAGTCCTTTCTAACTTCTTGCAAGTAAGATTTTAGACTGAAGAATTTTTCCCAAGTAGGACCACCAATTCCTTACAAGAGTTACGCCCTTGTTTCCATTAACCAATCAGAATTGACTGTTTTCTAAATTCTCTTTCTAGAATTTTTTAAATTGACTAAACAGCTAATCATCCCTTAATTAAGTAATTAAAGTTTTTTTGAACAATCCATTAATGATGTGCTTCACCTTTTAACCTTTTTAACCTGGTTGATTTTGGTGGAGTGTTATGCCAAAATCCTTGTACCATAACAGGTGACTCAGTCAAGTTTCATCACTTGGAATGAATTTCCTTTGACATTCAGAGATTAAATGAAAATAATCATAACTGTCTCTAGCCCTTTATACTTTAATTAAGTTGACTTTGGTACAATTCATTTAATCAATACTTCTAAGAGTTTTCAAAATTCAATACATCACAAAATCTTTGGCATGACACTGTGCGGGAGTTTCAACCTGTGACTTCCCACATCTGAGGTGGACACTAGGCCACTGGAGTGGTCACTTCGAAAATAATGTAGCCATATTGTGTAATGTAGCCAGTTTTAATAAAGATACAATCTTCTTAGTAATTTCCTGTCACAGATAATGGACCATAGATTCTTGATTTGTGGCCAGGCAAATCAGAAACATTGAAACATGTCTGTCAGTCAATGAAATTGAACTTTTAGTTTTTTTATTGTAGGAGTGTACACTGTGCTGTAAGCATAAATTGGGTTGCACTCAGTTGGGTGGGTTTAAAAGTAACCAACATGATCTTTTTATTTTTCCTGGGGTATTTTTTTTTTGTGTCCTATGGGTGTCATAGAGGCAGCCTTCTTGCACCAGGATTAAAACTAAGGGTCAATGTCACAACCTAAAATGAACACTGCCATTCAAACTTGATCAGGTCATAATTTTGATAGGGTGTGTCTACCATCATCTTTACTGGTTAACAACATTTCAGTTGCATATACCTATTACTATGTACTTTGATGGAAAATCTGACTGCCTTATCTCCCTGGCAGACAAATGATTAATTATCTATATATGGATTTTTTGAATGTTTTTTTTTTTGTTATATTTATTTATAGGTATTACCATACATAAATTGCAGTGACAAAAGAGCCCTCTGGACAGACTACATTCCACAACTAAAAACCAGAAATTTGTATTGTTTTTGATTGTTATATGGGGATTAGGAAGTGATAATAAAAAAGGCATTTCTTTGATGTTTATTTCCTTAAGGCTACAAAAGGGATGGAGGATGGGGTGGCAATTTTCATTGATTTTGTGATTGCTGTTATTCATGAATTCAAATACTAACTGTGCCACAGACATTTAGCATATGTCCCACACTGTCCCATTATCCTGACACCAGGCTAACCAGTCCCAACAGTAATCTCTTAATGCTGAGTGCTAAGCAAGGCAATTGCTACTACCATTTTTATAAGTCTTTGGTATGACTCAGCCTGGGTTTGAACCTGCGACCTCCTGCATCTAAGATGGACACTCTAACCACTTAGTGCAATGGAGCAATATCACTGGTTATGGAAAATTACAATATTTTGAAATTGTGTTGTTTGGAAAAGATTGGCAAATAACATAAATTAATTATCTGCCAGCTGAGAAGCAATAAAAAAAACCCAGATAAAACTTCAAGTTATTGTTATATATGTGGAAGGGGCATAACATTTTTACCCTCATGGAGCTATACTTCTGTTGGTCAGCACACACTGATGAAGTTTTTTGTATTGGTCATTTTCTGATGTAGTTTTTAAAAAGGTGTTATCCAGTTGTTTGTTAGATCCCTCTTGGTTGGTGCAGCACCACTTGAATTATGTCACTGTGACCCATATTTCATATTTCAGTCACCAATATAGCTATGCACCTCTATGATGCATGTATCATAATATGGTGTATTGCCCAGTGCCCTCCTCCCCTTTGCCCCCCCCCCTAAAAATTGTAAGGAATCGGGATTGTAGCTTCACACTTTTTCATGACAAGTTCAGTCTTTTAGTCCATACAACATACAATTTTGAGTCAGTTCCTCGGATGTGCAGAATTGGCTTTAAGGAATGTGTTAATAAGCTATTAAAATATGGGTCTGTGTGCCCTATATTACATACTTTTTTGACATTAGATTTGGTTTGACATGGTTTTCATAGAATGCAGAAAAGTTGAGGTGAGTATTAATTTTCTGTATTCATATTTCTAGGTCTAATTTTTTATGATAAAATTTTGTTATGGTGAACAAAATAATTTGTTATTGGAAATTTTTTAAATCTGTACCTGGAACAGCTGTCATAATAGGCCACTTTCAATTTATATTAAATATGAAGCATGTTCCTCAGGGATTGGCATATTATTTACGTTTCTAATCTTTATTGATAACAGAGGCTATTTTAATGGTAGGTATGATTTACATAGCAAATCTGTTATGTTACTATAGAGTAGATTATACACTATGCATTTTGAAGACTCAAATTCCCCAAGTTGGACTGTAATTGTTTGCAAGTCATTGATCTTTGTAATTATGATTAAGCCAAGTTCTAATAACTATTCAAAGCCTAGTTTTTAACAGGTTATGTAAAAAAAAAACTGATATAGTAAAAAGAGATTCTGTATTTATAAATTTCAATGCAGTTGTAAACATAGCTAAAATACTTGTTTTGTCTCACATCTTCCATGACATTTGTCATACATGTGACATGTTAAAGCCTTGCCCAAAGCAATACAGAATGGTAAATGAAAACATTTATGTAAGTGTTGTTCAGAGTGGTTTTACTAGCAATAAAAATACCTGGTTAATGAAATAATTGTGGTTTTCCCCTGATGGGCCTCAAAGTGGGCTGATGTTATTGTGTTTAGGGAAAGCTCAATGAGACTGGGAGCTGAATGCTTTCAATCTGGTAGGACAAGTTCCCACTTTTGATATTTGAGTGGTGAAGGAATATACGGCACTTTTTCTAGGATATTTTGCATTCAAGAACAGCAAAGAAGTGAAATAATTTTCACAGTAAATTAATTAAGGGTGTCTTTCTCAATGGACAATTATGCTGAAATGGACAAAGAAAAGGTAAGAACAACTTGCAGGTGGACTAAGTTCAGGTGTTAATTGTATGGATGGATTATGGACATTGAGGTATTTGATGGGACAATAATATAGGTGAAAGGAGACAGGTAAGTTTGTTATTGATTAATCATCTTGATAAATGCAACACCCCTTCATTTTATAAAAGGATGATCTTGATGATGATTATTCTTATTTATTTTACATTATTGAAGAAGAAGCAGTTATTTCACTTCAGACCAATTTGTCCATTGAGCACATATAGTATTATTCATTTATAAATTTGAAATTATAATAACCAGCTTCATTTAATAACCAGCTTCATTTTTAAAGTGTCACTAAAACTGGCCGAGGATACATTAAAATGGTGCAAAAGCCAATAGCTTAGATTGTGCTTTGCCATTACACACACACACACACACACACACACACACACACACACACACACACATAGTGTAGAGAAGAGATTAAGCTATTTAAATTTAAATGAAGAATAATGTACATGTTTTCTTTTTATTATGAATTTTCGAGAAATATAGATACTTAGGCTTTTTATGTCAGTCTAGATTATCAAAAAGCAATATATGAAAGAATTTAAACATATTTGTAATAAATCTAAGCTGTGTAGGTACATATACATGTATCTTATAGGTAAGTATATAAAGATCATTCTCAAACAAACTCATCTTCCAGAGTTACACAGAACATATTGTCTTTCAGATAAAATATTGACTTGTGCATCAGCCAGTTTCATATGAAGTTGCTTGGAAGATACACTATTAAAGTGGGGCCATATTTCTCTGTACTTTAACAATTCTATTACCATATTTCTCTGAACTTAAACAGTTCTAATACCATATGTTTGAACTTTAACAGTAGTAAAACCATATTTCTCTTAAGTTTAACAGTACTAAGACCATATTTCTCGAACCATAAACAGTACTAAGATGTGAAATAAATTAAGGACAATACAAAAACAATATGCATCTGCTTGCTTACAAGTCAAGTCAACCATAAAATCCAAAGACCCATGAAGTTAAGTTTTAACCAGAGATGTATGTATGTATGTATGTATGTATGTATGTATGTATGTATGTATGTATGTATGTATGTATGTATGTATGTATGTATGTATGTACACACACATCTCTGTATATATATATATATATATATATATATATATATATATATATATATATATATATATATATATATATATATGTGTGTGTGTGTGTGTGTGTGTGATTTAACTGATGAGGAAATGAAAGATTTATTGCTCAGGTAGGGATGTAGAATATGGGAGGAAGTCTTGTACCTGTTGACACATTTATCTGCTGTTTCCTGGTAGTTGATTGATAGTGGGAAAATGGTGGAGTAGTTCGAATAGTGAAAATGTAAGTTTTTAACTGCAATTTTTATTTGATTTTTTTTGGGGATGCATTTTTAATGTATGTATGTAATTTTCTTTCTACATTTATTGCTCTAATGTCACAACTCTGTTGATATTCATGTAGATCACAATAAACTAAAATTTGTGTAAAATTAATTACTAAAATCAGATAGGCCACATGCCAGTCTTTAATTTGACATTCAGAAGCTCTTAGTTATAAATGTGCCCATGTAAAGCAATGGCGATTTGCAAGTTTTGTGTGGGTGTTGACTTAGAAGATATATGTTTTATGGGGTGTGTGTAGGTTTGTAAACTTTTGCCAAGGATTGTACAATTGAAAGAGCCTATCCCTAGAACTGAATGTTTTCCACAATCATCCATATTGTCTTCAAACAAACAAGGAATTTTACTTGATAATACATTAGGTAAAATCAATATTGTACCCATTGCCTTTTCAGGTTGATTATTGAGGAAATCTACAAAATTAGATAAAACTGTGATCCAAACACCTAATTTCCCTTGTACGGTTTCCAATCACAAATATTTATTGAAAGACTGGAGCTCTAGGCCCATAACATACTCTTTCAATTCAGATTCAGCCTCTAACAAAGTTGACCCATTACAAAATAAGTCTTTACAAATTTAATTTGGAAATCCTGAATGTCATAGTCAGTCCGTTTCAGAATCAGCCTATAATAAAGTTGTTCCTTTACAGATTTTGGTGGCTATAAATTATTTGAACTTCATATCATGAGTGGTCCATTAGACAATGCTGCATTTGTGGTTTTGTTTGGTAGTGAATAATTAAGGATTGATTATTATTTTTGTTTTACATTCATTGAATATGAATGACAAAGAAACATTGTTTAAATTGTATAAATTACTAGTAAATCCTTCAAAATAACATTTTACAAATTAAGTAAAATTTGCAATCTGTCCCACCTGAAATTAGCTTGCAGATATTTTACACAGTAAATTTATTGGAAGGATCACAAACTTAATTGAAATTCAGCCTTTTATAAATAAGAATTCAAATCTTTGTCTTTGTTTTATAAATTAAATGATATCTAGTTCCAGCAGTATCAGTTGGTCATGGACCAGGTGCTAGTTTTAATTAATAAGAATATCAGCTTTTAAAATATTAATAAAGAGGAATTAATTAATACCATTTTCCTCTCAACTTGGGCAAGTGCAGATCCAGAAATTCTGATACATGCACAGCGTCTGTTATTGTTTGCTACAAAATATTAAGAAATGCAATATCTGTTTATTCAGTAATTTGTCTCAAGAAGGAAAATTTAATTTCACTTCCCCCAAAAGTGCCTCATGACCCCCAGGAGATGACATTGGTCATGTGACTGATTAAAACAATGGTTAAATGGCTGTGATTAGTTTGGTGGCAAAATAGTATGTGTGCATGTTTGTGTGTGATTTAGATTTTTAAATATTAAAATCATATCCCTACAATGTCTGTAGTCTGACAGTTTATAGTGATGTCTAGCACAGAAGCATCATGCCACAGACAAGTAGCATGATGACTCACCCATTCATATTATCCTGACATCAGTCCAACCAATCCTAACACTAACCTCATAATGCTAAGCACAAAGTTAGGCAGCTATTAGTACCATTTTTTAGAATCTTTGGTAAGACTAGACTGGTGATAGAACCCGCAACCTCCTGCATCTGAGGCGGACGCTCTAACCTCAGCGCCACCAGAGCAATCGAGCAAACTTGTAAAGAAGATAATGTCAAATATACATCATAATTTACTATTTTCTGCCCAGAAGTGCTTAATTTGTTTCAGTTGAGAATATTATTTACATATTCTCATGATTTTAGCATACTGCTCTGTGCCTTTTCTTGTTTATTATATCTTAACCCTTTCCCTCATAGATTGTATGGCTGTATGTAGCAAAGTTACCAAGTGCAGTCCCTACACATAGGCCTGTTAAAGCACTAAGGAGTCCTTAATTAAAGTGTATGTCAGTGTGGTCATGTTTGTGCATTTGCACAATTAATTGTTGTTCTAAAATTTTATATTAATTGACATTCAGAGGTATGTGTAATCAAATTCTAGAAAAGTACTCATTGCTGAATACAGTTAATATTGGGCAGCACACATAAATAGGCTGATTTGGGTAGTTGGAGTACATTATGGTATGAGAACATTAGTGGGCTGACATAGGCCACATAGTCCCATAATCAAAAGAATAACACACCTAAAACAAATGGGATAATATAAGATTACATTTTAGTAGACTTGCAACTGTGTACCCCAAAATGGCACCTCTTTAAACCAGCATCTGTTGCATACAAGCTTCATATTTTTGTATTTGATATATACAGTCTGCAAGACTTTATTCAACCAATTACATGTATCATGTTTATAAAACAATTTTATTAAACAGTTCCTGCCTTATTCACCATAGTGGAACCTGTGTAGCTGTGCAATTCTTTCCAATAATCTGTGCTCCTGTGGTAATATTTAAGTCAACAGTTAATCTATATGGCTGATATTCTCTTAGACTGGTACACTGTATGGCTGATTTTTCTTAGAGAACTACTGGAAAGAAATAAGAGAATCCAGGGACATAGGTTACATTACTGATGTTTGAAACTGCAATTTTAATCTGCTTGAAATATACATTATTAAGTCATCCAGCATTATTATCTTTGCCTGTTTTTTAATGCAATCTTGTGGGGTTTTTTTGACAAATCATGTAATAACTTCTCTCAACAGACAGGTGCTCTACACAACTGTAGTTGTTTAGTAATTCAAACATTGTGATTAGAGGACTATCTAATCTGCTTGCACATTTCTCAAGTGCCTTTTCATACATTTGAACAAACCTCTATTACAAGGCATATACTGTCTGTTAAAAGACAAGTTCAATTGCAAACTGCATCCTTGTGAAATACATGTACAGGTAATACCAAAAGGCTAGTCACTCACATTCTTGTTAGAGGGCTCACACTAGCTTCGACAGATATATGGTGGTTACCTTTTATTCTTAAACTGGCAAAGGAAACAATTGGAACTAAATGTGAGGGCATTTTATCTCTAAAGTTTACAGAACTTCTGCATGTACTTAAATGTAAATAAAAATCGTGTGATAACTGGTTTCATGTGATGACTGGTGCAGACCTGTTAGCATCATTCAGTTTTGTTCTAGTGAGTCATTGTATGGGTAATTTCAGGATGTCCAGGTGCTGAATGAAATTTTGGGAATTTGACCTGGAGCATATTCATTGTTTGATGAATGAATATATGGGTATTTAATATTGCAATGATTTCAATGTTTGTTGGGGTTGGTTTTTTTTAACTTTCAAAAAATGTATATCTTAATTTCTGATATGAATATAGTGGGGCCGACTGGCACCCACCAGATTAGAAACTAGGGTCATTGAGAACAAACAGAGTCACAAATATCTTTTCCCATTTCTTATTTACTCAAGAAATTCAAGCATGTATCATTATCACAGGCACTTAGATTGTTGATGTATTCTGCAATAAATAATCTCTTTTTCAGCATTAAATTCCTTGAATCATTTGGTGACTGAGGCTATTGCATAGTGTTTCACTATTTCCTTGTCCTCTAAAATAACCAGTGTCCTAAACTTCGGCACTATTTTGGTCAATAGTGTGTTGTAGTCTGACTTTTCCATGACTTTATCAAGCTCAGAAGTGACTGATTCAGGGTATATAGTTATGGAAAAGTGAATATTTGTTGCAAAAAATAATAAATCATGTCCTAGGCAACTGCAAGCATTATCAACCATACATACAGGGATTTGAATTCTGAATGCTCAAATAACCATTCCACATTAGAATTTATTATTGACATTTGAATACTTTTTTTCCTCATTGTATGCTACGTTGCAAATACATGCAGCACAGTTTTCATACAAGATTTCATCTTATATTTTCTAATAATCATTGTGTGCTCTTGATTTGTGTGATAGTTAATTAAAATCAGTAAGAAATTGATGTCAGCCAATGAAATTGGTCATCTGAAGCTCCTTTGATTGCACTTTATTCAGATGTTTATGGATGCAATTATTTCAGTCTAAAGCAGGGGTGGGCAACATACTCTCCATGGGAGCGATTGGGCTGATCTGGTTTTATATGTTAATTTACATCAGAGGATTTGGCTTTAAAAATTGCTTGTCTGGCCCATGCCCAGGAGGAGACTGTTGGCTCAATTGCCTGGTCTAAAGTCAGCTATAATGATAATCTTTCATTTTTATTTGCATGGATCTTTATATATATACTGAAAGGGAAATTTCTAGCGCCAACTTTGATTGGTTAGGGTCATTGATACAAGGAGGCTGCCAAAGATGTAATTAAGACTGTAATGTTGCTTTTCCTTAGTTATGTTTTTTCTCTTGACAGAGTTTGAGGTAGATAATTATAAAATACAATGTTTTTGTTGCAATGATTTTATATTTGTTTTAAAAAGTCAGTTGGGTATGCCCTTGCATAAATAAAATTTAGTTTGGTTAGCGTGTGTTCCCCTACCCTGCCCTCCCAAGTTAGTACAGTATAGAAATATTTGATAGCTAAGTTGTAGACCATAGTTAATCAAAATTGGTAAGAAATTGACAGTACTTCATGATGATCTTTTGTGCTTGACCACCCTCATTAGAGGTCAGTTTATGGTCAGTAGTGAAAGTAAAAGAAGGTCTTTATTCATGTTTTTCTTTTTGAAATCACACCTTCTACCTAATCTCCAGATCTGTATTGCCTTTCAATGAATGCTCATTCAAAACATGATCATAGACAAGAGATCTAAGAAAATATGCTTTTTGAACTCTTGCACTGAACTGAATTTTTAAGATGGGAGTTTTTAAAGAGAAAAAAATTTACATATTGATTGAAGATTGGACAGGGGACAGATACCTGGGTGGTCAGTTGAGATTAATTTTAGTAGATTTGTGTATGCCACTTGAGTTTTTAATGTTAATTTCCAGTAACTAACATGTAGACTAAAAAGAATATGACTCAGTGTCCTTTAAAACAGTCCATGGCAAAAGATATTGGATATGCAAAGGATCAGTTATGATGGTCCTGAACATAGCTGATACTATGACCTTGAACATAGCTGATACTACAAATATTATGACCTTGAACAGAGCAAATATAATAACCTTGAACTTTTATCTTGCAAGTAATTCCAGCTGATACTATGACCTTGAACTTGCAAGTAATTCCTTGTCAGTAAAAAAAAATAACCCCTGAAGAATGTACTTTAGTTACATGGTATGTCTAAATTTTACTTTGTAAAGAAAGTCAATTCCATTTGCCTGCATAAACTCAATGTTCCCTCTATCATAGAACACAGTCTGCAGGCATAGCTTCTAAGATGGTTGGTTGATTGTGCATTTTACAGTGCACTAGCATTGTAAAGCTACATAGCACAACAAAAACTGGTTATATGATAGAATTATGGATCAAAAAGGATTATTACCAGGGAGTGATAAAAGTTCAAAAACTTGATGATTGGAAGATGAAGATGCTAAATACAATATATTCTTAATCAATTTATATTTAGATTGATTATTTATGGCAGGAATATTAAGCAATAAAATTGAATGTGAGTTGATTAGTGGGTATAACAGGTAGCTAAATTATAATTGGTGTTTTTCTGTAAGCAAAGACTATAAGGAGATATAATGATCCATCTTGTACATGTCATAAAAGTCCTAATGCTACTGTTACTCATAAAAAGTCCTATATGCCAAAATATCTACATAACAATGAAATCTTGAACATTTAGTAAGTGTATCAATATTGATACAATTTTGGGACAAAAATATGTACCCAGCTGTCATTAAAATAACATGTCATAACTGAATATTCACCTAGTGACAAAAATTCATAACATTCCATTATGCACTGTTAAATCAGACAATTATGAATATCTGACACCTATTCTTTTATTCTATGACAAATGCATAAATTACCCATGCAAACTGACCGTTATAATGACACTGATCCAAGACCTGAAATCTAAAGACTGACACTTCCCCAAGGCCTAATGTCCACTAGTCAGATGTTAATCTTTATTGTAATTAGACTAATTACCAATCAAGATTTCTGCTTTTGTCTTAACTCCTTGATGCCACAGTGTGCACATCACATCATGCTTATTGATAATCAAAGAGTTCACAGAATCATGTATATCATGGTTGTGGTCATTTTTTTAAAATAAATTTGTTGCTGAAAATAAAGGAGAAAAAGGTAAAATATCACTGAGCACATTGTGGTATAAAGATTTAAGTAAATATGGCAGGAAAATAACTAAGAATTGTTTTAATCAATCATTTGCATGACATTTCATACAAGTTTATAGCTATGTCAGAAGTTCCAGTGAAAAGATGTGCTGTAGTTTTTGGATTAATTAACCAATATAAACCTAGGATTAAACACTGGATTAGAACATTAACATCTTATTATGTGTTTATTACTAATGCAAGCAGGAATTAGAGTTGATCATGTGTTCAAGTTACTGTTTCAAACCAACCAGCCAATAAGCATCATAGAGCCCATCATGTGGTCAAGTTACTGTTTACAAGCAATAGTCTAATCAGCATAATAGAGCTAATTATATGCTCTAATTGCTGTTGACAACCAACCAGACAATCAGCATAATAGAGCCAATCTTGTGCTCAAATTGCTGTTTTAAACCAACCAATCAATTATTTTGCTAAAAAAGAGGGAAATTACCCTAGGAATTAATCCATAAATTAAATATGTTACAGCATTTGCTGTCTTCACTTTTAATTTGATTATTATATATTTGCTAGCATGAAAGCCAAAAAGAATATTTGTAAACTGTTAAATATTTTGAGATGATAGTTTTAAGAATTAAATCATATTTCCGTGTTTCCATTCCTGTTTTCTCTCTCATTATGACACGTACAAAGTAAGAGTTTGTTATAGTGGGGAGTGAAAAGGTTAACTTAGATAAAACTATTGTATCAGAATAGTACATTTCTCAGTTTGAAAGGGTTAAGATAAAATTGGTTGATTTAAGAAGAACAGACCACGCCCTTCTCAAGATAAATCTTGATTTTAAAAATCATCTGTCTTTTTATCAGGTTGGTAGATTGGACAGTTTTCTGTAAACACTTATCAAAATGTAGGAAAAATACCTACCATACAAGCCACTTGATTAGATATTTAACACCATGCAAAGATGACAAGCTTGTTTTCAGAGTGGGGTGTCAGAACATGTTCTTAGTTTAAATGGAATTTGAGCATTGGGATTGCTGATGGATTTTGAGTGGGTTGAATAAATAAGTTTCTGTTTACTCTAGAGCCATGCAACCAGCATGCTCCATGTTCCATAGTCCATAGTCCTTCATCCAAGTACTGATTAAGTATATGTGCAGTCTCTTTTGCACAAACAGTGTCTGTGACTACTCTTTCAAGAATTCTGTCATTTTTATTGTTTTATGTCTGTATGGTATAACTTAGTAATACAGGTAAGTTGTCTCCATTATTATGCACTGATGCAGAGTTTATTAAATTTTGATCAAATGTTATTTGTACAAGAAGCTGGATCAAGTTCTAACAACTTTTACAAAATAGCCTTGACAACTGTCTCAGGTGTGGGGCATGAATACAGTGTCGACATAAGTGTTAACCATGATGGGTGTCAAAACTAACTTTTTAGGTGTCAAAACTAATTTTAAAAAACCAGTGTCCATCTGTCTGTTGCCAATTTGGTTTCTGCAGAATAACTCAAGATGTTGACCATTTAAGTTACCAATCTCAGTGGATGCTTTGAACTTGGGTTATGGAAGAGTTTGGAGTTAAAAGAGCAGTGAGAGAACCAAAAATATGCTTCTGCACAATGTTTTCAGTTCTCCACTGTCCATAATTACTAAATTTTGTGGGTAGCTTGCACTTGGGGTAAGGAAGAACTGATTTTTTGTTGAGGTCACTGGTCAGTATCACAAAGTGAAAGAAGAAAAATAGTTTCAGTACATTGACACAAGTTTTACTTCACATACCTGGGCTCAGTTTTGTGGATGGCTTCTGCTTCCATTCAATTAAGGAAGAAACTATTGATTTTAGGGTCTAAAGGTCAAATGTCAAGGTAAAGGCCACTGTCGATGGTACAAGATTATTTCTATGCAATAACATTAGTTCTACATCACAGACTTTGACCAAGCTTTGTTGATGGCTTAAACTTTGGGTGAGAAATAAGCATGTTCATCTGAGTCCAAAGGTCAAAGACATTGTGACTGAAAGAAAACATTTTGATAGTGGTGCTGTAATTTCAAATGATTATTCACTTTTGAACATGAACTTATGTGGATTAAACTTTTTCAACGCTAAAATCCATCTTATAATATAAAATCCATTTTTGTAAAAAATGGTGATCTTTACTGTAAGCAATTGTTTTTAATGAGATTATGTTCAAAAATGTGTTTTGTGTGTATATAGACAGTGCACCCTTCATAAAATGGACTATCTAGTTGACCTTCATGCAGAGCTCACTCACTATAAAGGCTCTTTATTATAATATGGTTCCTGTTATAAGGTGCAAATAGTACATGAACGGTCTTAATAAAGTCTAGTTGCCTGGTTTAAAATTGTTCAGCTCAAGTCAAATCCAATCACAGTTACATCTTTTGCTTTTTTCTGAAGCAGTGATGTGATATTAATCTGGTCATTTATGAAAGTACTAAGCCATTATTGACATCATAAAATTGGTCCCCAATCACTTTTAGGAAGAATTCCATTTCATTAAATAATAGTTAAATTCTATCATAAAAGTTTCATTATAAGATGGTTTCTATTTATTATTCAGTATACTCTATTGCACTCATGGATAGCATTACAATGAGGGAATCCTGTAATAGGACCATGTATCAGGTATTGATCTGCCAAGAAAGGACCCATGTCATAAGGTCCCGTCCATTAGTATTCATGGACACACTGTGAAATGTACATATTTATTTGAGTCAATTGAAATTTGAAGGATTATACAAACAAGATTGACCTTTTTTCTTTATTTAGCTGTTTGTGATTTAATTACTAACTGATCAACATTGAATATAACTTCTAAGAAAATAATGCAGTTTTTTTTATACCATTGTGACTGTTTTAAGCATTAGTGACAGAGTATGCTTAGGAGTAAAAAATATAGTCAAAAATAGTTTTGAACATGAAGAAGATGACTGAATATGATAATGGGGAAAAAGTGAAAATTTTAGTACAGTGTAAAGACAAGTATGTATGTATGTATGTAATAAAATGATGAAACTTCATTATATTTTGTCTAGACATAACTGAATGCAGTGTGTACTCATAAGTCTTGTCCATAAGTCTGCATTAATACTGTTCTGTATTGTTGTCATGGTTACTCCTAACAAACTGTGTAGACCCAGATCTATTGGCACATAGTGGTTTGATTACTTATTAGATAATCATTCAGACATGAAACAAAAGGTTCCAAGGCTGGAGACAAGAAATAATTTGTGTAGTTTATACCACAACCCTTAAAAAATACACCCCCCCACTGAAGTGGCATGTGAATAATTTTAGTTTATAAAATTTGAGATTGAACTGTGAGCACTATTTTAAACGAATCAAACTCCGAATAAATTTGTTAAAATTATTGTAACAGGTGTAGATATTATTTGATAAATTTCATCACTCCCTCACAACTAGAAAATTGTTACATGGTTTTTGTTATAACATTTTGTTGTTATGGCTTCTATTGCAGTATTTAGTAGTTGACTATATACTGAATATATTGCAAACAATTGCAGACAACATAGACCCTTATTTGCATTAGCAGATTAGGTTCCTTGTTGGTTGTCCTAACAGTTAGTACTATCAAACTGTATAGAATCGGATCTGCCAGTGCATTATGTGACAGCTGGTGTGGGTCTTTGCAGTTTGTTTAAATCTGACAAGAGTTTTTCCTGATGCAGAAATCATGATACATTCACACATAAAATAAGCCAATGAACCCTTTGCAGCCAAAGTCTTACACTGTATTTAGGGGGCAGGGGCCAGTTTTATGTACAAATGTAATGCTGCAATCAGTGACCTAGTACAAATAGATCATAAAAGGTTGATATTTTTAGATACCTAAATTAAAACAAAGCATAAGAATATTATTCCCTTGACCAGAAAAGTCAATGGCAGTCAATAGCAGAAGTTTATGCACCCCAACCCCAAATTTATACCTGCAAATTTCATGTCCGAAGGTCATTTTTGACACCATGTGATGCTCAGTGTAAACAGAAGCCATTTTCCTAGATGATAATTCTGCAAAACAGTGTGTACTAAACAGGTTGATGCAGTTGAAAATAGTTGCCATCCAAACCGTTTTTGAGATATTCTACATGTTTAATGCTATTGGAAACTAGCTCTTCTTCCTAGCTGACTTGGTATTTCACTATCAACATACTGCATGGAAGATGTACATGCCTGAGGTCAATTTCAAGAATAACACATGCCCATAACATCTAGTTCACAAATATATCCATATCTTAAATTAGTAAAACAATAAGAGCTGAAAAAGTCACACCAGAGGCCAATTTATAAAATTGCACCTTGCTATCATAAGGATTTGGCTAAATATTTGTTAGGTCACAAGTTGTGTATATATCACATATTTAGACATTATCTAGTACAGTCGTATAAAGGAAAACTTTGTGTGCAAAACTAAAAATGGTGTCACACTTTTTGCAAAGAGACTACCTTGTGGCACAAAGCACAGCATTATTTACATTGTGAGTTATTTGTCATTGCATTTCTTGAAATATTTCAAATTGTTTGCAACCTACAATGATTTTGGTCTTTGTTTACCACCATGGTATCAGGACAGAATCAAAATTCCATTGCAGTCTTTCATGAATGTCAAGAAGAGGTTTGGAAGTTATAAATTTTAGGAGTAAATGACATTATAATACAAAAGTGAAAAGTTCTACAACTCTTCTAGCACACTTAAAGAAGTCACACATTTAAGTAATTAATGTGTTTTAGAAGTATTTTTAGACTGATATAAAACAAGTAGTTTCTAACCTTTCATTATCATTCTTTTTGGGATGCTGATAGTAGCATCAACCTTGTGTGTGTGGTTGGGGGAGGGGGTAATCGCAACAACAGTCTAGTTAATCTGGAAAGACCAAAGTTTAATCAATCAACATTAGAACATGCTGGAATATTCATATACTGATGTGTGAACCCTGTTAAATTTACAAAGTGACATATCAAATAAATTCATTGATACATAACCACTGAAATTGACCATACATATACAATCCTCAATACAGTTTAAAAGTAATCTCTTCTCAGACACCAATTCAGTTACAACTGACTTTAAAGATTTTTGGAGTTTACAAAATCATAGTAAATAATAAGATAAGGTATAGAACAAATATTTACAGTGGAAAAATTCATTTCAGGGTAAACAGTATTTCACCCACTTCTATTTTAATAAGCATGTACCATAAAATAACTCTTGTGGAAAGTAGGTAGATCTTTCCATTAAAGTCACTGTCTTGTGGATCCAGATCAGAATGAGTATCTGTATGAGATTCAAACTATTTTTTTTTTTCAGTATGACTAACCTCAATCTTCTACCATGCAAACTGAGACCTGCAAAAAGAAAAGAAACAAGTGATATTGATGTTCTTTTGACATTCAGTAAAAACATCAGAATTTCAGGAGAAACTGTATGTGTATTGTGAAATGCATGAAACAGCCATTTAATTTTTAAGATTTTCCCCCTTTGTTAACTGAACATAGAAATGTCAAGTTATATACATAACCCTGAAACATTTCCTTTTATCACCAAGGTGTGAGGTATGAATCTCTTATGTCAACTTCACAGTAGGGTCATGAAGGTAGAAACTATGTTGGTGTGCTACAATTTTCATGCTTCTTTCAAAAATAGCAAGTGATATGCCATATGTATCACTATTTCTAACACCCTGCTAGCTGTGACATTCACAACAGTATGTTTGTGTATGATTCCTCTGATATCTGTTCCTGTCAAGTTCAATTACTTTAAAGAATCCATGTTGACATGCTAAGCAATTGTTTGTGTGTATCTGTTTTGAATTGTGAATAACATTCATATAAATAGGGGTGCAAACCTTGACAACTACAGAAAAAGCAAGACAATACATTGTGGTCACCATTTTGGTCCCATAAGTAAGTTAAGTAAAAAATATGCTACTTTATCATGATGTAAACAATTCTCACACTGAGTTACAAAACACACTTACCTCCCTCTCCAAAGAGCATTATATAAAAACACTGCATAATATATGGAAAAAGGAAGGAAATGCATAAAAGATATTTAAAAACACACAAAGAAATAGAAAAATATAATAGATGTGGCTGATTGCACCAAAAAAAGGTTAGCAGTTTTCCTTGAGGGGGCAAGGGCTAGTGTTTATGCACAAATTTAATGTCACAATCAGTGACCTAGTACAAAAAAATTATAAAAAATCAAATACGCAAGTGAGATAAAAAAATCCATATTTTTAGATACTTATATTAAAACAAAGCATAAGAATATTATTCCCTTGACCAGAGAAGTCAGTAGCAGAAGTTTATGCACCCCAACCCCTAATTAATACCTACAGACTTCATGGCTGAAGGTAATTTTTGACACATTTTTGCTCACAGTGCAAACATAAGCCCTTTTCCTAGATGACATTTCTGCAAAACAGTGTGTACTAAACAGGCAGATGCAGTTGAAAATAGATGTCATCCAAGCCGTTTTTGAGATATTCTCCTTGCCCAAAACCCATCTGTTTACTACTATGAGAGGGTAGCTCTTCTTCCTTGCCAACTATTGGTATTTCACTATCAACATATTGCAGAGTAACTATGGCAGGTGCATATGCCTGACATCAATTTAAGAACAACACAATGCATGGCTGACATCAATTTAAGAACAACACAATACATGCCTGACATCAATTTAAGAACAACACAATACATGCCTGACATCAATTTAAGAACAACACAATACATGCCTGACATCAATTTAAGAACAACACAATACATGCCTGACATCAATTTAAGAACAACACAATACATGCCTGACAATTTAAGAACAACACAATACATGCCTGACATCAATTTAAGAACAACACAATACATGCCTGACATCAATTTAAGAACAACACAATACATGCCTGACATCAATTTAAGAACAACACAAGCCTGTAACACATAGTTCACAAATATATCCATACCTTAAATTAGTAAACAACAATATCTAAAAAGTCATACCATAGCCTTAGTTAAGAAATTTGCATTGGGCCAATTTCCGAAAAATGGACCCTGCCACCTTTATTATGTTCCTGAGTTATGATATATTAGATGCTTGAAATATCCAGTTTGTGAGAACTATGCATTTTGGTAATGTATACTGTGACTGCTATAAAATTCTGTTTTGAACAAAAGCTTATGAAGTTTGGGAGAATGCTTCCTAAGATTTAAATACATCTAACAGTCAAGGTCACCATACAATCACAGTGGCACAGAGTGGACTGATGTATTTTTTTATCTGATAATTTGTCTGCAAAGTTGTAGACTCCATGCACTTACAAGATTGAGAGAATTGCATCTGAATTTGGTGGCAATGAGCATATAAAAAAATATGCAAGGCATTTGTTCCTAAGTGGGTTCATTGTTACTCTAGCAGCATCCCAAGCCAGTAGAAGTATCAAAAGAATAGGCAACACATTAAAACATTTAACTGATTTATTCTGATTCACAGCTTTGTTATAAAGACTTAGAGAATTGCAACTGTTGTTACATTGAATTATACAAGTACCAGAGGGTACATCAGTAAAATGGCTTTCATTTGAAAGTACTGTCAAAATAATTTTAAAATATATTCTATAATTAGCATGTGATAGGACAAAACTGATTAAACTTCAGACATTTGAAAGTACTGTCAAAATAATTTTAAAATATATTCTGTAATTTGTATGTGATAGGATAAAACTCCAGACATTTGAGAATTTGTTGCTTCCTCACTTTTCTTGTTAGCAAAAGTTCTTGTTGTTAATATTCTGACAGTTTTTGGGATTTGATGTTTACCATGCACTTCAAAATTACAAAGTGGATATGTGTGATTTGAAGTCTACCATTTCTAAAACACGGTGGATATGTGATTTGAAGTTCACATTTCAGAAACACAAAGTGGCTATGTGGGGTTTGAAGTTTAACATTTCAAAAACACTAGGTGCATAAACACTAGGTGCATATGTCATGTATTAGACATGATGTTGATGAAACTGTTTACTCATGAAATATTGAGGAATACATAGTAATTTTCTTGGAAATGGCGAAAGAGTAATTACAAAGGTATGCAGATTCCAGGTAATCAAAACCTCAGAAGCTTAAAGTTTTTAAGAATTGTATTTCCACAAGCTCCATGTTATTAAGTTATACAGTTTTGTTTTGAATTACTGCAGGTGATTACCACGCTGACGCTGACATAAATGCCTGGATAATTTGTGTCATCACTATACCTGCATGATTATTATCAATAGATACAGATGGCACATTTTGCAATTCAGTCTAATTCAGATATAGTATAGACTTTGAAGGGTTTATTGAACTTTAGATTGATGAATTCTCATATGTGAATCTTGATCCTTTCAAGTTGGATTTAGTTACTATTGTAATTTTGTATCCAATGAACCTTATGAAAGGGGATTTGTTTTTAAACAAAATAACAATAAAAAGAAAACTTCGAGAAATGGACTAAACCTTAACAGGATTAAAATACTTTTGATGATGAGGTATGTTGCACCTCCCTATCAGGAAATGGATTTTCTGGCTCTAGATAGAGCTTTTTGTCAAATGACAAAAACAGAAAATAAACTTGCTGATTCAGCTGTCCAATAGTTGGGATCTATAAAATCAATCAGTTACAGAGTGTTGCTACCTTATTAGGTTAATCTAATTAGGATGACCCCCCCTACCCCCCCAACACAAATATATATGCACAGAGTTCTTAGTTTATTTCTTTGAAATTCAGATATGTGTAACAGATTAATCTTTTCTTCTTTCTCCCCATAAAAATGTGGTTTTGATCCCACTGCCTAACTGTCATATAAGGTAAGATCCCATAGGATTGAGTTTTACATTTCCAAGGAAAATGTTGGTCTGACTTATTGGAAACTTTAAATGGTACATGTATCATGTAATTCATTGTAAGGCAATCTCGTTATAAGGTATTATCCCCTATGACTCCCATGGACAACGTTATAAAGGGGTAGTACTGCATCATGCACTTCATTTAAAGGCATTCTCACTACAAATCTGTATCCCTTATGACTCCCATGGACAACATTCTCACTACAAATCTGTATCCCCTATGACTCCCATGGACAACATTATAAAGAGGTAGTAATGCATCATGCAATTCATTATAAGGCATTCTTACTACAAGTCAGTATCCCCTATGACTCCCATGGACAACACTATAAAGGGGTAGTACTGCATCATGTACTTCATTATAAGGCATTCTCACTACAAGTCAGTATCCCCTATGACTCCCATGGACATTATAAAGGGAGAGTTCTGCTTTATGGACTTCATTATAAAGTGGTCTCACTCTAAGTCTGAATATACTCTATGTCTCATGGACAGCATTATTATAAGAGATTACTCTCATCACATGGTTTCAATAATATGTTAGTCTCATGTGTAAGACTTATTTTATAAGACATTTGAAAGCATTTAAAGCATCCTGTATAATAACAGATTATTCCCATGATAAGCATTTAAAGCATCCTGTATAATAACAGATTATTCCCATGAAAAGCATTTAAAGCATCCTGTATAATAACAGATTATTCCCATGAAAAGCATTTAAAGCATCCTGTATAATAACAGATTATTCCCATGATAAGCATTTAAAGCATCCTGTATAATAACAGATTATTCCCATGATAAGCATTTAAAGCATCCTGTATAAAAACAGATTATTCTCATGAAAAGCATTTAAAGGCTCCTGTATAAAAACAGATTATTCTCATGAAAAGCATTTAAAGCATCCTGTATAATAACAGATTATTCTCATGAAAAGCATTTAAAGCATCCTGTATAATAACAGATTATTCCCATGATAAGCATTTAAAGCATCCTGTAAAATAACAGATTATTCCCATGAAAAGCATTTAAAGCATCCTGTATAAAAACAGATTATTCTCATGAAAAGCATTTAAAGCATTGTGTATAATAACAGATTATTCTCATGAAAAGCATTTAAAGCATTGTGTATGAAAACAGATTATTCTCATGAAAAACATTTAAAGCATCCTGTATAATAACAGATTATTCCCATGATAAGCATTTAAAGCATCCTGTATAATAACAGATTATTCCCATGATAAGCATTTAAAGCATCCTGTATAATAACAGATTATTCCCATGATAAGCATTTAAAGCATCCTGTATAATAACAGATTATTCCCATGATAACCATTTAAAGCATCCTGTATAATAACAGATTATTCCCATGAAAAGCATTTAAAGTATCCTGTATAAAAACAGATTATTCTCATGAAAAGCATTTAAAGCATTGTGTATAATAACAGATTATTCTCATGAAAAGCATTTAAAGCATTGTGTATAATAACAGATTATTCCCATGATAAGCATTTAAAGCATCCTGTATAATAACAGATTATTCCCATGATAAGCATTTAAAGCATCCTGTATAATAACAGATTATTCCCATGAAAAGCATTCAAAGCATCCTGTATAAAAACAGATTTTTCCCATGAAAAGCATTTAAAGCATTGTGTATAATAACAGATTATTCCCATGATAAGCATTTAAAGCATCCTGTATAATAACAGATTATTCCCATGATAAGCATTTAAAGCATCCTGTATAATAACAGATTATTCCCATGAAAAGCATTTAAAGCATTGTGTATAATAACAGATTATTCCTATGATAAGCATTTAAAGCATTGTGTATAACAACAGATTATTCTCATGAAAAGCATTTAAAGCATTGTGTATAACAGATTATTCACATGATAAGCATTTAAAGCATCCTGTATAATAACAGATTATTCTCATGAAAAGCATTTAAAGCATTGTGTATAATAACAGATTATTCCCATGATAAGCATTTAAAGCATCCTGTATAATAACAGATTATTCCCATGATAAGCATTTAAAGCATCCTGTATAATAACAGATTATTCCCATGATAACCATTTAAAGCATCCTGTATAATAACAGATTATTCCCATGAAAAGCATTTAAAGCATCCTGTATAATAACAGATTATTCCCATGATAAGCATTTAAAGCATCCTGTATAATAACAGATTATTCCCATGATAAGCATTTAAAGCATCCTGTATAATAACAGATTATTCCCATGAAAAGCATTTAAAGCATCCTGTATAATAACAGATTATTCTCATGAAAAGCATTTAAAGCATCCTGTATAATAACAGATTATTCCCATGATAAGCATTTAAAGCATCCTGTATAATAACAGATTATTCCCATGAAAAGCATTTAAAGCATCCTGTATAATAGATGATTCCCATGATAAGCATTTAAAGCATCCTGTATAATAACAGATTATTCTCATGATAAGCATTTAAAGCATCCTGTATAATAACAGATTATTCCCATGAAAAGCATTTAAAGCATCCTGTATAATAACAGATTATTCCCATGATAAGCATATAAAGCATCCTGTATAATAACAGATTATTCCCATGATAAGCATTTAAAGCATCCTGTATAATAACAGATTATTCCCATGAAAAGCATTTAAAGCATCCAGTGTAATAACAGATTATTCTCATGAAAAGTATTTAAAGGCTCCTGTATAATAACAGATTATTCCCATAAAAAAAACTGTGTAAAAAATTATACTAAACATTTGCATTTAAAAAAAATCGTGCTACCTATGATTTGGAGGTGAAAGATTTATCCTTAAAGCAATAAAATGATCTGTGTGTTGTGTGTGTGTGAGTGATTTGGATTTTTAATGTAGCTGTAATAATTTTTCAGTCATCGCTACATTATCTTCATTGTGGCAGTTTATAGTGATGTCTAGCACTGGAGCATCATGCCACAGACATGTAGCATGATGTCCCACCCAATCACATTATCCTGACATCAGGCCGACCAGTCCTAACACTAACATCTTACTGCTGAGCACTTAGTGAGGCAGTTGTTAGTACCATTTTTATGTCTTTGGTATGATGTGGCCAAGAATTGAACCCACGACCTCCCACATCTGAGGCGACCTCCCACATCTGAGGCGGACGCTCTAACCACTAGGCCACTGGAGCAGTAATACAATCAATTTTGAAAACTCTTCATGTTTGGTAACTTTAAAAAAAGTCTTACATTTGACAGGAAATGGCTTTTAAAATAAACATGCAGAAAATATTACTTTACTGAATAATTTTTGTTTGTTAACTATTTAACCCCTGGCGCCATATTTACAGGGCAGGAGGTGGTAGCCTACTTCTAAACTCTGTAGCATCAAGGTCATGTATGACACAATAAAGTGGATGGCATTATAGAAATGTAGACATATGTAGCTTTTTGATGATACCAAATAATAAGGATGTTCTAGTTGCCATACAATAATATAAGACACTTTCTTCCGGAAAAGCATAGAAAACTATTTTATAACAGTTACATACAACCCTATTTAGACTACTGTAATACAGTATGGGGTAATTCAAATGATAAAAACTTAGCAAAGCTGGCACATCTCCAAAAAAGAGCTTTTGAGTTAATATCAATCCAGAAAGAAAGCAAGGAAAATTTAGTTGGTAAGTTAAAAATACTACCTATTAAAGACTGAATCTGTTTAAGAAAAGCCAAATTAATGTACAGGATAGCCAATAATAATGCTCCTGAATATTTACAATCACTATTCAAGTATAGGCTACCTGGAAATACTCCCCACCTGCGATCAATGTCTACCAAACATTACAAAATTTCCAAACCAAATAAGGAATTATTTAAGAAAAGTTTCCAATACTCTGGAACTTTGCTCTGGAATAATATTCCAGTTGAGATTAGAAATGCCCACTCTATTTCCTCTTTCCAAACCCAGTATATACAATGGCTTCAGAGATGCAGCAAAAAAAATTAAATTTCTTTGAATGAGGGCCTCAAGGTAGATTAGTTCTTAACTAATTGAGTTACCCTCTTTAAATAGAGTAATAATAATAATAATAATAATAATAATAATAATAATAATAATAATAATAATAATAATAATAATACAAAATACAGAGAAGAAAAACATCACATTTTGGACCCAATTTTTTTCCATCCAAAATTCACCTGGTCCAAATCTGATTTTGTGTCTTGATTTTAGACTTTTTGGCCTCAGATCTAAGACAGACAGGTCTGAACTGCACACAGGCAGGTGAATCTTTATAAAAAGTTGGATAAGATGGGCATTTAGAATAAAAAGTGGGCTCGACACGAAAATGATGGGTAGAAAATGATGGGTACGTTAAGCAAAAATAGTTGAATTCTTACTTTTCTGCTCATGCTCAGGCAAAAGATCCAATGAAAAACAATGTTTCTAACACAAGTAGGCATAAGGTTAACTGAAAATGCCTTGGAGGTCGATGTATTAGGATGTATTCAGAAATAGTGCCCAAAATGGGTTTCCTACTAGCATTTCAGGCAAAAATGACCAAAGCTTCCAGGGGTTAATGAGTAAAGGACTAGAATTCCATCAATAAAACAATGTCTTTATTATTTTTTTCACTTACAACTAGGATAAGCTCTCAAAAGATTCTTTTCCCTAAAACATAACATATATTATTAACCAATCCTGGCCACCCAAACCTATATATACTCTGTTAAATGATCACCCATTTCCAGACTCCATACAATTAGTACCATGTGTTTAGATCCAAACATCTTGTCTCCCTCAAGAGATCATGTCACTGCCACTTGATTGTACCTTGTGCAAGGATGTCTCCCTAATACAATCCTGTTTTTCTTATAATAAACTATTTATTACCCTTGTTTTTTGCAGATCTGGAGATTTGTTCCTCTGTTAAAAGTTTTATTCCTTTGGGGCAGTGAACATGACTTGTGTTGGTTAAACAAGTCTTAAATTTTCTCCCACTGAGCAATAAATGTATGTCTCATATGCAATATTGTATAACTCAAATTCTTAAGTTTCATCTCTAATATTGCCTCAACATGCTGATGTGTTGCTAAATCTTTAAACAACTAACTCATCTCTGTTAAATCTTTAAACAACTAACTTGTCTCTGTTAAACATTTAAACAACCAACTCATCTCTGTTAAATCTTTAAACAGCTAACTCATATCTGTGACATATAATTTAAACAGATATTTTAAATGTCATTATTTCTATTATTGACCTGATTTCTATCAATGCTGTAGGGTGATATCTCATCTATGCATTTAATTCTTCTCTGTGACAAATAATTCAAACAGATATTTTAAATGTCATTATTTCTATTATTGACCTGATTTCTATCATTGCTGTAAGGTGATATCTCATCTATGCATCTAATTCTTCTCTGTGACATAATTCAAACAGATATTTTAAATGTCATTATTTCTATTATTGACCTCAATTCTATCATTGCTGTAGGGTGATATCTCATCTATGCATCTAATTCTTCTCTGTGACAAATAATTCAAAGAGATATTTTAAATGCCATTATTTCTATTATTGACCTGATTTCTATCATTGCTGTAGGGTGATATCTCATCTATGCATCTAATTCTTCTCTGTGACAAATAATTCAAACAGATATTTTAAATGTCATTATCTCTATTATTGACCTCAATTCTATCATTGCTGTAGGGTGATATCTCATCTATGCATCTAATTCTTCTCTGTGACAGATAATTCAAACAGATATTTTAAATGCCATTATTTCTATTATTGACCTGATTTCTATCATTGCTGTAGGGTGATATCTCATCTATGCATCTAATTCTTCTCTGTGACATTTAATTCAAACATATATTTTAAATGACATTATTTCTATTATTGACCTGATTTCTATCATTGCTGTAGGGTAATATCTATGCATCTAATTCTTCTCTGTGACAGATAATTCAAACAGATATTTTAAATGACATTATTTCTATTATTGACCTCAATTCTATCATTGCTGTAGGGTGATATCTCATCTATGCATCTAATTCTTCTCTGTGACAAATAATTCAAACATTTTAAATGTCATTATTTCTATTATTGACCTGTTTTTTATCATTGCTGTAGGGTAATAACTCATCTATGCATCTAATTCTTCTCTGTGACAAATAATTCGAACATTTTAAATATCATTATTTCTATTATTGACCTGATTTCTATCATTGCTGTAGGGTGATATCTCATCTATGCATCTAATTCTTCTCTGTGACAAATAATTCAAACATATTTTAAATGTCATTATTTCAATTATTGACCTGATTTCTATCATTGCTGTAGGGTGATATCTCATCTATGCATTTAATTCTTCTCTGTGACAAATAATTCAAACAGATATTTTAAATGTCATTATTTCTATTATTGACCTGATTTCTATCATTGCTGTAGGGTGATATCTCATCTATGCATCTAATTCTTCTCTGTGACATATAATTCAAACAGATATTTTAAATGTCATTATTTCTATTATTGACCTCAATTCTATCATTGCTGTAGGGTGATATCTCATCTATGCATCTAATTCTTCTCTGTGACAAATAATTCAAAGAGATATTTTAAATGCCATTATTTCTATTATTGACCTGATTTCTATCATTGCTGTAGGGTGATATCTCATCTATGCATCTAATTCTTCTCTGTGACATATAATTCAAACAGATATTTTAAATGTCATTATTTCTATTATTGACCTCAATTCTATCATTGCTGTAGGGTGATATCTCATCTATGCATCTAATTCTTCTCTGTGACAAATAATTCAAAGAGATATTTTAAATGCCATTATTTCTATTATTGACTTGATTTCTATCATTGCTGTAGGGTGATATCTCATCTATGCATCTAATTCTTCTCTGTGACATAATTCAAAGAGATATTTTAAATGCCATTATTTCTATTATTGACATGATTTCTATCATTGCTGTAGGGTGATATCTCATCTATACATCTAATTCTTCTCTGTGACAAATAATTCAAACATTTTAAATGTCATTATTTCTATTATTGACCTGATTTCTATCATTGCTGTAGGGTGATATCTCATCTATGCATCTAATTCTTCTCTGTGACATATAATTCAAAGAGATATTTTAAATGTCATTATTTCTATTATTGACCTCAATTCTATCATTGCTGTAGGGTGATATCTCATCTATGCATCTAATTCTTCTCTGTGACATTTAATTCAAAGAGATATTTTAAATGCCATTATTTCTATTATTGACCTGATTTCTATCATTGGTGTAGGGTGATATCTCATCTATGCATCTAATTCTTCTCTGTGACAAATAATTCAAACATTTTAAATGTCATTATTTCTATTATTGACCTGATTTTTATCATTGCTGTAGGGTGATATCTCATCTATGCATCTAATTCTTCTCTGTGACATATAATTCAAACAGATATTTTAAATGTCATTATTTCTATTATTGACCTCAATTCTATCATTGCTGTAGGGTGATATCTCATCTATGCATCTAATTCTTCTCTGTGACAAATAATTCAAAGAGATATTTTAAATGCCATTATTTCTATTATTGACTTGATTTCTATCATTGCTGTAGGGTGATATCTCATCTATGCATCTAATTCTTCTCTGTGACATATAATTCAAACAGATATTTTAAATGTCATTATTTCTATTATTGACCTCAACTCTATCATTGCCGTAGGGTGATATCTCATCTATGCATCTAATTCTTCTCTGTGACAAATAATTCAAAGAGATATTTTAAATGCCATTATTTCTATTATTGACCTGATTTCTATCATTGCTGTAGGGTGATATCTCATCTATGCATCTAATTCTTCTCTGTGACATATAATTCAAACAGATATTGTAAATGTCATTATTTCTATTATTGACCTGATTTCTATCATTGCTGTAGGGTGATATCTCATCTATGCATCTAATTCTTCTCTGTGACAAATAATTCAAACATTTTAAATGTCATTATTTCTATTATTGACCTGTTTTTTAACATTGCTGTAGGGTAATATCTCATCTATGCATCTAATTCTTCTCTGTGACAAATAATTCGAACATTTTAAATATCATTATTTCTATTATTGACCTGATTTCTATCATTGCTGTTGGGTGATATCTCATCTATGCATCTAATTCTTCTCTGTGACAAATAATTCAAACAGATATTTTAAATGTCATTATTTCTATTATTGACCTGATTTCTATCATTGCTGTAGGGTAATATCTCATCTATGCATCTAATTCTTCTCTGTGACAAATAATTCAAACAGATATTTTAAATGTCATTATTTCTATTATTGACCTGATTTTTATCATTGCTGTAGGGTAATATCTCATCTATGCATCTAATTCTTCTCTGTGACAAATAATTCAAACATTTTAAATGTCATTATTTCTATTATTGACCTGATTTCTATCATTGCTGTAGGGTAATATCTCATCTATGCATCTAATTCTTCTCTGTGACAAATAATTCAAACATTTTAAATATCATTATTTCTATTATTGACCTGATTTCTATCATTGCTGTAGGGTGATATCTCATCTATGCATCTATTTCTTCTAATCTCAGGTGGTCATGTTCAGGGTATTAGATGGCAACTAAACTACAAAAGCAAGAAAGCTTAATTTTTTTAAGTCATGCATTTTAGTTTTGATGTCTATCAAGACTTCATAACAGAATGCACAGTATAATAAATCATCATTTGTAAAGAATATGAGCATTTTTTAAAGGAAATTCGGACATGGTATAAATGTTAGTTGTAAGATTTAATTTAATAATGTAATAATGTAATTTAGCCCATAACATAATCTAACAATGAAAGCAGAAAGTGTATTAATTTTCTAAGTCTTGAACATTGTCGTCAGAAATATAAAATAAAATATGTTGACTACTAGTGGACCAGGAAAGTCGGTTACTTTTCATGGGGGTACCTTGAGGGCATTTAATATCCCACATGTTAATGTACTAGATTGATACCTGAATCTACCCAACAGAATGTAGATTTGACTTTAATTTTGATCAGTCTGGTTATTGTGCCAGAGCCAATCAAAACAAAATGACTATTTGGTACTGTAATTTGAAATTTTACTTTATAAAATTATTTGAAGAAAAAAAACACTTTTTTTACCCCAATTTTTCTAGTAAATTACTTTTTTCCTCAATGCCCCTATATTTTGCTTTGAAATGAATTTGTTTATCTTTACTTTTGAAAGACTTATTTTAAGTCCATATTTTAAGGCATTTTATTGTACTGCACATACTATCTTATTAGTGAAATCCAACTGTAAATGACTCATAACCAGTTCTACTGACACATAATGCACTGGTCAATCTGTATCTATGCAGTTTGTAGGGAACAAAGAACACAGACCCTAATCTGCTGGCTGACTTTGATCTGCCAGTACATTTTATATAAGAGCAGATCAGGGTCTAAGTGGTTTTCAGTTGATCTTGACTTATAAGTGAGTATATATGGTAATTAATTCTGTCATGGAGACTGGTTTCATAATTATTTTTTGTGTTGCATCTTGTTCATTCAAGAGCACCATAAAAATGTCCAGTTTTCCTGGTGGATTCAGTTTGAATGGTGAATATAACCTGAAGGTGAGCAAATAGTTTTATTGACCCTCTTTTCTGATGAATTCTGTAATTCAGTTTTGATTTATCTAAATAGGAAAGATTGTGAATGAAATTTGTGTGCTTTTGTGATAGAGTGCATTCTTCTTATACTGTGGTTAGGTGGTAGGCTGGGTAAACATTTATTTTGCCATGAACATTGTTGTGTGTAAGCTGCATTATTTAGCTGATGTGGCAAGGAGTACTTGTCAGAAATTGAACATAAAATAACTAATGCATATTTAAAAATTCATCAGATATGTGCAGATTAAAGATACATGTGTAATTGATTTCTCATATTTAAAGAAAAATACAAAGTGATGTTAGCGTATGAATTTATTTCATTATGGAAAAAAATAATGATATATGTGTACCACCATTTTCTGCAAGTAAAAGCCTGTGCAGCCAGTTAGGAACAGGTCATAAATCCAAAGGTCTTGCATACTTTTAATTGACTTTATAAGTTTCTTATAAAGGACTGCTATTGATTTTACAAAAGCAGATTGTTAAGTTGTTAAGTTATTTTTTTTTCATTTTTATTTGGCATGTTATGGCACAGCAACACAAATTGGTTATTGAGTACCAAGTCTGTTGGTGTGAATTGTCTTGCCCAAGGTCCACACATGGTAGCCAGCCCAGGCAGGTCCTGTGGTAAGATTCAAACTCACATCAGTTTAGTTGCAAATGTGGAATATAGTATATTTCCACCTCTATTAATCACATTGTATGATGGTGCATCTGAAATTTCAGTGGAAGAATTAGAGTCTATTCCCCCTGACCCCCTTATCTTGCCTTCTAGAATTATATTAGTATTTTCTTTTAAATTACAGTTGTTATCCAGAATGTTGAATTTCCTATATGTTCTTGGAATTTTATTTTTCAATATCTCATTGCTGGATGACAAAAAAACCTCATATCCCATTATAAATAAAAATACATTGTAGTACACCTTTCAGAAATAAACACAGTTTATAATTTTCAGCAAATTGAATCAAAAGAAAAGATCATGGATAGCCCTCCCCCCATTAAGCATTAAGTCAATGTAAAATGAAAGGATCTTGGATCTTCATCCCAACCCAACCACTCTAAGCCTTGAGTCCATGTGAAATGAGATTCTGGATGAGTCTCTCTACCAAGTTGCAATTAAGCATGAAATAAGATTCCCACAAACACTCCCAAACCCCAAGTCAATGATGTCAATGACATGATTCTGCCCCCCTCCCCATATCAGCAAAGCCTGAATTCAGTGTGACATGATATTCTTAGAATAGTTGTAGGATTAGTATTTTTTGAAGAATTTACATTTAGCACATGTTTGTAGTGACTATATATACATATTATGACCTTATATGATAGATAAAAACATTATGGTGTGTAAATGTGATTAATTCTAAAATCATGACTTAGTTTATTACCCTTTCATAGTAGGTCCTTCTAATTTTGGTTAGCCTAGATGCTTCTGTTGAGATGAAAAAATAGGTGTTGCTTATCTGTATGGCTTCATTTATGATGGTTTTTCATGCATGACATCATGTGACATGTTAGAACATTATTTTATTTTTATACAAAGTTGGATTTACAGCATAAAAATGTAATGCATGATTCATCTTTAAGAGTACTATTTTAAAAACTTAATGCATGACTCATTTTTAGGAGTACTATTTTAAAAACTTAATGCATGATTCATTTTAGGAGTACTATTTTAAAAATATTATACATGATTCATCTTTAAGAGTACTATTTTAAAAATGAAAGATTGAGTGACTTTATATTTAGTTCATTGTTATTTCACCCACTCATACATTATTTTGCTGATGTTTATGTGCATAGAGTGACATTTATATTTGCTTATTACATCCTGACTATCTTGTACCCTATTTTTCCAATACAAGCATTTAACACCTGAAGATCTCAATTTGCTTTTCTTTCATGTTGTTTGTAGTCGTTGCATGTACTTTAGAGCTTAGCCTCATACATTAATTATAAAAGTACCACTTTAACCTAAATTTGTGACTTGAAGATCAATAAATATTGATCAGTTGCATTGATAGATCTTGCAGGTGAAGTAAGTCTTAAGTAACATGGTAAGATTGTTTGGATATTGATCTTTGAAGGCCCCAGCCTGTAGACAGGTTATGTTTTAAGTGTTACAAGAGGGATAGTACATGCATACATACATACAAAGGACTTCATATATTTTTCTATAGGGCATGTGTGCACATTTATAAGTTGACTTATCCATTGTCTTATCTTTCGGTTATCATTTGTATTGCTTGATGTCCTTATAGTGTGATAGTGTTTACACTCTGCAGTAGACTTCAGGTAAGACTGCAAAGCAGTGGAATGTTATGCTTACCTGTGCTTGAACTATTTGCTAAATTAGATACACAATATTGTACATGAGAACAGGTAGAGAGGAAAAATAAATGAAAAGTTGCCCTACCTTTGTGTCTGCCAAAAACATATGAAGCATGAACTCAAAAAGTCCCAAGGAGTTAATCAACACAGCTGTCCATTGTTAGGGAAGACCTTCTGTAGAGGACAAAAGAGCTTATAGGCCTGAATAGTCCCAGCATTTAATCTGACATGGTGCTTAAATGATCTGGAACAGAGCTGGGATATTTTTGGATATAAAATGGACTGGGTTGAATGCATGGTTTGCTGCCGAAAAGGGTAAGTTATTTTAATTCATCACTTGTCAGTTTTGAAGTTGACTTTTTTGGGAAATCTATGAAGTAAAAAAATTAAATAATGCTGACTTTTTTATGAATAATAGGCCATATTGTTGTCTCTACTTTTGTACTGTATGTAAACAATACCTAGTTGGAACATGTTTGTTTACATTTTTGCTTTATTATGTCTTTTTTATATTAATATAACTTAGTGTGTTTGTGTGTGTATAAGTACTTTGAATATAAATAGAAGAGGGCCACAAGGATTATTATTATTATTATTATTATTATTATTATTATTATTATTATTATTATTATTATTATTATTATTATTATTATTATTATTATTATTATTATTATTATTATTATTACAGATGTTAACAGCTATAACTGATACTGTAGGACAGGGATTACCAACTGGGAATAAAAATTGGCATGTGTGGGTCCATGTAAATTTTGCTTAAATTAATGAGGGGTCCTCATACTCAGTAAGGTTGTGGTGAATGGCATATTGGGTTATTTCTGATGGTGTGTGTGTATATATATATATATATATATATATATATATATATATATATATATATATATATTAAATCAAACCATTCAGAGTTTAGAAAGTTGTGAATGATTACAGATAAAGAATATTAAATGAGAAGTCATGAGAGATGAAATTTGAAGTGATGATGGTACATATAAATCCAAAGATGCATTGATTATATGTAGGAATTTTTCACCCTAGTAGCAGATATATAGATTAATAATGCACATCTGTGAATTATTATATGTTCAAGATTTACTTTTAAAAACTGATCATATCTTTATTAAATGTGTATATACTGCTTAATTTTGACATGTACAGTGTGTCTGGAGTTTGAGATATTGCATACAGGATTTATGAATTACCGATTTTTGTGTACTACTACCCTTAGATCCACCCATCACATTCTTGACAATGTTATCAGAACTATATCCACAATATTATGAAACTTGGTATTCATTTTAAGCACACAAAAAGGGCGTATCACCTAAAAATGGCCTTTGACAGAACAGAGATGTTCAGTTTGCTGACAGATACAGTTAATTCTTGGACTGTACATACATGTGAGTAACACTGAAAGGAAGTACCCATATTATGAATAATACTTTCCAATTACTTTGTAACAAATTTGATCTTCTTGAGTAAGGGAATGGAAAGCTAATACTGCACGAGTCCAAATCAGTATAACTATCAAGTCACGGATATGCCTATTTGCTCATATGTTTTGATCAGTCTGCACAAATATATAGTCAGAATTTTTCACATATATAGTCAGAATTTTTCAGCTATAACAGGACATAAATGGCATATCAGCTGTACATTTCCACATACAGGATATGTCATGATCACCCGACTGGACTGGACTGGACGATCAGTGTGTCTAATGTACTAATCTATGCAAAAGTAAGGGACAACTTATTGAAGTTAGCTCAACACATGTTGGCTGAGAAAGATCACTTCTATAACAGCCAAGGACGGGTCTTTCTTTACTAACTATTCAAAAAATTTGCAATTATTTGTTTTTGAAAACATTAGTATGTAATATGTGCAGGTTTGAACAGCATTTCATGGAATATAAATACATAATGATTTGAATTTTGTTTGCTGGCTGGGAGATTGATATTGATATCGTACATGTATTTGGTCTCAGTGCTTATCCTGTCAAATGCACGTGAAGTGGCAAATAATCTACGGTAGATCTGTGGTGATATAAGCAAAGTTAATTTTAGAATTTTAAATTAAAAATCAAGGAAACAAATCATTCAGAAGGTGCTTTGAGGATATAAACTTTGTACTCAACTTAAATTCAAAGTGATAGTGTTAGAATTTAATAGTATGGTAACACAATACAGCGCTGAATAGAGTAAATTTTCAGTGAGTAAAAATGGAAAAAAGAAATATTAGATATACCCCCAACAAAAAATAAACAAACAGACAAACAAGACACCAACATGATCAAACAGTAAAACATTAACCTAATAATTTCATGTAACCAAGTGGGTTTTAAAAAAAAAAGAAATATTAACCTAACAATGGATATTTAACCAGGGTTTATTAAGAAATAATGACATAAAAATTTGTATTTAACAAGGTTTTTTTTTTTTTAGGAAATAAGGACCAAATGGATGCATCTGTTAATATTTTTTTTATTATTGTTAAAATTTTGTGGAATTCTGTAATTGAGTGAATACATGTTTGTTTTAGATATTGTCAGAACTTGTCAATTGTTGGTTAAAATATTTAGTCTTGAGAGATAATCAAAAGGGATAGATAGATAATAGATATATGTTTTGTGTTTAAGACCACTTTTCAGCATACAATACATGGCATCCAATATAACTGGTAAATTAAGAACCTGGGAAAACCCTTGTACAGACCACCAACTCACATGAAGCCACTGGCAGGAATTCTTGCATTCCCACATCAGTTGACTTGACCACTCCAAACTGAGTGGAGGGGGCAGTAATCATTAAAGGTGACCATTGAAGACCTTTTGTCCCTATAGGTAGGTAGGTAGGGTGATATTTTAGGGAGATAAGCCATCAAACAAATTTAACTTGTCAAAATGAAGGGTACTTTGAAGAATTCACTAATTTGGGGCTAATTTACTGCAACAGGGCATTTTTGGGCACCCAAAGATAGAAAAGTTGGTGGATAAATAGGTAGATAGGTAGGTAAAGAAAGCTATTGCATGAAGCAGGCAAATAAAGGGCTATTTTTCATAGTAAGATCAAGTCTTCTGATAATCTTCCTATATTTGTTAAGGAATGTAGTTACTAGTTATAACTCCCAAATCAACAACAGTGCCTGGTGGTTCAATAATTATTTTTGATGTTTTACAGGGTGCCATTTACAGATTAGCTAATGAAGTTAGGAGTGAAAATGGCTCCAGGGTAATAATCTAGATTACAAACAGAATTCCAATTTAACTTTTTCTTTTTTTTTTTTTATCTAAATCATCTTCCTGGTTACTTTCTTTGGGTGTGTCAAGTAGTATAAAGTGATCATGTATAATTTTAATGTGATAGATTGTTTTTGTTTCATTATCATTTATTTCCATTAATGACAAAATCAGGTTATGGTTAACATGTTTGGAATCAGAACAGTGAAAGGTCTAGTCAGGATTTGAACCTGAGACATCTATCATGAAAATTGAAAGATCTACCTACAAATGGAGTCCTGAAAAAAAAGCCTTCACCCCATCAATCACCTTCAGTGTTGTTCTAATTAGGATATTGTCACTATAATAGGTCAATAGGGATAAGTGCTGATTCTTTTTAAAGTAGATTACATGATCACTCTTGGAGATGCCATCAAATTCCTGTTTTAGCTCTAGACCACTTAATCAATCTTTCCTTGTCTGTCAGATCCCACTTCACACTAGCTAACACTCTTTATATCAAGAAATCTCAGTTTCATTTTTTTATGAAAGTCCTCAGTTTAGATTTTTGTATCTTCTGTTTTTTAAAAAAAGGAAATTGATTAAAGATTAGTTTTAGCTGAAGAAGGCATATCAATTTGTTCATAAATTGTAAAATTTTAAACATGAATAATATCCTTGTTTTCATACAGGACTTGTTCCTTATCTGTAGCTTTACAGATAAGAATCTTAGCAATGAGGTAAAGCTTTGATGATAGGCTTTAATGATCATAAAAAGAAAATACTAAAACAGAGACTGCTATTTTCCATTTTCTTTTCTCTGGGGTGTGGGCCTAGGAGTGGAAGCATTTTTATTGTCAGTCAGATGAGTGTGGTGGCTCAGTGTATAGCAGGCTCAACTTGCGACAGAATGGGTATGGGTTCAAATCTTCCTGCGGTATCAACCCAGAATGGCTTCATTATGTATCTTTTAGGAAGGTTCTTTATTTCTTTTCTAAATAATCAATTAGTGTTGCTGTTCAACAGAACACCAAACAAAAATCAAACCATCACATCAGTGTGACTAACTTGTGCCAGTATTAGCAAGGTAACAATACATTTTATTTTTAAAAGATTGTATTTTATAGAGACATTATCAGTAGATATTGTGTGAAGACAGACTTTATACACACATTTTATTATAGTAAGATCAGAGAGTGGTTTGAAACCAAACATCGTTGATAAAAATGCATACATTTACTTTCATTGTATGTTGTTTCAGATCAGAAATAAAAGCACTCAAGTTTAGTGTTTTAAGGCAGCAACACAGGAAGGACATGGAATGCCAATATAAAAAAATAATTTAATTTGTCCCTTGTGTAGTTTGGATGACATTTTTAATTCAGATCCAATTGCTGTTTCACATTTCACATCATGCATAGATTTCTTAAGCATTCACTTGCCAGTGAACTGGTAGTCAGTCTAGCTCATCTGCTGCTTACTACTGCACAGGTAGCTACTCTGCTGCTTACTACCGATCCAGTCTGTTGCTTACTACTGAATAGATAGTCTGTTGCTTACTACTGAATAGTCAGGTCTGTTGCTTACTACTGAATAGGTAGCCAGTCTGTTTCTTACTACTGAATAGGTAGCCAGTCTATTTCTTACTACTGAATAGGTAGCCAGTCTGTTGCCTACTACTGAATAGGTAGCCAGTCTGTTGCTTACTACTGAATAGGTAGCCAGTCTGTTTCTTACTACTGAATAGGTAGCCATTCTGTTGCTTACTACTGAATAGGTAGCCAGTCTGTTTCTTACTACTGAATAGGTAGCCAGTCTGTTGCTTACTACTGAATAGTCAGTCTGTTGCTTACTACTGAATAGGTAGCCAGTCTGTTTCTTACTACTGAATAGGTAGCTAGTCTGTTGCTTACTACTGAACAAAAAATCAGTCTGTTGCTTGCTACTCATTAGTCTTTTACTTACTACTGAATAGGTAGCCAGTCTGTTGCTTACTACAGCACAGGTAGCTAGTATATTGCTTACTACTGCACAGGTAGAAAGTCTGTTGCTTACCACAGCACATGTAGCGAGACTGCTGCTTACTACAGCAAGGGTAGCAAGTCTGCTGCTTACTACAGCACAGGTAACAACTCTGTTTCTTACTACTTAATAGATAGACATTCTGTTGCCTGCTACTGGATATGTAGCTAGTCTGTTGCTTACTACTGAATAGGTACTTAGGCTGTTGCTTACTAATGAATAGGTAGTCTGCTGCTCACTAATGAATAGGTAGTCAGTCTGTTGCTTACTACTACACAGTATGCCATTTATAACTAAACAGGTATCCTGTCTGCTGCATACTACTAAATAATAGGTTTCCAGTCCACTGCTTACAACTGGTTTTTTTTACTCTACCTTTTTATGAGCTTGTAAAATCTTTAGGACATTATTTTCAGTGAGCATTTGAATTTGTATATTGTTAAATGTGGGATTGGTAAATTTGAGATGTAATTCGGCATACAGTCAGTACAAATCCAGAAATATGATGTATTATAATGTATTCTTACCATTATTAATTTTCATATTGTTTGTTGGTTTTAATGGCATGTATTTTAACACATTGGCTATATCTTGCTACAAGTGCCTTTCCCCTGTACACACCAAGGCAGCTTAATTGGCAGGTATTGAACTCACAACCTATGGATTAGGAGTCTGATGTTCTAGCAGCTATGCAATGACTAATAGTTACTTTAGCAATGCCTATTAGTTACTGTAGCAATGACTAATAGTTACTGTAGCAATGACTAATAGTTACTGTAGCAATGACTAATCATTACTGTAGCAATGACTAATCATTATTGTAGCAATGACTAATAGTTACTGTAGCAATGACTAATAGTTACTGAAGCAATGACTAATAGCTAATGTAGCAATGACTAATAGCAATGACTAATAGTTACTGTAGCAATGACTAATAGTTACTGTAGCAATGATTAATAGTTACTGTAGCAATGACTAATAGCTAATGTAGCAATGACTAATAGTTAATGTAGCAATGACTAATAGTTAATGTAGCAATTATTAGCAATGACTAATAGTTACTATAGCAATGACTAATAGTTACTGTAGCAAAGACTAATAGTTACTGTAGCAATGACTAATAGTTACTGTAGCAATGACTAATAGTTACTGTAGCAATGACTAATAGTTAATGTAGCAATTATTAATAGTTACTGCAGCAATGACTAATAGTTACTGTAGCAATGACTGATAGTTAATGTAGCAATGACTAATAGTTAATGTAGCAATTATTATTAGCAATGACTAATAGTTACTATAGCAATGACTAATAGTTACTGTAACAATGACTAATAGTTACTGTAGCAATGACTAATAGTTACTGTAGCAAAGACTAATAGTTACTGTAGCAATGACTATAGTTACTGTAGCAATGACTAATAGTTACTGTAGCAATGACTAATAGTTAATGTAGCAATTATTAATAGCAATGACTAATAGTTACTGTAGCAATTACTAATAGTTACTGTAGCAATTATTAATAGCAATGACTAATAGTTACTGTAGCAATTACTAATAGTTACTGTAGCAATGACTAATAGTTACTGGCTCCAACTCCAAACTGAGCAGGCTGCAACTTCTTCACTTCATTATTGACAGTTTGTAATTCACAACAAAATAAGTATAGCATCTCCAGATTCTATTTAGTGATTACTCTCATTTTGACAGTACTTAAGAGAGATTATTGCCAACATCTAACATTAGGCAACCTTACTTGGATCTGGCCTCATTGTAGATGTTTGGTATGGAATTCCAGAGCTGTCTTAAGGTGACAACTTTTATTATATGATGTACAAACTTCAAATTTAGGTTATCTGGACATGGGGAGGGACAAGAAAGAATGACATTTTCTCAAGGCAAAGAGAAGATGTATGACCTACATTATTAGAGAACCAAAGATATGTTAGAGATTAATGTGGCACTGCCGTGTTGACCTAACAGTGTTGTTGACTTGTGCAGTGTGTCTGTCGATACATGCTTGTCAGTTTATGAAATTGTTTTGGCTATATCTTTTTTCTTATTTGGCCATCATCAAGAAAGATGTGTATGCTGTGATTGCCATTTAAGGAGCAACTATTGATGTTTGGCTGCTAATGGATATTATGCCGAGGGAAACCCACAGTATATACATGAATGTTAGTTGGACTGAACAGTAAACAACATAGACCCTGATCTGCAAGGGTTGTTCTGTATATAGTATTGGGCTTAGCAAACTATAACCACTCAGAGCTGTCAGTGTTTTGGTTGTTCTTTTGATTGAATACAATAAACTGTAAAGACCCTGCTCTGCCAGTATGTTGCTTTTCATTTTGATTGTGTGTAACAAACTGCAAAGATCCAGATCTACCTGAATATTATGTAATGGCAGATCTGTGTTGTTTGCAGCTGGATCTGGCTTATAAACAGTTATATAGATGGTAGCTTTTATGGATGAAGTAGTTTGATCTTGGGAGGATACATTCTAAATAGGGAAGATGGACCACAGTGAAAGACAATTTTGTATGAAAGAAAATTAAGCATATGTTGATGGTCCATCACGGTGCCTAATATACTATCTGTGAATTAAAAAGCATCACAGATGGACAGACAGATTTAATAATGAATATTTTGATTTGTGTGGAGCATAAGATGCCACTGCATTTTTTAATGAATTTGTTTTCCTTTTGTTTTAATATAGTCAGGCAGAGTTGTTGAGTAATTATGTGCATGGATGCTGGCATTTTAAGTACTAGCTCATCTTTGAGAAAGTTGGGTTTTTAATGAATAAAATAAATATAACCTTGCAAATACTTGATCAAGAACTGGACCTTGAAACTCCATTGTTGTGCAAAAAATGCAGCACCATTGCACTTTTCAAATCACTTTATAAAGTAACTGGACAGTATGCAGTACAAAATAAGTCTGCAGGTCTCTAAAAGAAACCTTTAATAATGTATGCATGAGTTGTTTTGATTTTACCATGCAGTAGTTTGGGATAGATATTGTTATATCCTTTGTCAATCTGTGTCCATTACCACATGTCATTGGCAGGGTGGAAATTTATATCTATATAGCATCCATTCTAGAATGCATATTTGAAGGATTTGTGCTAATGTAAAAAAAAGTACTGCTAAAACCCAGCTGAATGTGTGAAAATTGTGGGATTTTGAAGCTTCCTTAAATGTCTCCTATATTCAGAAAATTCCCCCTCCTTCCATTTTCACTTCTGGTACAGGTATGTTGCTCTTTGGTCCAAAACTTTTCCCTCCCTCTTTTTGGTTCAAGAGCAGACATGTTGTACTCTTGGTAGCTATCAAAAAGATGGTTAATTAGTCCCCCCCTCCTTTGGTACATAGAAAGATATAACAGAACTGATGAACTAAGATTTCATTGACAATGACAGTTAAATTTTTCTCATCAAACTTCATACATGCAGTTAGAGCAGTGGCAAACTTGATATATTTAATGGGTTTACATTGTGATGAGGGATTGCTGTTTGAGGTAGTGGGGTTGAATTCTGGAAGGGTGGAGAAGGAGAAGCTGGAAGGGGGAAGGGTTTGGGAATATGCTGCAGATTGGGTGGGTATAAATGTTTGCTTTGTTTTTATTTCTTTGTTTGAACATAAGAGTGATATTGTGTCTTTGAGGATAAAATTGATAATGGTTTATTGCAGGGGTCTCAAACATACAGCCCCTGGGCCCCATGCAGCCCATCAAACCCTATCCTGTAGTCTACAAAATGATTGGCATCACACAGTGTCATGAGAGATAACAAAGGTGGTGCAGCAAAAAAGCCTACATGCTGCCCGAAGGGTGGTTTGAGTTTAAGACCCCAGGTATTGAGTATCATCTTCTTAAAATGACAACTCCATTTTAACAACCAAACCCCCTCTGTAAGAACAACATTTACGAGTCCCAGATAAATTTACCAACATATTTAACCTCCCTGTAAAGTGCACCTGTCCCAAACATTGGAGGAGTGTCCTTTATAGACAGGGTTCACTGTATGCATCTTGAATTGGGCTAAAACTGGTAGAGAATATTTGTGCACAGCAATTATTAAATTCCACATTCAATACAACAGTAGGCTAACAACATAAGCATAAAACTTCAGTACAAAATGTTTATAGTCCCAACCTGAGTGCAGTAACAATGTTTTCTTAAGACCCAGGTTTTATCAGGGATCTGTCTGGTTCTTATTGTCTTATGTGTTCTTTAGCTTTAATAAATATAATGCATTTGTAAGATTACTTAAATTCTTTACTCCCTGACCAAGATTGTCTTTAGATACTGGTATATTACCAGGTAAAAGAAGGTTGAAGTAGTAATACATGAATAATGCTAGAATATTCATCCTGGAGTACAATGTTTGCCCTTCCATTATCCATTCCTTGCATATTAACCCAATAACACCTGGAGGTTTTTGTACTTTTAGCATGAAATGTGAGTAGGAAATAAATTTTGAGAGATATTTCTGAATACATTATAATACATTGACTTGGAAGACATTTTAGGTTAACTTAATGCCTATTTGTGCTAGAAAAGTCAATTTTCATTGGCTCTTTCACCTGAGCATGAGCAGAAGGGTGAAAACTGGACTTTTTTGCTTAACAGACCCATCATTTTGTTGTCGAGACCACTCTTCATTCTAAATACCCATTTTATCCTACTTTTTGCAAAGGTTCATATGTCTGTGTGCAATTCAGACTGGTTTGTCTTTGATCTGAGGCCAAAAAGTCTAAAATCCTGACACAAAACCGGATCTCGACTTTGGGCAAATTTCGGCTGAAAAAACTCTGGTCCAAGAAGTGATGTTTTACCCTCTGTATTTTGTAGTGCAACTAGAACATCCATATTATTTGGTATCATCAGTGTAAAGCTACATCTGTCTGCATTTCAATAATATCACCCACTTTATTGTGTCACACATTAAGCTACTGAGCTCAGAAGTAGGCTACCACCTCCTGCCCTGTAAACGCTGCACTAGGGGTTAATGAGTTAAAGCACCTCCTCATGCAATTATAATGTGTAGACAGTTGTAGACATCATGTAGATCTTGGGTACACATGATTTTTTTGTAATTGTCTCCATCTTTAGTTATGAACACTTTGCTTAGAAACTTTATGCACTTTGATATCATGATGCACTGAGACTTTTGAAAGTTAATTTTTTTTGTTTGAATCATAATTTGTTCATGTGAGAAATGACACCATAAGTCTTTATTTTCTCAATTCATTATATATTTGGCATTTTTATTTTTGCCAGTTTTGTAAACTAACATGATTTTGATCCACTTCTTACTTAATATCTACACTTATTTACATATCCTCACATGTGATGTACATCTTGGGTTTGAGCATGGAAAGGTTTTTAGTATTCATCACATGAGAAAATTTATTTGAATGTCTGTTGACTCCACACATACATGTATAAGCATATATTACCTGAGAAAATTCATATGGGTTTCTGTTGACTCCACATACTTGTATAAGCATATCACCTGAGAAATTTTATATGAATATCTATTGAGCCCATATCATGAAAATAAACATATTACTGTTAAATTAATATTCCTGCCACAATTCTATGTTTAGACGGCACTAAATATTCAGTAAAGTGGGGAGGAGTGGGAACAGGGGTATCCATATGTACAGCACTCCCTCACTATAAGGTCCCTTGTTATAATGATTTATTTTGTAAGGTCACTAAATCATAGTATGCATAGTGTTGCAATCAAGGTCAATTTGGTTGACATGGACACCATAATACTGAGAATACTGTACTGTGAACACCTGTTGGTTTTTTTTTGTGGTCAAATCAGGTACATCAGGAGTATCCAAATATGTTTTCAAAAACAGCAAATAACTTCTTTGATGAAAAGTAGATTAATAAATGTTTGTAATTGATGTCATTTGCATCATATATTACAAGAATATTAATAAATCTGTAGGATTATTTTGCCAATAAAGTAAATGTACAATTGTGTCCTAAATTTTTAAACTAAATGCCAAAGATAGGTGTATTGTATGTAGTACATGTATTATAACTTTTATTTGTCAAAACAAAAGTAATTAACAGGAGAAATCAATACTCTTTGTGTGTGTGTGTGTTCCTCTCTCTTTCTCTGGTTGTAATTCATAACTTATAGTAACTTGTAGGGAAGATAATTCATGCACTTAAAAGAGTTGTTTTGCTTTTGTTTTCATCATTTAATTGTAAGATTGACAATTTATGCTTGTTTCATTTTACTTTAAAAAAAGATTGAACAAGGATGCATTGAAGAATAGATATGATAAAAATGCCAACTGAACACTGAAAAATGTGCAGTGGTTAGGGAAATGTCCATTGGTTATGTTCATTGTGGGGACTAAGTACTGTTACAATACAGTACTCCTTAAGTATAACTCTGGCCATAGGAACAGTGGGGTATAGTGTCTTATAGTTAGACCATCTTTTGATGAAGTTACATAATGCATATAATTTGACTGCTGAATAAGGTTCCATTATCATGTCCAACTTATAACAAGAACTGTGCTATAATGAAGGGCTTTATAATGAGTGAATGCTGTATGAAGCAAAAGCTATGTATGGAGACAAGAAAACACAAGATCAATAATGAGAAAAGAATAAATATGTTACAGTACTAGTATACAGTGTCATTGTCATTCAGTGAGATTTAAATTTAAACTTATTGTTACAATAACAAGGAGAAATTTTAAGTACTCTATTTAAGTCTGGGGCTAAGGTTATAGTAACTGAAGGATTACTGTAGTATGTCAAGGTAGTCAGCCAAAATACTAGGGATTGGTAAATATGAAGGTGATCTATAAAAAGAACAAGGCAATTTATTAAGGATAAATCAAAAGCCAAAGAAAGAAGTAATAATCTTGTTGCTGGATTATTTAGTTCATATTCAAAGTTTTAATTCATCTCAAAGTATGGTATTTAATAACACCTGTGTAATCTCATTACTCATGACACATTTGCAGATTCCTATCCTGGATGTGGATCAGTGATTGAGAATTAAAAATTCCTGTGGCATCAGAGTGTGGATCATATTGAATGAAACACAGTGGTGTCAAAAGTGGGGATCTGATTGAATAAAATACAAATCTTTGTGTCAGAACTGGGAAGAGAAATTAAAATCTTTGTGACATATTAGATGCACAAATGTGAGTAAAGGGAAACACAAGGATACAAGTAACCATCCACAGTTTGGTTTGGAGTTCTAACTGCATACAAGTATATTGAAATTTAAAGCAGTTAATGCAGAGCACAATTATACTGTACACCACTGTGCTGACTTGTGCTGATGTAGTGGTAGGATTTGAACCCTTTCCTTTTCAGTTACAAGTTTGGCATGCTTACTAATGAGCCACCATAGATTTTGCCTTCATTAATTACCTCTTTCCTCACAGCCTACATGGGGCTTCAAATAGCCAAACTGCATAAACTGTAATGTTTGCTAATTTTAAGATAAATTTTATTCATTATTTATAGTAAGTGATATATCATGGAATTTCTCAACAGGAAATAGAGTGCAATATCTTAAAAAAGTTCTTTTAGATATTGGCTTTCTCAGACATTTAAACATTTGGCTTGCACAAAAAAATTAAATTGGAGTTAACATGAAGACTGTCAACAGATGACATCATGTTTGCTGTGCCCTTTTTATTTTCTACAGAAAAAAGTGAGATTAATTCTAGATTGCCCCCTTTCCACCCCAAACACACACACACACACACACACACACATTTAAATTGCAATCTGCAAATGCACTGAAAATTCACTTTTCTTTGTGCATTTATATGCAATATGGTATGTTTTGAAATTGAAAAATGACATAATGTACAGTTGCAGTTAGTGTAAATTTGATTCACACATGATATACCTCTACCATTATCCATGAAAATAAAAAGGTAGTTGACAATGATAGGTATATAGTGTATATACTGGATTATACAATGAGCCAACTGCAAACTGCATAAACCCAGATCTGCCATTGCATAATATGCCAGCAGATCTGGGTCTGTGTAGTTTGTATGGAGTAATCAGCAGAACAAACAGCATAGATCCTGAACTGAGGCACATTATGATCTTTGACTTTGACTTGTAAGCCAGTATATTTGATGATGGTATGTAGATTCAGCAATAGATTGGTAAGTCTGGTGGATAAACCCATCCTCAACTTATTTGTGGGGGTTTACTGGTTTTGCCTTCATATCTAGGATTGACCTCCAATTATGAAATTTGCCCTATATCAAATAAAGCTTGTCTGGCCTACAACCTGGATAAAGTTACCCATGCCTGTTCAGTATCCTTGTCTGGCCTACACCCAGGATGAAATTACCCATGCTTGTTCTGTATCCTTGTCTGGCCTACACTCTGGATGAAGTTACCCATGCCTGTTCTGTATCCTTGTCTGGCCTATACCCAGGATGAAATTACCCATGCCTGTTCTGTATCCTTGTCTGGCCTACACTCTGGATGAAGTTACCCATGCCTGTTCTGTATCCTTGTCTGGCCTATACCCAGGATGAAGTTACCCATGCCTGTTCTGTATCCTTGTCTGTCCTACACAGGATGAAGTTACCCATGCCTGTTCTGTATCCTTGTCTGGCCAACACTCTAGATGAAGTTACACAAGCCTGTTCTATATCCTTGTCTGGCCTACACTCTGGATGAAGTTACCCATGCCTGTTCTATATCCTTGTCTGGCCTACACCCAGGATGAAATTACCCATGCCTGTTCTGTATCCTTGTCTGGCCTACACCCAGGATGAAGTTACCCATGCCTGTTCTGTATCCTTGTCTGGCCTATACCCAGGATGAAATTACCCATGCCTGTTCTGTATCCTTGTCTGGCCTACACTCTGGATGAAGTTACCCATGCCTGTTCTGTATCCTTGTCTGGCCTATACCCAGGATGAAGTTACCCATGCCTGTTCTGTATCCTTGTCTGGCCTACACCCAGGATGAAGTTACCCATGCCTGTTCTGTATCCTTGTCCGGCCTACACTCTAGATGAAGTTACACAAGCCTGTACTATATCCTTGTCTGGCCTACACTCTGGATGAAATTACCCATGCCTGTTCTATATCCTTGTCTGGCCTACACCCAGGATGAAATTACCCATGCCTGTTCTAAATCCTTGTCTGGCCTACACTCTGGATGAAGTTACCCATGCCTGTTCTGTGTCCTTGTCTGGCATATACCCAGGATGAAATTACCCATGCCTGTTCTATGTCCTTGTCTGGCCTACACCCAGGATGAAGTTACCCATGCCTGTTCTGTATCCTTGTCTGGCCTACACCCAGGATGAAATTACCCATGCCTGTTCTATGTCCTTGTCTGGCCTACACCCAGGATGAAGTTACCCATGCCTGTTCTATATCCTTGTCTGGCCTACACTCTGGATGAAGTTATCTATGCCTGTTCTATATCCTTGTCTGGCCTACACCCAGGATGAAGTTACCCATGCCTGTTCTGTATCCTTGTCTGGCCTACACCCAGGATGAAATTACCCATGCCTGTTCTATATCCTTGTCTGGCCTACACCCAGGATGAAATTTCCCATGCCTGTTATGTATCCTTGTCTGGCTTATACCCAGGATGAAGTTACCCATGCCTGTTCTGTATCCTTGTCTGGCCTATACCCAGGATGAAGTTACCCATGCCTGTTCTGTATCCTTGTCTGGCCAACACCCAGGATGAAATTACCCATGCCTGTTCTGTATCCTTGTCTGGCCTACACCCAGGATGAAGTTACCCATGCCTGTTCTATATCCTTGTCTGGCCTATACCCAGGATGAAGTTACCCATGCCTGTTCTATATCCTTGTCTGGCCTACACCCTGGATGAAGTTACCCATGCCTGTTCTATATCCTTGTCTGGCCTACACCCAGGATGAAGTTACCCATGCCTGTTCTGTATCCTTGTCTGGCCTATACCCAGGATGAAGTTACCCATGCCTGTTCTGTATCCTTGTCTGGCCTACACTCTGGATGAAGTTACCCATGCCTGTTCTATATCCTTGTCTGGCCTACACCCAGGATGAAATTACCCATGCCTGTTCTATATCCTTGTCTGGCCTACACCCAGGATGAAATTACCCATGCCTGTTCTGTATCCTTGTCTGGCCTACACCCATGATGAAGTTACCCATGCCTGTTCTATATCCTTGTCTGGCCTACACCCAGGATGAAGTTACCCATGCATGTTCTGTATCCTTGTCTGGCCTATACCCAGGATGAAATTACCCATGCCTGTTCTATATCCTTGTCTGGCCTACACCCAGGATGAAATTACCCATGCCTGTTCTGTATCCTTGTCTGGCCTATACCCAGGATGAAGTTACCCATGCCTGTTCTGTATCCTTGTCTGGCCTACACCCAGGATGAAGTTACCCATGCCTGTTCTGTATCCTTGTCTGGCCTACACCCAGAATGAAATTACCTATGCCTGTTCTGTATCCTTGTCTGGCCTACACTCAGGATGAAATTACCCTGTTCTGTATCCTTGTCTGGCCTACACCCTGGAGGAATTTACCCATGCCTGTTCTATACTTTTGTAATATTGCCAGTAATGTCATCTAAGTACTATAAAGAAAAGGATAACCTATAAGGAAATATGTATTGTTAATGGAATGTAACGAGGTGCCAGAGAAGACTTTCATAATACCAGAAGGTGGGAGTTTGGTATACAGGTGACATAGTTTAGAGGTATTTTTGTTAGGATACAAAGCTTTGGGTAAGTAAGGCAGTATCAAATTAAGATTTTGTTTTTGCTCTTGAACTACCTCAAGCTGTTTTAATTGTTTTGTCAAGTGTTTTTTTTAAAAAAAAAGAAGCTATGCCATGAGGGCAGATACTAAGAATTTCTGACATACATGGTTCAAGTGTGACATGAAAAGGTAAACTACATTTTTTTCTCATTTATTTACAAGATCAAGGACATTTTAAACTTCTTAAGTTTTAAACTAAAATTATTTATTGACTTTGAAGCTCTTTGGTCTGTAAATACCTCTCCCATCAAAAGGAACTAGGATTTTATGAAAAATAACAACAAAATTAATCAATAAAAAGACAGTGAATGATGTGAACAAAAATTGGTATAATTTGCCACTACTGTTGACTTCCAAACCATTGATAGATCCTGCAAGCTGACCAAAAGAACTTGATACAAACTTCACAAAAATTACCATACAAAAATCCACAGCATTTTAGAAGTAAAAGTCTTTAGGGCAGTTGAACATGAATTTCAGTAATTTAGCATTCAAGAGAAAGATTACTTAAACTTATATCATTGTGAAGTCAATCATTGTGTTCATTGACAGAGAGTGTGAAGGAAAACCCACCAAGATTAAAGGGATTCACCTACCCACTGAAAGAAGAAATAGAAAATTCATAAAATTGCTATTTTCATGACAAATGCACAAACTTTGTGAAAATAGAATACGTAACCTCCATTAAACCCAGATCTCCCTTGAGGACATATTGTTGTGTTTAGAAGGAAATTGTATTTTCACTGCCAGTGGCTTACCAACTGTAATTTGAGTATTACATAGGCTCATTTCCTGTAATTGCACATTTTATTGTGCAGCTATGTGAAGAAATGAAATTAATAGTTAATAAGATTCTATCATTTCTCCACCTGTTTATGGACTGCTTCATGATTTGCAATGCTTCAAAAATGCCCTAACAGATGCAAAGCAGTTAATGCTGTTTGAGTGTTATCCAACATAAACCCTATTTATTGCAGTGGTCAGCCAAGTAGGTATTTGCTGACCATTCTGTCTCCTTTTGGATCTAAAGATGATTTGTAATGAACTAGGTCTTTCAATTCAATATTGGATGGCAGATGGGGGTCTCTAATCTGTTCAACTGGACATGCATTATACAAGATAAAATGGTGCATTTCTTTTCTAAGAGTCAAAGAATTGAAAAAATTACAACATTAACATGGTAAACTGTTTAAGGGTTATGGTGTAAATCAAAAGTAACTGTCTTGTCTTTAAGTGATGAGATGTAAGCATTATTGGACATGAGCTGCACATGAGTTACAGCACATGGCACCAGTGATGGCATAAAAATGAGCAGTTTGATTGTTACTTCTTTATTATAAATGGCATTAAAGTACATGAATTGAATTGGCATATAGTGAGCATCACATGAACCTTACACTTCAAGTATGTAATGTGATTTCTGATATGCTTGAATGTCAGATTTCTGCAGTATAACCCCTTGTAATGTTGATGCCATTGTGATCTGATGATTCCTCCAGTGAAGGGATAAGGATATATTTTGCTTTTTTCAGTAAAATTTCAAGTGTCTTGGATATTTTGTATTTTGTGGGGTTTAATGGTGGCTAGTTTGTTTTTTGGAGAAGAACTTTGGAAAACTCAGGTAAGAACTATGACCCACAGGAAGCTGCTGGCAAACATTCTTACCTAAAATGTTGGTCAAGCCATGACTAGAACTCTTGCAGACAAAGATGAGTTGTGTGAGTGGTCTGTTAAGGTGAATTTCCAGCTGTACATGTTCTGAGGTTTCCTAGGAAACCTGGGACAAATGTTCCTATAAAGTTATTAAACAGTGGTCATCATGTGATGTTACAAATCCAAATGTAAAAGTTAGATGCAGCAGCAATTTCAAACAAAAACATGATTATATGGCAGGTCAGTATAATTATTGAAATGATATACTATATTTAAGAAAAATTGATAAAGTACTATTCATCAATATACTGAGTAGTAATTAATCTGATTGTAGATTTTCTTGCTGCCTACCAACCCATACACATGGATGTTCTGTTCTATTCTTACAAGTCTTTAACACTTTTCATAAACCTATTCTTCTGATATAATGCACTATAATAATTTATGTGCACAAAGTTATTCTAAGATCTATTTTTGAATTAAGTTTTTTTTTTCTCATTTTATTCTTTTAACAATTTTAAAACATTACTTCATTTTATTACTTCATTTTCATGTTTAATAAGGATATTACATGATTAAAATCATTCTTTTCATCTAAATTCAACTAACAATAATAAATTGGTTTGCTTTGCTCTGTTCAAAATGGGAATAGTTAAATAATTTTTATCAATAAGATGTACTATATTCTTGTAATTCACTTCCAAAGATTTACAACTGAATCATACAATGAAATAAAATTTGAAAAACAACAAGAGTTGTTGTTCTTATTCTTCTTATTATTAGTAGTAGTATTAGTGTTGTTTTGTTGTTATTGATATTTATATTATTTATCATATATCTTCACAGGATTAAACAGTGCAAAGAAGCATGAACACTCAGTCCAATTTCCACCAATATTACACCTGTTTTTTTTTTTAAAAAAAACCTCTTCAACAATACACACAAGCTGTCAATGAGATAAAGATGAAAACAACACTAAGCTGTAGGCCTTCATTTTTGTCCGAAAACAATACAGCTGATGGCACAATGCTAGTGTATAAATGACATCATACACAATTGCCTTTTTTAGCTGAACAGTATTTGTAAGGGTAATAACATTTCCTGTAATAGGATTCAAGTTCAAGGCCATTGATGAATCCACTCCTTTATAATGCAGGTTTTTACAGACCTTTGCTTTCAATGGATTTGAATTTATTATGGTGGGCATGAGAGTGATTAATGAATCTATTGGCTGCAGTGATTGGATAATTCCATGCACTGCAACCAGTGGAAGAATGCCAAAGAGATAATTCCTAGAAGTTTGCATAACTTCTCAATATTTGTTAAATTTAAAAGCAGTAAGAAGATAAGCACCTGCGCTGAGTAGGGTCCTTCAGTTATATAAATTTTTCTTTATAAGATAAAATTATATCCCATTTTCCTATGGTCACTGACTTGGAAGTGCCATATCAGGCCAAAACAATAAAAGTTCCAGGTCAGCTGACCATTCCCATTTAAGCTGCCAACCATAGCTCTTTTTCCTTGGGTTAAAAATATTTTTAAAAAAATGAAAATATTAAATGTAAAAATAAAAATTCCAGACATAATTTGAAATGCATATATAAAACCAATGCAATATGAAATACTCAGGGGTTGGGTGGGGGTGGTCTCATAAACATATAAAGGAGGCTTTAACAAAGCACAGACATCATCAGTGTTTTTTAAGGTAAACAAGGTCAAGAAGCAAAATTCATTTACAATTGCATTTGAAGACAGAAATAAATTGAAAAAGTAGCTATTAAATTACAGAGATACCTCATTAGATAAACTTGACATGTATTTGTAGTTGGGAAACTATTCGTGTCCAAGGGAAATTAGAAGGAAGATTTTTTTCTTCAGGTGTTAGAATTTATGTGTATAAATTAAAATCTTTATCAACTACATACACGAAGACAAGCATGCGTCTTTTCTTGATTCTTTTCCACTCACGATTTATTGATGAACAATTTAACTATTGACATACATTTTTACTTGATCACTGAAAGGATAGATGTGGCTTTTCAAAACTTAAAATGAGGATTACAAATGTTGCCTTTTTACTTTGAAAATGTCTTTTACAGTACCTTGTTTGTCTGTATTTTATGAATACTTGAATTGTATGAAGTAATTACAAATAAAAAATATCTTACACTTGGAGGTCATTTTTTATTTTATTTTAACATGAAAAAGTCAGCTTTCTTTGTGAAATTTAATATTTATAAATTCCCTAGATGGGTTATGTGTTTCAGAGATGGAATCATTTTTATACAAGCACAGTACAACCCATTTTTGTTGTCAGAAAGCAGAATCAAGTGCATTCTTCCCAAATCATTTTGAAATGGATTAAGCTTCAGTGTGACTGTGCTTATTATCATATGTTGTATTAAAAATGATAATTAAAAATAGTGCCTTGCCAATGATCCATGCAGTTTTTTTTTCAGACTCAGTTGTATTCTTGTATTTATAATTAATTTTTTTGTAACTAATGTGACAAATAAACAGTACCATGCAATGTTTCAGAAAACATTTTTACACTAATACTGTAGTAGTCCTTGTACTTAAAATTATCATCCTGTTACTAACACACAAACACAAATTTTAAGAAAAATGTCATGTGACTATTTAAGCATAGAAGACTACTTTTAGATTGTACATTTGTCCTGTGTGGTTACAGGGCATTAGAATTGGGCTCCCTGTGTTAAGCTAACCTGATTGTATGAAGTGATAAAAAGTGTATGAATAGTAAGAATTTTTCTGAGGAATTCTAGCATGTATATAGGTTTTGTTCTTTATGTCAAATTTTTTTCTCCATGTAAATAAAATTTGAAACCAAAATATGTGATTCTGTTTGGCACCATGATGCCTGAACTGAGATGCTACACTGTAAAACCCATATCAATCAATCGACATTAAGTCAATTTTTTTAATTGAAGTTCTAGATTTGTTAGTTGTTTTGGTAATGACAAACATTATTCATTTTAATTAACTGTAAAAATACATTATGAATAAATATATAGAAATCTTTAAGTGCATAATTAAAAGAAACCAAGTCCATTTCTTAGCTAAATCTTTTCCAAGTCTGCATTTTTGCGCTATGTCCAAGGCTTTGTCCAAGGCATTCCCTAGGGATTTTTAAATGTCCAAGATAAAGTCCAAGGTTTGTTTATGAAACCTTGGACAAAATATCAGCATTGTCCAAAGTTTCCCAAGCTTTCCTAGGAAAACCCTGGAAAATCCTCAACTGTACAAGGTTTTAGGTCAAAATTTCAAGTATAACCTCAGAAAATGTATAGCTAGTTTGAATGAAGAAGCCAGTATTGAAGTGTAGTTACACAGCTGTTTGGTTTTTCCAGAAATTTTAATTGATAAAGTGGAGATATTTTATCACTGTGATTGATTTTATGTTGTTTTGTTTTTTTTACTCCTTTATGATATGAAAAATAAATAGACAACAATAGAATTTAATATGAATGTATGTACAAAAGGGAAGACTGAAGAGGAAGTACTGTACATAGATAGAAAGTCTCAATGATGACAAGGTTGCAAGAGTTACTTCTCCTAAATATGTCGTGATGGTTTAATTGTAAATGAAATCTTATGATATTGCATGCATTTTATCAGATAAAATTTTATTAGATATCATTTTAGAAAGTTATTGAATTTGCTCTCTGAAATTAAATTGGGGGCATGATAAACTCTCATGGTTGAATAGCTAGGATCCGCTGGAAATCACTTGAAGCTATAGGGAGCTACTGCTATGTAAGCATGCAGGCATGAAAAAGTCATGTTAGGCATGAAAAAGTCATGTTAGGTTTGCATGTTCTGATGCATACAAAATGTGGTAAAATACCTGTTAGAGAAACTGAACCTTTTACAGGAAAGTTATGTGCACAAAGACCTTGGAACTTGTAATCAACCCAGGATCCAAGCTAGGAGGATTGGGGATGACCAGATGTGAAGGAGGTTGTGTTGCATCAAAAAAGTTGGAATTGTGGCTTTGTTGCAGACTTTGATTTATTTTCTTTCCTTTTTTATTTCCTTTGTCCACACAGGTCTTTGAAAATCATTGTGATGGTTGTTGTTATGTCCTTGGAATGTTTCAATGACTTAAAAAACTGTCTCTGGGTTCAAACCTAAGGGTGTTGATTTAAGTGTTCATGATCATTTCAAAACTTATCTATTTTACCCATTTTGTATTGTATTTTGTATTGTATTTGCAAGTACTGTACATACTATTGTGTGTACTTGATTATAAGAAAATTTCATCTGTACATTATGTCTGGGGCCCCGAGTGGTCTGAGTGGTCTATGTCTGCATGTGTTGTTCGAGTGTGTTCTATGTCTGCATGTGTTCGAGTGTGTTGTCTGTGTGTTTGTGTTCGTGTGTTTGTGGTGTGTTTGTGTTCGAGTCTAGGATTCTAGGATTGTAGGATTCTAGGATTCTACTAGACTCACACTCGGTGAATGTGGATATGTGAGAAAGCTTGCCAGTAGCTCTGGTGGGTCGATGGTGGGTCAGTGGTTCTTTCTGGGAAATGGTTTCTTCCTCCACCATTAATACTGGCCGCCATGAATAGCCTATCATGTGCTGAAAAATGGCGTTCAGCCCAACAACAACATCATCTGTATACTGCTCAGACCCAGATCTGCTGCTGCATAATGCACTGGCAGATGTGGGTCTATAAATTTGTTCAGGATTATTCAGTAGAACAGAAACCTATACCCTTGTCTGCAGGTGCATTATGTTATGGCAGATCAGGAATTTTGTTGTTTGCTGTTTGAATTGACTTATAAGTGAGTATGATAGTACAGTTATTAATACAAAATTGTATGGTGTTGTCAATCTGTACTGCAGGTTTGGAATAAAGAATAAGCCCTGTGTGTGTGTGTGTGTGTGTGTGTGTGTGTGTGTGTGTGTGTGTGTGTGTGTGTGTGTGTGTGTGTGTGTGTGAGAGAGGAAGAGATAGAGATTTGGAGCTCTAACCACTAGGTGGGCAGAGTGGTCATAAGTCAAATGTATGTTGTATGGTACCAATTAGAATTCCAAAATGGCCACTATGGTGTGTAATCTAATCTAGTGATTTGTGCAACATTGGTAAGAATTCATGCATTTGGAAGTGGTGATTCGCAAAATCACCATCAAGTTTAGTTTCAAGTTTCATATATGAAAATGTTCTCTGGATAGCACACAATTTTATTCAGCCAATCACCCTTAGAGTGCTTGTTGTGAAATATGCCAGTTGATAGAACATGTCGTGACATGCATTGTTTTTACACAATATTTCTTTACATCAATGGTTATTATACTAAATTTGTTTGTCACCTTGGGCCCTGTAACAAACATTCTGTCTAGTTTGAACCTTTCATCAAGGAGGTTTTACAAATGTACATTTATAATACATGCTATCTAGAAGATCAAAAATTTTTCAATACTAGCTGAAGTCCCTGAGTGGCTTAGTGGTCTAAACTGCTTACCTTTATGGATCACTGCCATCTCACCTTTGAGTGTAGGGTTTGGCCAGTGTGGGTATTTGAGAAAGCTTGCCAGTAGCTTCTTGTGGGTCTGTGGGTCTGGATTCTTCCACCACCATTAATACTGGCCGACATGTATAGCCTATCTATAGTTTATCCTGTGCTGAAAAATGGTGTTAATCCTACAACAACAACTACAACAACAACAACAACAACATTATTATTAGCACAGTTCATATTTAGATGACTGTTTCATTCAGATAATACTGGCTGATCATAGTGATAAAGGTAACTTAATGTTATAATCGAATTTAATGTTATAATTGAATTTAATGTTATAATCGTCAGATTATTGGAGCTTGGAAAATGTTAATGGAGATACCAGTGAATGATTTTTAACCCAAACATGACATTAAATGAGTCTGATTTATATGGATCATAAAAAGATTGCATGCTAGTCAATTCCTCGTGTGAGCAATATTTCAAAATTGTCAATAAAGACAGACAAGCCATATTGAACTACTGACAATTTAACAGTAAACTGAAGTTTTGTTTCTTTTCTCATTTCTCTTTAGGCCTAGTAAGACTGCAAGGTGACATAGTGGTTTAAGCATCTGCCTTGGATGCTGGAGGTCATGGGTTCAAACCCCAGTTGAATCATAATAGAGACTTAAAAAATTATTCTAATAACTGCCTCACTAGACACTCAGCATTAGGAGGTTTGTGTTTAGGACTGGTCAACCTGGTGTCAGGATAATGTGACTAGTTGGGACATCATGCTGTATGTCTGTATGTCCCAGGGCAAAATATCACTATAAACTGCCACACTGCAGACATCATAGGGATAAGACTGAAAAATTGTTAAAGCTTTGGTAAAAAAATCCATGTGCTACAAGTCCCTATATCCCTATAGCCCAGGCAAAACAGAATAAATCTAATAAAAAGAATCAAAAATGAAAAAAAATATTTTATCAAAATAAGGTTTTTTTTGAACAAGGAGACAATGGCATTAAGACTTACAATCCTAATTCACCATTATGCAAATCAGACATTGTAGTCATTAGAGTGCTAATTCAGTGAAAATGCTAATTTGGAGCAGAAATAACAAAAGATAATTCTTGTGAGATATTGAAAATGCTTCATAACAATCAATAAGAACAGTTTTCTAACTTGTTCCAGCTTGTTAAGCAATGTATACATCCCTTCAGACAGCAGGCTGTGAAAGGGGTTCTAAGTATAGAACATTATTCACACACAGATATGAACACAGAAACAATCCACAAACAGTCTGCAAAGATGGGTGTCGGTGGTAGTGGTGTAAAGGACCTTGTGGACATTTGCATGCTTATATTTTTCGTTGTGATATTCTGTGTTGAACAGTTGCTTTAGGCCTATTGCATGTATTCCAGTATGTTTTGCCCATGTCCTTGATGGGTGATCCCTAAGTATAAATTGTTTATTAATTTCAGTTTTTATGATTCATGCCACAGAAAATATATATATATATAGGTTGGCATTAATACATAGGTCTGACTCCCAGTGCCTGAGATTGATTGCATGGCCTATATATCAGCCATGCTAGATGGGGATGTCTGCGCAGCCAAAGGGGAGAGGGGTAAAACATGGACAAGGGAAGGGTGGGTAGGAAAATGGGTATTGTTTGTGGACGTCCTTTATAGGCAACCCCTTATAGTACTAGAAGTGACATCTTTTAAAAAATTTTATTACAGTGAAGCAGAAAGAAAGCGAGATAAATTTTTAAGTGTGGTATGTAAATGTTGAATTATGGCCATGTCCTCCTCCCCCTCATTTTTGTTCTACACCCCCCTTACTTTTGTGACATGGAAAATCCCCCATTATGATAAAATCCTGGGAGTTTCTTGGCAGCAGTATTCATACTATTACTGCAGAACCTTGGGTGTTTGTTCACTAAAAGACTTCTGATGATGTCTAGCTAGTTCTATATTCAAACAGTGCTGATCTGGGGTCCAGTATGGTTGCCATAGCAGCTAGTTCTAAAGTCTTGATATCCTTTGATGGTCATATTAATATCTGGATGTTTTTTTCTCAAAGACTTATGCAACTGATTCTCATAACAATTGGCTATATCATTCAAGTGCCATTTTCAACATGGAAATTGTAAAAGCAAGAAGAAAAAAACCTTTCTAACCAGTTCTCTTTAGCAGAGATATTGGAATAAATTTAATGGAGATGGGTAACATCCCTGATGGCCATATGTATGTTTGTTTACATCTGGTAAACTGAGCAAAGCCATTTATCTGTGTAAATCTTGCAGTGATAATATTTATGTCCTTGAGAGCAAGGTACATCATGCTTTAAATTAATTTTCACTCCATTCAGGTATGACAGCCATGGAATTAAGAGTGGTCCTAAGAATGAACAATGAATCTTGCCATCCTGCTTGTGTCTCTTTTTTGGATCAGAAAGGATGTTGCTTAAATCTGGATCACTTAAAACAATTGGCAAAGAACAAGAAGATCATCTGAGCTAATTAGCCACATTATTAGTTGTAAATCAATATGCAAACATTACTTGGTGAATATCTGGCATTAAATCCTTGTAAAAATAGTTAATTCAATTTACATTAGTTGATGCTTCAGCCATTAAAAGTACCTGCATTTTTAATTATAATTGACTTATAGGCAGTGGTATCAGAACTAAGGCTACTGGTACTGTGTTAATTTGTTTGAAATTTTTTTACATGTCAGATATAGAATGGGTTACATTATAACATAGGAAGGAGACTACCATGGTCTGCATATCTCATGTTCATGGTTTTAAAATTTGTATATGTCATAGAGGGGTTTAAAACAAATCAATACAAAACAGTATTCCATGTTATTCACTGGAACCTTAAAAGTAGCCCATGTTATAAGAGAGAACAGTTTTCAGTTGTAAGAGTCCATGCATCTAACATTTCTGGTTTTAAATCCTGTACTTCGAGTTTAGAATATTTAGTCTACTTTTTATGTATACTGGACTCTCAGCTTTTGGAAAATATTACCCTGGACCTCGATTTTTAAAATCTTTATGAGAAATATGACTATTTTGAAGGATGTTCTAACATGGTAGGATTTTGATGGTGTTTAAAAAAAATATGGTATATAATGGTGTGAAATCACATAATTGTAATATTCAGTGAAATAAAGTAGTGTTGATAAAATAAGTGAAACAGCAGATTGAGGCCAATAACCATATTATGTGGAGACTTGCTTATAATTTTTTTTCCCATTCTGATCTCTTGCAGGAGCCAAACAATGAGTGGATCAGCCACTAGTGGAGGGGGGCAGGTGACAATACCCCCATCTGGTGTGGGAGGGAAGAAAGCCATGGCTACCAATGGCAGGGGACACCCCCCACTGACTTACAACAATGAACCAGCTGATGATGAAAATATGAATGAAGTAGTTGAAGAAAATGTGGATTTAAATGTGTTAATGCCAGATGGTAGAACAAAACAAGTTACAGTGGAGCCAAAGTAAGTATGAAGGGTTGTACAGGTTTCTTTGATTTATTATGGCATTCTTTATTATATTACCTGATATTTGCTTCCTGTTTGTTCTTTTTTTAATGGAAATATTGATGGGGCCCTGAGTGGCCCAGTGGTCTAAAGAGCTGTCTGTTATGGATCACTGCCATCTCACCTCTCTCTTCGTGAGTTCCAGTCTAAGATTCCGGGAATGTGCATATGTGAGAAAGCTTGCCAGTAGCTTCTGGTGGGTCAGTGGTTCTTTCCAAGGATTTCCGGTTTCTTCCTCCACCATTAATACTGGCCGTCATGTATAGCCTCTGTGTGTGCTGAAAAATGTCATTAAGCCACACAACAACAATGGACTTAGCAGAAGAACCAATCTGCCAATAGATAATAGATAATGGTCATAACACAATGCAACTGTATAATCTATACATGGAGAGGTTGGTCTCATAAGACCAATCTTCCCTAAAAACAGGTTTTACTCTTTCCAGAAAATGTTATGGAACATTTATTGTCAAAATAGCTGCAAGAGTGATACATAATTTGAATGCTGACTCTGCATACATCCAATAAAGCTGTACTTCCAGTTTGGCAAACTTGCTGGCATGATTATGCAAAAACTATAAAATTTAAGCAGATGGAAATTGGTCACATGTTTTTGTGTACATATCATACATGATAAGTTTTCTGGAAACAAGTCAGGAAGATTTGTGTTCAAAATCTGGGAGATTGGGTCCAAATCAGGGAGATTAGCATAATGACAATTTTTCTCATAAGTTCACAAACTCTGGAGAGGACGGATTTTTTTTCCCAACCATTACATTTGCAGTGTCACTACTAAACCCTACTAGGTTCTGTATGTTTGTTAAGACTTCTTAAAGACAGTTGAAAAGGCTTTCACCAGTTCCAATATTGCAAATGGGCATAGCTGGGAATTTGGTTGTCACTGTGATTGTCACTGTCAAACACCCATACAAGAATTGCTACACACTTTTCATCACCACTGTCATTAGACTCATCCATCATCACTGAGAAAGGGTTTTCTTTGCATTAAAGTTAATTGCTTGTCATCCATTGGACCCAGTGCATTGTTATTAAACAATGTTTGTTACCTTAGTTCTTTTGCAGTGAAATTTCTGAGCAGTTTGCTAGTCAGGAAACAACTCTATACAGCTCACTAAAATGATCAGCAACCAAGAATGATAAATTATGCTCTGCCACAAAGTTAGCAAACAGAACCACTGCTTTAGTGACACTACACTGTCTACTGATGTTGGTGCAGACATTTGTGTTACTTTAGGGCACATTATGTGATGATTTCTCATTTGCATTGTGCTGCATACTTTACAAGTGCCTTGTGAGATCATTTATCTCCACTAGAAATATTTGAATGTGTGTTGCAATCTGTGTAGTCTGAGTTTCCTTTGACCCTTGCCACCACATTTTTGATATTTAGAGATATATGTTGAGGAGTAGGATCAGATTCCATTCCCTAATGAAAAGTTGGAATTCGAAGACACCATTTTGTGTCGGCATTGGGTAGCAGTTAACTAGAATTTCTAGCAAACTTTAGGAATATGAATAATCAATAGGAATATGATTTATTTTCTAAGTAATAGGAGTATAGAATTTGTTATATCTTTAATCCACTGATAGACTAGCCAAAACTACAGCATTGATGAAATTTGACCTGAAACTCTCCATTTGTATTCCAGTCACATGACTACACAAATGTCACAACCTACATGTCAATCACATCAGAGATCAAATGATCAGGTGAATAGAAGTACTATAGAATATAATTCTCTATTGACTAATTAAATCCAAGGTTTATTTCTGGAATTGTTGTCTTAGCTGAAAATACCTATGCATGGCAGGTTTTTTCTAATTTCTTGGAGATCTTGTCAGCAAATTGGAAGATCAAAAGATGGGGTCAAAAATGAAAAGACTGCCAGACTTGGCATGTATGACATGTATAGGTACTGCATTGCAATAGTTTTTACCTCATCCTCTGGTTGAAGACACCATTGTGTTATTGACACAAGATTTGTGTTTTCCCAGAAGCCAATGCTACACCTGTACTTATGTCGTATAACAGAGGTGCAGCTGGTTGACAGAAGTTATGACATCAAACAAATGTTGTTCAGTTTGCTAATGAAACAGATGAATCTATTTTGACTTGATACAGTACAGATCTGACTGTAACTGGTGATAAAATACATTTATTCTTTGGTATGGAGATGCAAAAACTTGGAGATTGCTCAGGTGTCCAAAGTGGTTAGAGCATACACCTCAGACGCTAGAAGTCGTGGGTTTGAACCCTGGTCAAGTAATAGCAAAGACTTATAAAAATGGCATTGCAGCTACCTGACTTGACACTTTGCCCATAAGAAGTTAGTGTTAGGAATGGTTGGCCTGCTGACAAGATAATGTGACTGGGTGGGACATGATGCTGTATGTTTGTGGCATGATGCTCCAGTGCTAGACATCATTTTAAACTGCGATACTGCAGACATTATAGCGCTATGACTGAAAAATTGTTAAAGCTTTGTTAAAGATACAAATCACACACAGAGACCAAAAAAACTTGGTGACAGAAATTTTCTATGATTGTTTGTTGACTCATAAATTTCACACTAAAATTTTAGCATTTGATCTGTGGGATAAAATATTAATGATGTTATTGGCATTGTGGAGACACTTCCAGCCAAGGTTCATCAATTGTACATTATTGGAATCCTTAATGTACAAATCCTCAGAGATGCCCTATATACTTGTTTATAAGTCTATTCAAACTGCATACTGCACAGACACAGATCTGCCATCACATAATGGGCCAACAGATCAGGGTCTGTGTTATTTGTTCTGCTGATAACTTCTAACAGACACAGACCTGCCTGTGGCAGATTTTTTGTGCACTTGGACTCCCTTTATAAGGGACTAAATACAGTACCTAAAAAAAATGACTGGCCAGATCATTACCCACACAGAGGTCTTTATTATTTGCATTTTTGTACATTATTGAGCTTACAGATACATTCACTGATGCATATGCAAGGGAATTTTGACCAGACACTATATTTAGTAACAGTCTGATGAACAAGTTGATAGTCAAGTTCCAAACATTGATTTTAAAGTCAGTACATTGACTATGGATTTTTGCTTGTCGGCATAAGAACATAAACAACTGAGAACGATTTTTTATCTGATTCAAATATTATCTGATGAATCCATTAAATATTGCTACAGTACTTAACTGCATCTGTTTGAAATAGAAATATTATTGCAAGATTTAACAAAAGAAATTACCACATAGGTTTAATTTAATATTGTGACAAGTTGAATGCTTTTCTATCAACAATATTATGTTTAATATTAAAAGCCATGATAAAGAATTTTGGTCTTGCACTTACATGTATCTTGTAAACATATTAAGTCGGATATAAGAAATTATTTGGTTACCGAATTTTGTATGTTCAAGTTTCTTTGAATAGTAAAGATGATTTTGATACTTGGCAGTTAAAAAACAAGAAATTGACTTCTTGTGGATTCCTGGAAGTGCTTCTCTGCCACTTAGAGCTTCAGTCTCTGTTTTGACAACTAGTCTTTTGAAAATCATAGAATGATTTGCAATCTTACAAAGGAATACATGCACTGAACATGTTCACATATACTATAGTACATGGGTCATGTATGTATATTTAATCATTTTAAATTAAATATAAATTTTCTTTTTAAAGTTTAACAATAAATTTCCTTAACAAAAGTCTGTTCAGTCCTGATTTTTTAATGCTCTGCACTGGCGCAAAAAAAATTCCAGATAAAAATTACCTATCAATATGGACTTATTCAGTGGTAGCCACAATGCTTTGCACCCTAACTGTCACAAAGAAAATTCCAGATAAAAATTACCTATTACTATGGACTTTTTCTGTGGTAGCCATATTCTAAACTCAGGTCAAAATAAGATCAGGTATAGTGGAATTGTGTCTAGTATGAATTTGTTTATGCATAGCTTTCATTATGACATCACAGTGTATGATGTTCAATCCATTTGTACTTGTGGATCAGACCTTTAGGTTCATTTTATCCAAAAATGTCTTGCACATTGATTTTGCCTTCTTCAATTTTTCGGGCATCTAAATAAAGACCTTCCAAAGGAATATGTATGTATATGAATTTAAATGAAGTGAATTCTTGCCACTTAAAGACATTTGGAATCAAATTCTAAACACACCCATTACTGAAATAGTCTTTGTTAAATGCCTATATAACCCATGTGACTTTTACTGGAGTAAATTACTCCGAAAGTGACATTTTATTTTTTTAATCCAACATTTTTTAAAAAGTTGGATTTGTCACAAATATCTTTTCATAACATTCCACTAGACCACCACATTGACACATCGTGGCATGTGTCAATCATGTGTTTAAAGGATGATAAATATAATTATATTTGTAACTTCAGATTTAGTTTGTGAAAAATTAAACTATTTTTTTTTAAAAATCAAATTATTTTTAATGAAAAATGAAAAAATGCTGTTAATATTATTAAATTTGTAACTGGATTACATGGGAATTTTCTTACATTCCTTGTTGAAAATTAAAATTCTGATTCTAAAATTTTACCAGTACGGTAAAAGAAGCATCATGGTACATACCACTGGAAAAAAATACTGATATAAACTGGCATACTAGTAATAGCCCACACTTCTGTATGATGCACAGTTCATTCTCCATAATTTCTATTATTTTTTTTGGGATATATAATTCTTCTGATTCATGTCCCCCAATGGCTCCTGATGATTTTAAAAATAAACTTTGTTTTTATTCTCCTGTCTTTTATGGTATTATAGTTATGTGTCCATCCATTCATTTACATTTGCTTGTCTGTCCATAACCTTAGAGAAATTTTCTTGAAACTCTGCCAAAATATATATTGTGACTAGATAATGTGTTGTGTACCATACCAAGGTCATGGTCACATGTAGACTAATTCTGTGACTGGTTCATTATCTGTCATGTAACATTTAAATCCCTGAACATCCAATTTTGAATGATGAAGATATGTTAATGAAATTTTGCCCATTTATATTTTATGTATAATGCCACATATCATAACCTCACCCCAACCTTAAGGTGAGTGTCAAGGCAAAGAAAAAAAAAATGGGAAATATGTGACCTCTCTGTGCCTGGAGTACAAATTTTGAATCACCTAGAAAATTTAATGATGCTTTAGTCAATGCAGCTTATGACACATACAATAGCTTTGACTCCTACCTTAGGTCAAGGTCACAGCAAAGGAAAATATAATTCTTTGATTTGTATCCCAGTTCAGAGATACTTGTTTGAATTATTAGAGATTTTTGACAATTATAATATGTATAAACAGTGTATCTCATATAATGTCTCAAATGAGTCTTTAACATCTTTCTCAATGTCAAGGTCACATCAAGCAAAAATAGTAACCTCTATTTATGTAAATGTGTAACTTTTAAACCAGTTTTGGATCATTTATATATCTTTGGTATTCAGTCTTATCTCATGCTTTTTAACCACAGATAATGTAAGTCAACAGCATTTTTCAGTATCCAGGCTATCATTATCAACCCCTTCAGATATTTTGATGAAACTTTATTCAGCTCAACATCTTGTTATAAAATAGTCAAGTCTCTAGCTGGGATGTCAAGGTTGTTGTTGTTGTAGGGTTCAATGCCAATTTTCATCACAAAATATTCTGTACATGGCAACCAGTATAAATGGTGGAGGAAGAACCCCTATGAAACCCTGGAAAGAATCTGTGACCCACAAGTAGCTACTAGCAGGCTTTCTCACATAACCACATTGGCCAAATCTGAGACTTGAACCCACATAAACAGATGTGACAAGGCAGTGATCTATAACAGTGAGCCTTTAGACCACTTGTCCACCAGGGGCCCTGTCAAGGTCATTAGCAGGGAAAGGTCAATAGAATGGCATATCAAGTACCATTTGTTTACTGGAATAAAAACAGTTATGTGAAATTATGACCCTGATCCAGGAGCTATAGTGATTGTAAAGAATATTATGTTCCCTTAAGAATTTCCAGCTGACAGAATCCCTCAGATAATACTAACCTCCACCCAGAGTAGATTTTGCCATTGTCAGCTATCAGATACCTTTACTTACTGTTTATAAGTATAGAAGAAGTCTGGGAACAATTAAGTACCATAACAAAAAGCATAGTATACCATACCAACTCCTGAAGGCATGTTTGCATTCACCTGACTGGACCCTTAATTTAAATGTCAACCTTCAAAAGAGACTGCAAATTACCTCACATAGTTTATTGATAGCTTCTTATTTGTTCACATCACCACACTCTAATAACAAACTACAGGTAGGTGGTCATACCTGAGTGACTATAACCAGTTTTGTTGTACAATAGCTATCCCAGAATGCATAGTCTGTTTCATGAAATAAATCAATTTTAATGGAAATTGTTGATATTATTGCCAAGCAAAATGCATTTTATTTTTAAATTCCTGTCTGCCAAGGTTGTGTTTAGCAGAACACAATTTTTAGTAATCTTTTTAAAAAGAAATTAAAAATGTGATAGAGACCTTCCATGACATTAACATATTATACCCATAATTTGCCTCCAAATTAGGCACATATTCTTAATGCTAATGAAAGAATATTGGAGCAGTTTTATAAATGTGTTTGTCATATATAGGTGAATAAACATTAAATCGGTAAGATACTTAATTTTCAATAGCTAGGGTCATGATGCAAAAAGAATGGTTTGTTGGAGAACCAGTTAGGCAGATTTGCATTGGTAAAGTACATGGAGTTGGAACAAACAATTTGTTGAAAGTTAGGTCATCAAAAGAAGACAGTTAAAGAAACAAAGAAGCACAGCAGCAATTCAGGGAAGAATGAGGCTCAGTGAAGTGAGCAGATTCCAGCAAAACTAAATTTTAGAAGGTACGGTTGATAGAGTTAGAGTTTCACTTTGCAAAGAGCAACAGCAATAGGGAGCATTTTTTTCATGTATATTGCAGATACAATGTTGACATCAGGTACACTGGAGTGTACAGCATCTGTCACAATCCAATGCAGAACTCAATCCAAAAATTAACTTAAATAAAATTTTTGCCAATCTGACATTCAATATGTCCACAACAGTAGCTAATTTGAAAATGTGTTCTTTTGACTGAAATATGTTATGTGTACATTTACAGTTTGTAAACCAGTCTGCTAACCGTAAGCAAGCAGGGAACATAACCACTTTTATTGACTCAATACCGAATTAAGTCTGTCTTAAGTCTGTCTGTTGCAGAAAGCCACACTTGTATGCTTTTATTTGTTTTCTTTTTTAAACAAGCAAAATTCACAAAGCTCAATTATTTATAGAATGCTGGCAGAATGAGATGCATCTCTCTCTCAAAGAAAAACAAAATCTATATATTTGTAAATTTTATTAAGTAATTAAATAACTGACAATATTTTTCTCCTGGCAGCAAATTATAATTGAAACAAATATATGACAGTTCTTTCATAAACTTAATGCCAGAAGTTAATATTACAAGATTTACTGAGACTATATTTGATGGTGCATACATTATTGATAAGTAGATTTACAAGTACTTGCCATCAGATATCTTGCTGTATTAAGTTAGTCTGTAATTAACTTTGCAATCAGCACTTATTGTTTTACAGGATTTTACTAAATTGAATCTTTACCCATTCTTTCATTACCTGACAAAATGACTGCATAGCTAATTGAGTGTTTAATCACTAAAAGAAATTCCTTTATGCAAAAAGCTCAATTTTTTTCTGTCCAACATATATAATATTTGTAAGAAGTACTGATCTCATGCAGAACTGCCCTTTCACAACTGTACAAACTACATCAGGTACTTTAGATTTTGCAAGCTTGCAGACTGAAAAATTCCTTTTGTAAGCATGTGCTAGCACCCTTACTAGCTAATACACAAGAGCTCACTTGACTTGTTTAAGCATGCATTTTGGTTTTGGGATTTAACTAATTTTTTCAGGATATTTTTTATACATATAAAGTTTGTATTACACCAACATTTTTGTATTATCATATTTTTGTATCATGAACATTTAATTACATATGGTTTGTACATTCAACAAAAAATGTACTACTTCAACACTTGTAGTTTGTCTTTTTAAAGCAGGGATCAAATGTTTGTGGTTTCATTTGTTTATTTGGATTGTGTACTCTATTTCCCAGTATATATGTATCATAGGTTTGAAATAATTGCATTGTTTCAGGTTGAAAAATCTAGATCAGTTAGTCATGATTGTTCATTCTTTACTAACTTTGATCTTGACTCTTATCAGTTGACCAGAAAGAAAAAAATTTTTTAAGTACTGTACCAATTTTGAAAATTGACTAAGTTCTTTTCCAGTGTTTTCCATGCTGAAATTTGTCCCAAAAAATTCTAAGTCTAAACTGTTCATCCTTTTCCAGGGTGTTCCTCGCTGAAAAAAATCAAAAGTCTAAAAATGTCCAACATTTTCCAGGCATATACAGCATTTTCCATGCACAATGTCCAGGGTTTCCATGCTAAATTCTGCAGAATATTTCAATTTTCCATAGTTTTCCATGGTATTCCATCCTTTTCCAGCATATACTCTAGAAAAAATACAGCCGGGTAAATACTTGTCCTAGTGAAATCTAACTAGTCATTCTTAACACCTCGAAGGAATAAGGTGTTTCCAATTGTTGTTGCCAGTTTGTTTTTTTAATGTTTTTAGAGTTAAAAATTTATTCTCTAGAAGACTAAACAAGTGTACTTTATTATAAAAAGTTTTTGGAGAAAGAAATTCAGTAGAAATTCTTTGGAATTCTAAAGCTTGAATATTATTCCCGATTTATAAATTCTGTGTTGAACTTTTAGCACATCAATACTGCATTCATCTGATATCATCATCCACCAGTTTTGAACTTTGCTGGGATTTGAACTTGGATTCATTTAGGGCATTTATTGATAGAACTTGTATTTTTAGATTTCAGGATTAATTTTTGGATTATATTCACAAACTTTTAAGTCCTTTTTCACATTTTGTTGTGTTTTCTAGGGAAATAAATTATTTTTGTTAAAATTTAAAAAGCTTGTTGGCTTCATTCAATTCTTTGTTACTTTGAATGAGGCGCGATTTGTAACAGCAGTTTAAAGGAAGAAATGGAAATATCTTTAATTTCTGGAAATTCATTTTGCCAAGTTGAAATTTAGTTCCTTTAGGGACTCTTGATTTTTGTTTTTGTTGTTGTTTTAAAAAAACAAACCCCCTACCCCAATAAATGACCATTTGCAGCTAATAGTTTAACATTTTCTTAGATACCCATCTGATTTTATAAAGTTATTACCTCATGTCACAGAAGTATATCATGTGTATTATGTAATTTTATTATCAGTCTCATACTTTTTTAATAAACAAAAATGGTTATTTTCTACAAAACATCCTTGCCAACTTTGTACAGCATCATGAGGGGAGGGGGGCTTTAGAGATTAGTTTGGAGATGCATTGCAATATCGTGAAAGAAATTCAGTTCAAGATAATGGTTGAGTGAGATTATATGGCTCTCTGTATGAAGAACAAAAAATTATTTTGCAGAAATTTACATGGGGGAAAGGGATTGGGAATCCGAGGAGCATCAGGCACACATCATAATCTTCAGATGAGCTGGGGCAAATTACAGTACACTGTCATGTACATGCCATCAAGGTATAATGGCACCTGCCTATTTGTAATTAACTAGAGAACTGGCAAGGTCAAGGTTGAGCTATGAGCTCAAATTAGCCCATTCTCACTATCTGACTATTTGAGCTTGTCCTCAAACACCTGCTACCCACTAAAAACCTGTAACAATTTTTATTCCCTTCAATTTTACTTGACCACAGAAAGAAGGTCTCAATGTTAAACCTACATCTCACTGAGCATTATGGAAAATATTGACTACATGTCAATATGCATGTCTTGTAAAGGGCTGCATTAATTCCTTGTCACATACATAGATACTTTAATGTTGATCAAAGTAAATTACAGGATAAGCATCATCTTTTGTTGGTTTGATAAATAAAAACTTTAAAAGCAATGTATATTTGACATAACAGGTTAGATGAAAAATGTTATGTGCAGAATTATTTGCATCTGATGTGCCATAATATTGCTTACAATGGGAAGATACACTGCCATAATCTAGTATTGCTTACAATGGAAGATACACTCTGCCATAATCTAGTATTGCTTACAATGGGAAGATACAATCTGCCATAATCTAGTATTGCTTACAATGGAAGATACAATCTGCTATAATCTAGTATTGCTTACTATGGGAAGATACAATCTGCCATAATCTAGTATTGCTTACAATGGGAAGATACAATCTGCCATAATCTAGTATTGCTTACAATGGGATGATACAATAGAGGTCTCTAGATTTGCTTCAGGGTTTTCCTTCTTCAAAAAGATACAGTAAACATAAAACTTTTTCTTTATACAAATATATACAGTATTAAGACAGATTTGAATAATAACGGGGCAGGTATTAAACCCAGAACTCTTGGATTATGAGTCTCATGCTCAGCATGATGCCCCCTAATTTGTGTATCTTTCTATTTCATATCTTACCGTCTATATTTGTTTTTCTTGTCTAATGTTGATTTGAAATGATTTTTGCCAGAATCCAGATGGGAAAGCATATAGGTATTTTTGCTCATATAACAAAGTTGGCTTCAGTAGGTAATCAGTGTTAGTAATGAATCAAATCAGTATAAACAATTATACCAGGCTGTAACAGTCTTTAGGTGAAAAACAAATCAAGTCTAATCTCTTATTTTGACATGAATGGGACTTTTAGTTTAACATTGTGTTTTGACATGAATGGGACTTTTAGTTTAACATGGTTTTTTGACATGAATGGGACTTTTAGTTTAACATGGTTTTTTTGACATGAATGGGACTTTTAGTTTAACATGGTTTTTTGACATGAATGGGACTTTTAGTTTATCATTGTGTTTTTGACATGAATGGGACTTTTAGTTTAACATGGTATTTTGACATAAAACTTTCAATTCAGCATATTGTAAATTTGTTACCTGGTTATTTTAAAGTAAGATGACTCTGGTAAATGTAGAATATATTGTGCATCCATTACTTACAGGTAATGTGTATTCATGTTTTACATACAAGTTTTTCTAGATTTATTTCAGGCATAGTGTACTACCAAGTTTCTTCTGCTTTTGTAAAGCTTAGATCAATTAAAAAGATGTCTGCAATGTATTTCAAAAATGTTTATGTAAGAATTTGGTTAGAAAGGAAATTGTAAAATATTTCATTCAGGGCAAATCATTATGTAACATGGGACCCAAATGTAATACATACCAGTATTTTTAAAAAAACACCTATAGGTAATATAGATTAAACAAGTATAGAAGCCAAAGCAGAAGAAAATTATTTTAGAGAGAAAACCAGGGCTAAAAAATGACTAGACCTGACTCAGATTCCACAAGTCCTGACAGTGTAGATATACCCCAAAATTGCCTTTTTTTTAAAAAACCAGTATTTGTCATACAAAATTGCAATTGCTGTACTTCAAATACCAAAGGAGACAAAATAAAATAATTAAATTAATTTGAGTGTTTATTCAGCTGTCAACATATTTCACTTCAGGTAGTTGTTTCCCTTTCTGTCCTGAGGTCAGCCATTGTCTAATTACTCTAACAGAGTCATCCTGATATGATGGATCAGCAGTGTGTATGTTCATTATCATCTGTAGAGTTTCTCTTTTTAATTAACTGGTGTTGCATTATACTAATTTAATCAAGAGCAATTAGGAACAGCTCAGTTATTATTCATGGAACTTTTAAGAGATTTTGACAATACCATAACAATATCTCACATTTACCAAAGAATGGATGATATTTAATAAAAGTCTCAAAAGCCACCAAGGACCACTTTTGATCCCATTATACTTTTAATACCTAAAAAAAACCATGCATTTGACCTGTACTTCCTGGAATACAGCAATAATCTGTTTACAGCTTCATACCAAAGACTTATAAAAATGGTACTAACAGCTGTCTCCCTAGAGGTTCATGTTAGGACTGGTTGGTCTGGTGTCAAGATGGTGTGACTGGGTGTGATAATGCTGCTGCATGATGCAGTATTGCTGGACATGACTATAAACTGCAGACATCACATTACTTGCTAAAACTATGCTAAAAATCCAAATCACACCAAATTAACAGCTTGTTTTGTACCTGCTTACCTTAATTACATTACTCAGCCATGCATCATTACACAGTTGCAATGACTGCTGGAATTGGTCTAGTACCCATTGGACTGGTTCTGGCTGGTTTCTCTAATTTCACATGAATATTCAAAAAGTGTTTTGTCTTACCTACAGTAGAATCACAAGTTAAAGCCAAAATAAACACTAATTATAGTAACCCAGACAATCTGTTTTCCATTCATAGGCACACACTTCTATCTGTGTAAAACGTTTTCAGCTTTTGAAAGAAGTATGACAGTAGACTTTATATTAATAATTTACTAGCCTGTCAACTTCTTGAAATATAAAATTATAAATTTCATTAGTGTGATCCCTCAGGTAAATTAGATTTTTTTTTACTTTGAGCATCTGACTTAAAAACCTGGAGTGGTCCATTCTGTAATTTGAGTGGTCCTGGGCATAGGGCTACTGAAATTTTATGAGCACTGTAAAATAGCAACATTGTTTGAGTATTAGACTTGTAATACAATGGTCACAGATAACAGACATGTAATACAACAGTCACAGATATCAGACATGTAATACAATGGTCACAGATATCAGACTTGTACTTTAGTTAATATGTAAATAATTTTAGTAGTCCTTTACTAATTCTGACTTGTTAAGCCATATTTATAGGTTACTGCATTTATTTGGGAAAATATGAACAAGTTTTTTGGATGGAATTACTGCACATTTTTTATACTACCTTAGGCTTAATCATATAAACAAAAATACACTACAAGAAACAAAGCAACTGAATGTATGTTGCATTCCAAACTAAATACACAAGTGCAGATTCATGATTACAAAATGACAACATTATTAATCCGCACATAACTCTGCCCAGATAAATTTGAACATAGTCTGCACTAGACATAACTTTCAAAAGAAAAGGTGTTTTGATCTACTTAAATTGAAATTTAGTCATTATGTGAATTAATACACCTTACAACAACTTTTAAATTTGATCTGGAATGAATAGATTTTGGTATGTTTGTCAATTCTATGAAATTTCATGCTAATGGATTGGATTTATCTGTGCCAGTTCTACATGGAGTACATCAGCGGTGTGTTAACATCTGAAAGTGAGCTTCTGTTCTGTCATTGAATGTTTGAATTCATAATGTGGGAAAAATTATGAAAGCTTTCAATTGCAATTATCAAAAAGAAATATAATATTTATTTGAGTGCAGTAAGGAGGATATAATTGCACTTGCTACCAGCTAAAGAAAACAGTTTTTCCCTTGTCACTTGCATGTTATTAGGACCTTGTCTAGCATCTATTGCTAGCCTTAATCTGAAACATTGTATCAAAAAGGTTATGGATTAGTGTGAATGTGGCAATGAATGTGGCAAATGGGCTGGTATCTGGCAGTCCACAAAACATCTGCTTTAGTTCATTCCAAAACAAATTTAATCAACCAAAACATAAAAATCTACCATATGAGTGTACATAATGTGTTTACAAAGTAGATCCTAATGCACCATTATGCATGTGAGTGCAGTACAAAGTGTGTGTGTGAGTGCAATAACGTAAAATATTGCAAGATTCAGACAATGTAAAATTAAAGGAAAAAATGAGAATGTAATAATGTGTTGATTCCCTAATGTACCATAATTGATGGAAATGCTTATAATTCTAAAACTGTTATTTAACATTATGATCAGTATTTTCTGCAAACTGTGCCATTGTACTTTTTAAAACAGTATGATTCATAAGGGTACATGTAAAAACCAGCAGTGTGTCATCAAAGGCACCCAAAAAATATCATTTGTGGGCATTTTCTCTGCATCCCAAGTTCTGTAGAAGTCAAGTAATTCATCAGGAGACTTGAGTTACCACCAAGCCCATGCAGCATGCTTCTAAGTTATCAATATAACCATATGCTTTGCCAGAACTTGCAGGAAGTCAATGGTAACAAATGTTTTTTCATATTGATGGTGACTGATGGTTTGATGCAAATGAAAAAAACATGTATCTGAACATAATCAAACTTAATGACACTGACAAAAGGGGCGTTTCCTCAGCATTGAATATACTACTTTGAAAGATGATTTAGGCAAAGCTCATAAAGAAATCATGCACAAGAAAATGGAATAATTGTACTACTAGTTAATTATGCCAAATAAAATGTATATGTAAATGGGTCAAAATGACAAAATTATGCAAGTTCTTTGTTTTTCAGCAGTATAAAAGAAAATTGAAGATTGGTTATATGACACTGTATAATTTTAGTATTTACATGTCAGTATGTATAAATTGAAAAAAGAACATGTAAATATAATTTTACATTAAGTTCTTAAGTAAATATTAATATGAAATTAATGTAATAATTTCAAGGAATTTAATGTACATATTCCTAATTATGCTGAAGCAAGTAGTGATTTCAAAATAAATTTTGAATTTATAGGAAGTGTTACCAGTATGGAACTATAAAATCAGCCCATGAGGCACAAACAGGTTTTTTTAAAGGGAAAACTGGAGATAGCACTGCATGATAATAAACTTTGTAAGATCAGCTCTTATCTCATTTGCCTTCAATCACCTTAGTGCTCTGACCTTTACCCTTAAGTAATTAAATGCCTTTCATTTAAATTGATATTATTGTTCTCAAACTGTAAACCCTCATTTGAACAAGTAATTTTCACCTTGTTGAAGTATACAGTTTCACCTGTACTTGAGGTTAGAATTTATATGTATTTGTACTACTGTTTTCATTATTAAGGTAAGGTGCATCATAATTTTATAAGTGTTATTTATAAGATAATATCTTGCTTTGATATTGAAATGCCGCCTGGCATTTCCTTTGTGATAGGAGGATTTTAATTTTGTGTGGGATTCATTAATTATTATAAAAGAATGTTGAAACATAGACCCTCATTTGCCGTAGCACTGGCAGATTTGGGTTTGTGTTGTTTGATCTTCCGATTACTCCCAACAAACTGAATTGACACAGAGCTGCTAGTATTTAGGCAATGGCAGATCTGGGTCTGTGTAGTTTGCTTTTGAATTGGACTTGTGATTGTACATGGTAAGTATCATCTTTTAAAAAACATACCTTATTCTAATAATAAAAATAGCATTTGAATTTGGAAAATAAACCAGACCAGAAGTTGACAAATTTGTGGTAATAAAGTAATTGTTTGTACAAAACTCTGTACATGACCATTTGTTACAAATTCAGTACAAAACCCATTTTTTTACCATTTCTGTACAAGACCATTGGTTACAAACTCATTAACATCTTTTACAATCTATAATTGGTTATTAAGTAAAGTTTCCTTAAAGACTGTTACATATACAGTTTTTCCAATTAGACCCAACTTCATCTGTTGGCTTCAACTTGGATTATTTGTTTGCTAATTTTTTTTGACAATTGAATATAATTATTGGTTAATCAGTAGATTTCATTAGCCATAAGTTGTATTTTAAAAAAAATTGTTCTCTCAGATGTTATAAACATTGTATTGGATAGGGCAGAGTACCAGTATTATTCTTTGTGCACCTCATTTTTGTATGCCTGTATTACTCTACCAGCTGGCATTATATTATCTTTGTATACAGCCTCAGTTAACTCTATTACACTACACTCCCCATTTTCCAAACAACTGTATCAGTCTAATGGCAGTAGACAAGTACAATTGGGGGCATATTTGTGTGGCCTTGTGTTTCCACTAAATTATTTCTGTCAACTTTACTCATAGAGACAATGTCCATATGTGATTTTGTTTTATAATTTTGAAACAGACTATACTACAGTACCTGTCAACCGAGTCTAGTCATGTGATCTTAATATGTATAACAGGTGAAAACTGTTCTATTAGCATGATAGTGCAAGGCCCATAGCCAGGTTTAAATGGGAGAGAGTGAACCATGCCAACACAATTTTGAACTTTTAGAACCTCAAAGTTAGCTCAAAAACTCAAAAAGTTGGTGTAGGGAACTTTACCCTCTCAAAAAGTTACCTTTGAACTTTACAGTGAGAATATGTACCCTGAATGACAATGTTCAGCTTAAAGAAAAAGCAGGTGTCACTCAAAAAGAAGGAAGGATATGTCAAAGGAGATGAGGTGAGAATTGTTACACCTGTTTGCATGTCTACATGTTTTTTTTTGTGTACTTATTTCAGCACACCTATGATGGACTTATTAGTCAATCTGGCAGCTAGCAGTCGGTTAAACCCTACCAAACATACACTATGTGTTTTGTCCCCTGATCGCAAAAAAATGGTGGATTACAAGGCCCACCAAACAGTGGGGTCACTGACAACTACAGAGAATAGGACAGTCTTTTTGCAAATTGTTCCCAAGAAAACAGAAGAGGAGAAAAAGAAGTCAAAAAGTGCACAGCCATTTGAGGTATTTATCTGTTAATAGGGATTGAATTTCTTCTATACATGTTCCAGGTCTGTATAAAACACATGGCATGCAATTACTATACCTCAAATCAGTCATAATGTACATTAGGTGTGAACATAAAACTGTATACTTCCATCAATTTTTACTAGAGTTAGAGATAGAAATTTCATGTCATGGAAAATGTCACTGTTTTTTGCTTTTGTATCGCTATTCAAATAAGAGCATACATCCATTTTCCTTGAGGTTTCCTGGTAACAACTTAAGAAGCCTCAATTTGTCATTCAAATAGAAGTAAGTTACATTTTATGAAGCAAATGTTTTTCAATAATCTTTGTCCAATCCCATTATAAGTAAATGTCCTTCCTGTATTAGATTCTGACAGGGTTCCTGCAGATTTAAAAACAAATTCCATGACTTTTCCAAAACTCTTCCAGGGCCATTTCATAAAACTCAAGAACCACATGATCTTGCATTGTCAAGTAAATGAACATAAAGAATGACATCTTTCAATCTAAAATAACAAATAAGTTAAATATTTTTAATATGTACATTTTAAATTTACATGGGTTAGCACACTTTGACTTTGTTGTAATTCATATTCTAATCCAATGATAAATGTAATCTTTGTATGTGTTCCTATTTACAATATTAACAAAACACATTACTTTCCAGTTGCTTTCTTTCATTTAGTGAACTACACAGGAAATCATGTGATACTTCCATTAAGGAAACTTACTCTTGTTATATACTTCCATTAAGGAAACTTTTGTTATATGAATTGAAACCATTTATCAATTGTAATTTTACCATTATATTTAATCAGTTCACGGTGCTCTATGAAATTTGTAGTAATTAATTTCTTTAACTCCATAGACACAAATTCCATGACTTTTCCAAAACTTTACAAGGTTTTGACAAATTCGATAGCTTTTCAAGGCCCTTGAAATTTATTTTTTAAATTCCAAACCAAAACTTTTCCAGGATTCCATGACCTGCAGGAACCCTGAGTTCAGTCACTATTAGCTAGGCTTAATAAGAATGTCTCTAATGGTGAAAAATGAATCTTGATTTATGAGTTTGTTGTTTTACACTTTCATTCATAAGCTGCAATATTCATGGTCATATTATCAGATTAATATGTAATTCATTCAGTTCATGATTTGGGATGGAGTTAAAATAATAAGGGTTTAAATGTGCAGCAGTTTGGGTTTTTTCACTCCAGTGAAATTATTAAATTATTGGAAAATTGATAGGTATATGACAAAAATATCATAATTCAATCTTGATTGCTTGATCACTTCTTGTTAGCATCAGGAAATCTGTATCACATCTTGTTAGAACATCATTGGGAAATCCTTATCACATCTTGTTAGAACATCATTGGGAAATCCTTATCACATCTTGTTAGAACATCATTGGGAAATCCTTATCACATCTTGTTAGAACATCATTGGGAAATCCTTATCACATCTTGTTATCATCATCATCAGGAAATCCATATCACATCATCATTGGGAAAGCCTTATTATGACACAATCATCTAATTTTCTGATGCAGCAAACTTTACAAGATCACATTACTGTGATAATATATATTTATCCTTGCAGGTGTTGCCAGCGTTAGGACATATTTTGTATAGGTCACACTCATTTGTACACACTCCCACTGATAACTGTATAGACACACTATCCTAAATGATAAAATGGACATGGGTTTGATATCTTAACTGTTGCCATATGCATCTGCCAAAAGTCATTACCATTCCATCAAGGTAATAATAATAATAATAATAATAATAATAATAATAATAATAATAGACTTTAATTAGAGCTGATACCTTGATTAGTTACAGAACTTATTTAAGTTGAGGCCTTGCTGTTATGTAAAATATACATAGAGGATCTTAAATGGGTAATGATTTAATGTTGAAATGAGTTGAATAATGTTCAGCTCTTGCAGAATCTTGGCAAGCAAAAACTGGACATTATTTAGCGAGTTTCATATATTTAATATTAAATCACAACCCATTTGAGATTATGTTTGACAGTTTTAGTTTAAATCATAACCCATTTGAAATTCTGTTTGACAGTTTTAATTTAAATAGGAGTGGAAGAAGAAGAAATAATTTCATTTATTTTGACATTGACAGCACCTTTCATTTCTTGTGTTCTATAACTAGTAAACTTTGTTTAATTTTTACCACTTATAATTCAAAGAGCAACTGTTCTTCTGAATCAATGGAATACTTGACTCAAATGTAAGTTTTCAGCACAGAATATATAAACAAGTTCAGTAAAGTGTGTTTCATTTCTAAGCATTCAGATTGTTGGATATGTGAAGGGATGATTATGGATGCAGGTATTCAGATTTACAATAACATTTTTGATCAGATATTTGCATTATATTATTTGGAACAGTAGACGATTGTAGACAAAGACAAAATGAGCTGTTTTCAGGTGTAAACATTCAGTGGTTGGATAATGCTCTTTCAATTTGGATGGCAGTTTTTGTCCACATTCGTTTGTGAACAGAGGTGAGTTTATTCTGCAAGTTAATATTCCAACCACTTTTGCATACCTACCAATTGTGTACATAGGGTGGCTTCTATGTTACAGGTATAACCCACCACTTTTGTACATAGGGTTGATTTTATGTTACAGGTATAACCCACCACATTTGTATGTAAGGTGGATTCCATGTTTCAGGTATAACCCACCACTTTTCTACATAAAGTTGATTCCATGTTACAGGTATATTCCACCACTTTTCAAATGCATTCATAAATTGAATAATTCCCATTATTTAAATTTTTTTTTGTTGTTAGGGATTTAACAAAATTTTGCAGGATGTGATACATTGATACCCATGTGGGATAAATCAAATAGGCCATATTCAGACAGTGACTTTCTGCCATAATTCCCTTTGGCAGTTAATTAAAAAAAATGGCTGCCAAAATGTTAGTAACAATAGTAAAATCAAGAAGGCAGTGCAATAAAGCTTTCCCAAGATCTCAGCCAATCAGTAAAGAAAATATTACACAGGAAATGCATGGGCTTATAGGAACCAAACACAATCATGTAATGTGATATCTTAACATGTTATAAGAACAAAAATATTAAACTGCATACTCTATAGGTAAAGTGTACAGACTGATAAACATTAGATACAACATGTGATAAATTGAGCTTGACACTAAAGAATTGATTCAAAAAATAAGTGTTATGCTTTGAACATGGACACAGTCATCTGTGAACACATAAACATATATAAAATTCAAAATTTCATCTTCTGTTGAAAAATTAAGCTGTGAAAAAAATTCCCCTGATACATGTATGTAGATGAAGTGTGATGCAGTGCATCTCCACTAGAACACTGGACATGTGACTTTTAGAACACTGTACAGTGTATCTCCATTAGAATAATGTACAGGGTATTAACTCAACACTACATAAAAGTGCAGAATGTTATGCCACCCTATACTGAGGATGATTTGGTATTGTACTAGTCATTGTCAAAAATGAAGCCCATTAGTATACTCATGTCATATAAGGAATCTTGTTGTATTGACATGCATTACCATACTTGTATTATGAGGGACCATGCTATACTGAGATCCTTAACCATACTTGTGTAATGCAGGAGCTTCTCCAATAATGAGACCCATTACCATGCTTGTGTTTCGTGAGGCATTTTGCAATACTGAGATATGTTACTATGCTTGTTATTTGTGGGACCCTGCTATACTGAGATCCTTGACTGTTGTCATAGTCATATTATATGAGGGACAATGCTATTCAGATCCATGGATTATTTGTGTTGATGAGAAAATCCTGCACTATTGAGATCCATTACTGGTGTTATATGAGAGACCCTGATATAAATAAATCTGTTAGTATACTTGTGTATCATGTGGGAGCCTGCTATAATGACATCAATTTATGTATTCATGTTATATGAGGGCACTAGCTATACTCAGGTTTATCAATGTGTTACATGAGAAAAGATGCTAAAATGAGATCCATGGCCATACTTGTTATATGAGGACCCTGCTAATCTGAGATCCATGACCAACTTATGTTGTATGAAGACCCCACTAACATGAATCCATGAATATACTTGTGTTATGTGAGGACATTGATATGAGAGTGATGACCATACTCATGTTGTATGAGGACTCTGGTAATGAAAGTACATTTGTTGTATAAGGATCCTTCTATAATGAGATCTATGACCATACTTCTGTTGTATGAGGACCCTGCTAACACGAGTTTGACCAGACTTGTGTGGTATGAGCACCCTGCTAACATAAAATCCATAGCCATACTTGTGTTGTACAAGGACCCTGCTAACATGAGATCCATGACCATACTTTTTGTGTTGTTAAAGAACCCTGCTAGTGTGAGATACATGACCATACTTGCATTTTATGAGGACCCTGCTAACATGAGATCCATGAAGATACTTTTTGTGTTGTACAAGGACCTTGCTAGTGTGAGATCCATGAATATACTTTTTTGTGTTGTACAAGGACCCTGCTAGTGTGAGATCGATGACCATACTTTATTTTATGAGGACCCTGGTAACATGAGATCCATGACCATACTTTTTTGTGTTGTACAAGGACCCTACTAGTGTGAGATCCATGACTATACTTGGATTGTATGATAACCCTGCTAACATGAGATCCATGACCATACATTTTGTGTTGTACAAGGACCCTGCTAATGTGAGATCCATGGCCATACTTTTTGTATTGTACAAGAACCCTGCTAGTGTGAGATCCATGACCATACTTTTTGTATTGTACAAGGACCCTGCTAATGTGAGATCCATGAATGACCATACTTTTTGCATTGTACAAGGACCCTGCTAATGTGAGATCTATGACCATACTTTTTGTGTTGTACAAGGACCCTGCTAGTGTGAGATCTATAACCATACTTTGTTTTGTATGAGTACCCTGCTAATGTGAGATCCATGACCATACTTTGTTTTGTATGAGAACACTGCTAATGTGAGATCCCTGACCATACTTGTGTTGTACAAGGACCCTGCTAGTGTGAGATCCATGATCATACTTGCATTGTATGATAACCCTGCTAACATGAGATCCATGACTATACTTTTTTGTGTTGTACAAGGACCCAGCTAATGTGAGATCCATGACCATACTTTTTGTGCTGTTCAATGACCCAGCTAGTGTGAGATTCATGATCATGCTTTTGTGTTGTAAAAAGACCCTGATAATGTGGCCATACTTTTTGTTTTGTATGAAGACCCTGCTAACAGGAGTTCCATGACCATACTTTTTGTGTTGTACAAGGACTCTGCTAATGTGATATCCATGACCATACTTTTTTTGTTGTACAAGGACCCTACTAATGTGAGATCAATGACCATACTTATTTTTTGTTGTATGAGGACCCTGCTAATGTGAGATCCATGACCATATGTTTTTGTTGTATGAGGACCCAACTAATGTAAGATCCATGACCATAAACTTTTGTTGTATGAGGACCCAACTAATGTGAGATCCATGACCATACTGTTTTGTTGTATGAGGACCCAGTTAACATTAGATCCATGATCATGCTCATATTACATGAGAGATGCTGTTATCCATGACCATGCTTATATTATATATATCATTCTCTAACCCTTCATTATCATGCACCTGTTCTATGATGGACCCTGTTATAACATGATCCATCAACATTCAGTAGTCCCTCATTGCCATTCTCATGTTATATGAGGGACCCTGTTATAACAAGACCATCATACTCTAGCCTCATTGCTATATTTGTGTTATATGAGGGACCCTGTTATAACAAGACCATCATACTCTAGCCTTATTGCCATATTTGTGTTATATGAGGGACCCTGTTATAACATCATCATACTCTAGCCTTATTTCCATATTTGTTATATGAGGGACCCTGTTATAACATCATCATACTCTAGCCTCATTGCCATATTTGTGTTATATGAGGGACCCTGTTATAACATCATCATACTCTAGCCTCATTGCCATATTTGTGTTATATGAGGGACCCTGTTATAACATCATCATACTCTAGCCTCATTGCCATATTTGTGTTATTTGAGGGACCCTGTTATAACAAGACTATCATGCTCTAGCCTTATTGCCATATTTGTTATATGAGGGACCATGTTATAACAAGACTATCATACTCTAGCCTTATTGCCATATTTGTGTTATATGAGGGACCCTCTTATAATAAGACCATCATACTCTAGCCTTATTGCCATATTTGTGTTATGTGAGGGACCCTGTTATAACAAGACCATCATACTCTAGCCTTATTGCCATATTTGTGTTATATGAGGGACTTTCTTATAACAAGACCATCATACTCTAACCTCATTGCCATATTTGTGTTATATGAGGGACCCTCTTATAACATCATACTCTAGCCTTATTGCCATATTTGTGTTATGTGAGGGACCCTCTTATAACATCATCATACTCTAGTCTGTCTCTAATTGCCATACTCTGTTATATGAAGAACCATTCTGTACTGAGACACCTTTTAGTCAAGGACTAGGAAGACATTTTTTTGTGTGAGGGTAACTGTTTAACTAAGTTTAAAATTCACTCTTCTTTGGTAATGTGTGACAAAATTTTATCCATTTACTCCCATTCCTGTTCGGATCATCTATTCATTACATGTTTCAAATCGTATTCTAGAGATTCCATGGTTGAAAAGCTGGATACCTCAGGGTGTATGACTATTGTTTTTGCCTTCACCCATAATATCAAGATTTGTAGGACCCTGTAGTTATTACTATACTAAAATGACAAATTTACTAACATCCTCATCTCTTATCAAAGGCAAAATACACTAGTTATATACAGTATATAATTAATATGCTGTATACAGGTACATAGTTCATTCAGCTTTACAGTAATACAGTTTATGTACATTATACAGGTAGATAGTTCATACAGTGTATATGTAATATATTGCTCACATGTATACATGTATAGTTATATGCAGTGTATTGGAATATAGCTGATGTAATTTAAATCCTGAATAAATACAGTGACCCCATTCACTGGAATATAATTCATATATATATATATATATATATATATATATATATATATATATATATATATTTATCCTCAGTAAAATGAATACATTTGGCCTATTCCCTTCAGCAATAGAGGTGAAAATATTGCATTTCTCTGCATTACATTTATTTACATTTATTTATCACACATACAGTTTATTTTTGTTTTAGAAAGTTTTTGGATGCAGTTTGTAATATGTTCATTAAAACCCCACTAAACTCTGTGAATCCAGCCGCCTGTGGAATTTTTTTTTGGAACATAATTTCATATTTTCTTGTCTTTGTAATGGACCATGCCAGAATTTTATCTTAGCTCCAGCCATAACCAATTTGAATAAGAAAATATTGGATAATGCATTAAAAACTAAATAAATTTATGATTTGTAGTAAAATAAAACAAGGTGCAAAATTTAGTTTCTGAGCTTCTATTTACTTGCTTATTAGCGAGTCATAGTGCAGACAACAAAGATCCAGATCTTCTGTAGCATAATGCACTACAGATCATGGTCTATGCTGTTTGTGCTTCTGATTGCTCCTAACTGTACAGACCCAGATCTGCCAGAGCATTATGTAGTGGCAGATTTGGATCTGTACAGTTGGATTCTTCTTATAAGGGAGTATATACCCTATTTTTGGCTCAGATATGTTGTTCCACATATTATAACACCAAGCAACTTGTCCTGGTATGAAGCCATATTGGACAGCCCTCAGGAATTAGATAAATCAGGTGATAAGCACATGTCCAAATGATCTGTTTACATCAGTAAATTAATTTGCACATAACAGGACTGGTCTAATTATAAGCATTCCATTGCATTGAGGGTCCTATTAGTAATGTGCTTTGTTATAACACAAAATTTGGAAATGTTGCATAAAACACTATTATTTTACGGCTCCTAATGTTTCTTTTTTGTCTTAGATGTTTGGTATTCCATGACACTATAGCCAAGCTGAGAAGCTGATATTTGAATAGAATGGATTAATTGAACATTCAAATCTGAATAGTATTTTTGCGAACATTAAATGTTTGTTTTCCAAGTGAGTTTTGTTGCACTTTTGTAAAAGAAACAAACATGGCAAAGGTAAACTGTGTTGAACTAGAATACAAGGTAACAACTTTAAACCTGCCAAATCATCAAACTCACAAGGTGATCCAAATTCTGAGCAGTCATATGGCCCACCTTGTACATTGTACATGATTATTAATGCTTAACAGAATTTTTTCATTATAAAGTCTGTCAAAAAGATAGTTCTGGTGGCATGTGTTATGCATTATGTAGACCTGTACTGATCATTTTAAAATCTGGTACAAAACAGTTCTGGTGGCATAGATGATACATTCTGCAGACCTGGTGGAATATATGGTGCATTCTGTAGACCTGGTGGAATATACGATACATTCTGCAGACCTCGTGGAATATGATATGATACATTCTGTAGACCTGGTGGAATATATGATACATTCTGTAGACATGGTGAAATATATGATACATTCTGTAGACCTGGTGCAATATATGATACATTCTGCTGACCTGTACTCAGCAGACCCAGATTATATTAATTGGTCATATGTTGCTTTTGTTATCAACAAATTACATCCCAGATAACTATTTGAGATGGCCATGCATTTAAAGGAATGGGGGGGGGATTGAGTATATGGTTGTACATGCTTTTTAAAGATAAATTTTTAAAAAAACCTAGTCATTTGAGTTTTAGCTATAATTCTCCAAAATTGTATTATCCCTGAACAGTCACCTACCAGTAATTGGATTTAATTGACATTGTTTACATTGTTTTCAAAACATCTTGTTGGGGAAATTTGTCAATCAAAAATCATGGATCTAAAATCATGCCAGGTAGACCCTTATCTAAAATCATGCAGGGTAGACTTTGATGTAGACTCATGCCAAGTAGACCCTTATTTAAAATCATGCAAGGTAAACTGATGTAGACTCATGCCAGGTAGATCCTTATCTAAAATCATGCCAGGTAGACCCTGATCTAAACTTATGGGTGTAATAAAAAGAATACTATATATAAATTTTTAAGTTGGGTCAAACAGCAAACAACAAAAGAACTAGGCCTGCTGTAGCATAATGCACCTGCAGATCAAGGTCAGTATAGTTTGTTTTACTGATTATTCCAAACACACTAAACAGACTCATGCGATGGCAGATCTGGGTCCATGTAGTGTGCAGTTGGGCTCTTATAAGTAAGTGTATGTATGTATGTGTGTATATCAATTCCTCTTTCATTCATCTTGATTCTACTGTGTGGGTAATAAATGCTGGAATGTCTGACTTAAAATTGCAAATGTTGGCCATTTGATTGTCTCCAACTTGAAATTACAAATGTTGGCCATTTGATTGTCTCCAGCTTGAAATTACAATTGTTGGCCATTAGATTGTCCATAATAGATGGAGTGAAGCTTTATGATGGTAGGGCATGGGTTTATAATGATTGGGTAGGAGTTGTCTCCAGATAAATCTTATAATTGATGCTTAAGGCATTTGAAGACAAAACTCTTTTCTTTAAGCTATGACCTGACCAAGAAGTCTAAAGTTCCATGCAGAATAATTGTTACTGATATTGACACATTGAATTGATTTATCAACAAGAATATGAGACAGTATACATCATCCCAATAATTAGTACATTACATTCCATTTCAGCTGTTTCTAATTGGAGCTGTGGTGCTTCATTTCTTTGGTGGGAGTTTCTCCATGGGCTTTTGAGGTGTCCCCCCATTGCATCTTAAAGTTTATAAATGCTTTTATGTATTGTTGCATCCCCCACTTTATTGTATGTTGGTTCTGCAGTAAAAAAAATCAAACAGAATTGGGATATAAAAATTTATTTAGAAGTTTATGATTTCCGGAATTCCTCTAATTTTTCTGTTAAGTTTGGTCATTTTTGTTGGGGTCCTGCTTGGAACAGTCCCCACTATTTTCTTTTCCCTTCATAACTTTTAATGACATGTACTTCCATCCACTGATATTGGGTTTTTGGCTGGTTTCCACATCATAGTCCGCATCTTTGTGATCATGGTTAGAGATTCTTTTTTTTGTCCTGTGTATGCAATATGTTGGTACTGTAATGTTCATGTGTTGTTCACCAACATTTATGTAAACCATATAACATTTTTTATAGTTTGATATTTTTAAAAGAAAAGTTGAATGTTAAAATTTCTCTGGTAATTCTTTTCTTAGTACGCGGAGACCATAATTGTGTTGCTCATGTAGTGCATATATATAATGTGCTTTATGTCTTAATGTATACATTCATGAATTAGTGGTTATCTCCCTTTCAAAAGAATAAAGTTGCCAGTTTAAGTTTCATGTTGCTGATATAGGGGAAAATTTTTTTTTTTTAATAGATGCATTTGTGATGTTACAAAAAATAAAAAACTTGTATAAAATTTTTATTTTTGTATATTGTGTTATTTGTAGTGTATATTATAAATAATAATAATAATAATAATAATAATAATAATAATAATAATAATAATAATAATAATATAAATGACTTTATTTAGAGAAGGTAACTCAGTTAATTAAAAGACTAATCTACCTTGAGTACTTCAATCTATTATTTACAATGTATATACATTATATACAACATGATGTGAAGAATCCAGCTTAATACTAAATGTGTGATTTTAAAAGTTAATGTGTCAAGCCGGGAATACATGCACAATACATGCACAAACATCTGTGAATACATAAACATATATAAAATATAAAATATGCAAAATTCAAGAAAACTAGGCAGTATTTATTGTAATAAAACTGTTCAATTTTTTAAAGATTTCTTCCATTTGAAACATTATGAAAAGAAGAAATGCCAGGAGCCTGCCTTATTTCATTGTTGTACTGCAGACCTGATGCTAGGAGTCTGCCTTATGTCACTGTTGTACTGCAGACCTGCCTTATGTCACTGGGATTGTTGTTACATACTAGTGGACCAGTATATTGAAAACTTATTTTTAAACAATTCCTTCTTTGGCCTTGGTATAATGTAATTTTTACTTCTCATGGATCTTCAATTTGGAGTACCATCAGCATCTCTTTGGAGAAAGATGTTGCTTAGATAGACAGAAATGGCTTTTATGGATACTGTATGCATCAATGTGGCCTTTCTAAGAAATATTCTTTTACATAATTTAAAAAAAAAAATTTTATGCATCCTGGAAATTGTCTATACATTGATCTTTTGGAGCCTTAAAAGTGTTATTTTTTAATTAGAGGTATTACCACAAATTACATTACAATAGTCCAGATATGGCTGAATATAACTTTTATGAAAGATGATACTAACCTGAAAAATGTATGTTTTGATATTCCTCAATAAGCAAAGAAAAGAATTAACCTTTTATGTAATGTGTTTAATGTGAATAGATTATGTAAGATTATTATCTAGGAATACACCAAGAATTTTATCATGTGAGTTTATATTAAGGCTCACATTGACAGATAGAACCTGGAGTTTGTCTAGCCTTGCTTGTTTTTGTATCTTTGCAGGGCTTTTGTTTTTTTCTGTATTTATGATCATAGTGTTTTCCTTGCACCATGCTTGAAGTGTGTTGAGAGCATCTTGTAAGTTATATTCAAAAACAGTTTTGGTTTTACCCATCTCATTGTACTATTATCTGCATAGAGGTCACCGGAAGAAATTGAAGTTCTAATGTTAAGTGTTAAATCGTTGATAAATAGAATGAATAACAGAGGACCAAGAATAGAGCCCTGTGGTACTTCACAATTAATATTTTTTACTTAGTTGTCCATTTAAAGATACATATTATAGATTTATACTTTTGGTTAATTGCATCATAATAATCTTCATCAAAGCTTAAACTGAAAAATTTACAGAAAAGGTTACTTTTGGTCCATAGAAGAGAAAAAGTATGAGAGAGTGACTGTATTTTTGTTCTCAAAGTGTTTGTCCATATTCCATATTTTTGGTTTACATTGGCTCCCAACAGGCCTCTCTTCCTTGCTTAAAGCCTAATAGCATCACACTGTAGTATCAAGTAAAGACATGGATCCCTGTCCCCATGTTTTATAACATTAGGAACAAGATATTAGGAATTAAGTGGTGTTGGTGTTAGTATAAAACTTGAAAGGTTTTCTGAGATTATTAGCTTCAGAGGCTAATGAGTTAGGCTTGTTTCCCAACATGTGTGCATTTGATTCCTGGTGTCATGTTTGGATACATGCATGTATGTATCTATAACTGCACATTAGTAATTACTGTAATGCTGTAGAGATTGGCTACTGTATTGAGTTTTTAAGCAAGATGTTAAATGTAGCAAGTCAGTACAATCTATAGATAGTGGATGTATTATAAAGTATCCAAAAATAAAATGATTTATAATGTACACACAACTGCAGCAATTGAAACATGCATATTTTGACTCTCAACTTTCACTGAGACTTAGGTTTGCATGACTGTCATTATTTTGCTGAATCTCATTGAGACTAAGGTTTGCCAACTGTCACTGAGACTTAGGTTTGCATGACTGTCATTATTTGCTGACTCTCATTGAGACTAAGCTTTGCCAACTGTCACTGAGACTTAGGTTTGCAAGAATGTCATTTTGTGCTGAATCTCATTGAGACTTAAAAGTTTGCCAACTGTCACTGAGACTTAGGTTTGCATGACCATCATTATTTGCTGAATCTCATTGAGACTAAGGTTTGCCAACTGTCACTGAGACCTGGGTTTGCATGATCATCATTATTTGCTGACTCTCATTGAGACTAAGGTTTGCTAACTGTCACTGAGACAGGTTTGCATGACCATCATTTTTTGCTGACTCTCATTGAGACTAAGGTTTGCCAACTGTCATCGAGACCTTGGTTTGCTGACCATCACATAATGCAGTAAAGATCAATGCTGTTAACTGGAAATCATAAGCAGAAACAAAAACATATACCATAATTTATCAGTACATCAAGCAAAGGAATGTTTGGATTTATGTCTAGTTTGGCCTACCTAGACTGTACCAACAGGTAATTTACAGACATGAGTTGGGGGGGTGAAGGTACAGGGGACATGGCAAAAAAACTCCATTTTGTTTTGTTACACTTTGATTCTCATGCTTTGATAAAGTGTTATCAGCAGTAAGATAATGTGTTTGACATAAAAATGCTTGGCTAGTAAACAGCTAATTGTTCTTCTTATACTTTTCTGCATTGAATGTTTTTCTTTTCCATTTAGGATGCAAACTGGTATGCATTGTTTTCATTAATGAAGTTGCTTAATTTAGGTCAGTTTGGATCCAAAATTTTGCACCTCATTTTAATTTTTTGATTCTGCGATACATGCCATGGTATGCATACTGCAATTAGAGACCAACAATTTAGTTTTTTGGGACGGGCCCCAACACAAATTATTTCATTTCTGTCAATAGCAGAAAAAAATATCTTGCTCTGATGTAGGGCAGAATAACACCATATTTTATTCATTATATTATTGTAAAAAATTATTATGTTAAGATAAAAGAAAAGAAAATGTCTCAGATCATAAGTGAATCACAGCCACCCCCACCCCCACTGTCTAAAAATGTAATGGTAGATAAAATTCCTATGTTAATGTTAATTGTTGTATAAGTTGTAATCTAAAACTGGAACTAAAGTGTGATGAATAAAGGTTACACTATAGCTGAACCCTATAAAAGCCATTGTAATAATATAACAATGCTTGTTGATAAAAATAGAAAGTGTTGACACTGAAGCCTACATTTACTATTGTGATACAGTAGGTAGGGAAACTTTGAGTGGGATGCCAACATCGGGGCAAGATTTTGATTTGACTGGACAGTCAATATAAAAACACTTATCAACAAACAAGAAAATATTTAGTGGACTTAAAAACAGTAAACAACTGATCTGTGTAAAGTCCTAGGATGATTGTTGGTCTTAATAATGAATACATGTGCTAACAAAATAACATATGCTGATAATTAAAACAAAAAAATCCGAAAAGTTTTCAGAAGTTATATTTGTCATTAACATCTTCTTTCACAACATACCAGCTGGCCACCATGCCGCCATATGACACGACACGTGTCCAACATTTGATAATTATATTTGTAATATTCAAAATAAATTTGTGACAAATACAACTGTGATGTAAAAATAAATATATTTTTAATTCTCATTTTTATTATTATTATTATTATTATTGTTGTTATTATTATTATTAGTAGTAGTAGTAGTACACCTGTGTATGCATGGAAATTGTTTGAAATTGAAAATTTCAAACAATTTGTATCAGCATCAAAAAATTCTAAACTTATGATAAGATAGCCTTTATTTTCACATTTTTTTAACAAACTAAATTCTCAGTACACTGAAAATAAAAATCTTTGATAAAATCATCTTTAATTGCTAATTGTTTTGATTTCTGATTTTGCAGAGAAGTTTGTTATATTGTTTCACTTAGTTAACAGCAGACTTGCCTTGAATTATCACATCAATAATGTGGGGGTTTTCTTGGGTATAAAATCAAGTAAAGTGAATAAAAGTTAAAAAGCATAAAAAGTTTCAGGTCAGTTCTTTGAATTGACCATTCAAACACTTAGAAATATTATTGTTCCACAAAAAGCAGTGATGTAATACACAATGTTTTGCAGTTATTCAATGAGGCACCTCAAGAAATTATCTTTTCATGCTCTTTCAGAGATTGGTTAGCTTGAAAATAAAGATGATTTATATCTAAAAGCAAACAATGTCAATATAATAGTTTTTTATTGACAATTTTTCCCATTAAATATCACAACTACTCTGCTACCCACTTTCCCTGCCCTGGTATTCTTGTTGTCTAGCCAGCATGGCATACCTAGTTTTCATTTTTGAAAGGTACCTTGGAAAGTTGTGTCCTTGCTTATAGTGTGTTGTACACAAGGGAGACATAATAATGCATTCACTTTGCAACTTGATTGTCATGGGTTCTTTCTGTGTTCATTGTGTTTGTGGATGAAGTACACAAGTTATTGAAGTAATTATATATTTTGCATGTATTTGCTAGAAATAATAACAAAAAACCTGCATAGAAACCAAGATTTATTAGAAATAATTGTAAAACTGCAAAACATTAACCAGAATTGTAAAACCCTCAAGAGTTTTTCCAGAAGTAATCAACTTTTCAGATACTATATAGAAAAGGAATGAAAAAATAGTGCATTTAAAGAGTATTTGGCCATGCGTGTTGAGTATTCCATGCATATTTAATGATGTTCGATTTAGGGATATTTCACATGTTGTATTGGCATTGTTAGGGTCTTCTGCAATTACTTTTTTTGAATTTAAACAATTTTGTGCTCATGTAAATTTCCTTATTTTGCTGCGAGTTAATCATTCTTGTCCATCCATGTTCAAATCATGAAAAGATTTTGTTTACTGATACATTACACATGGTTTTCAAAGGAAACTCAGCTCACACCCGCCCAGATATAAATGCATGTGTATATTTTACAATGACTCTTAAAACCATTCCAGAAGTATACTTCAAACCTTAGGATGTGATTGAGTCATGTGTAGGGTGTAATGGACACTTGTATTCTCCTGTTCATAACTGCATATACAATGCAAGTTTGATTGTGCAATTCCCAGATTAACTGGATTGTGTTCATGTTGGAAGAGCATACAAATGTGACCTTTTGCCCACAACCCCTCATCTTTTCATTTACATGCTTCCTTGTGTAAAAGCATACCAAGGTTTATTCATCTTCCCATAATTAGTGTTACAGATGAAGAGCTTATGTTACAAGGAAATCCGTGTTGAAAATGGAGAGATCATGCTTCAAGGAAATCAGATATGTCATATCATATACTCTGTATGACCATCTTTCCTTAATCAGTGTTGCAGAGGGAGCAATAATGTTACAAGGAGATCAGAGATAACATCATTCTTCATTAATCAGCATTGTAGAGGAGGAGAGCTGTTACAAGATCAGAGGTCACATAAAATATGATCGCCATGATCGTGATCATGATCGTCCTTCCTTAGTGTTACATGGAAATCATGTTATAACGAAAACAGTAAAGGACAATGGAGTTGTCACATGGTGAACAGTCATGCATAATTTCAACATATCGACAGGACCAATCCCAGCATTCAACCTACACCACTCCATCCATAACTTGTGCACAACGGGGTCCAAAAACATAGACTGCATTATAAGTGAAAGCGCGAGTTATCGAGGGACCTATAACAAAACACCAACACTTATTAAGTGGGTTCAACATAGAGGCAAAATGGTGGGGGTTGGAGTGTTTTGGCAGGTTACACAGTTGAATACTCAATAATCATGCTGAGATTAACTGTGAATAAATATCTCTTCATAACCAGTACTATGTTAGGCCATGTGGTACTAAAATCGGTATCAACCAGTCCCATATGGTACTGAAATCAGTATCAATCAGTCCCATATTGGTTGTATGGTACTGAAATCAGTATCAATCAGTCCCATATCAGTTTGTATGGTACTGAAATCATTATCAATCAGTCTGGTATCAGTTTGTATGGTACTGAAATCAGTATCAATCAGTCCCATATTGGTTGTATGGTACTGAAATCATTATCAATCAGTCCCATATCAGGTTGTATGGTACTGAAATCAATATCAATCAGTCCTATATTGGTGAATGGTACTGAAATCAATATCAGTCAGTCCCATATTGGTGAATGGTACTGAAATCAATATCAGTCAGTCCAATATTGGTTGTATGGTACTGAAATCAATATCAATCAGTCCCCTATTGGTTGTATGGTACTGAAATCAATATCAATCAGTCCCATATTGGTTGTATGGTACTGAAATCAGTATCAATCAGTCCCATATTGGTTGTATGGTACTGAAATCAGTATCAATCAGTCCCATATCAGTTTGTATGGTACTGAAATCATTATCAATCAGTCTGGTATCAGTTTGTATGGTACTGAAATCAGTATCAATCAGTCCCATATTGGTTGTATGGTACTGAAATCATTATCAATCAGTCCCATATCAGGTTGTATGGTACTGAAATCAATATCAATCAGTCCTATATTGGTGAATGATACTGAAATCAATATCAGTCAGTCCCATATTGGTGAATGGTACTGAAATCAATATCAGTCAGTCCAATATTGGTTGTATGGTACTGAAATCAATATCAATCAGTCCCCTATTGGTTGTATGGTACTGAAATCAATATCAATCAGTCCCATATTGGTTGTATGGTACTGAAATCAGTATCAATCAGTCCCATATTGGTTGTATGGTACTGAAATCAGTATCAATCAGTCCCATATCAGTTTGTATGGTACTGAAATCAGTATCAGTCAGTCCCATATCAGGTTGTATGGTCCTGAAATCATTATCAACCAGTCCCATATGGTACTGAAATCAGTATCAAGCAGTCCCATATCAGGTTGTATGGTACTGAAATCAGTATCAGCCAGATTACTCAGATTTGAAGATGATGCTTTGAAGGTATGTAAATTAAAGTTAAAGAAGACAGGAGTGTATATTATATAAATTTTAATGTTAAACATAAAGACTATGATAGGATATTCTAAATACAATTTTTCAATTTGCTTGTGGTTATTTCATAATCTGAACTTGGGTTTTCTTCCAAATGAATATGTTCATTGAATATTCAGTTGGTACAAATGTGAAGTAAAAACTTGTCCATTGGTCTTTTTGTAACACCAGCAGGATATGGTCTGATTGCTGTCTTGCTTACCAGGCATTAGACTTGCATGGCCCATTTTTCAACTTGCCTGGGTAGTGGCTATTTGTGAAATTAAAAGTCCCTATTTTTTTAACCTATTTACAATCTTGCTTCCTCAAAAGTCCTTATCTTTTTACCTATTTACAATCTTGCTTCCTCAAAAGTCCCTATCTTTTTACCTATTTACAATATTGCTTTCTCAAAAGTCCCTATCTTTTAACTATTTACAATCTTGCTTCCTCAAAAGTCCCTATCTTTTTACCTTTTTACAATCTGGCTTCCTCAAAAGCCCCTATCATATTGCCTATTTACAATCTTGCTTCCTCAAAAGCCCCTATCATTTTACCTAGTTACAATCTTGCTTCCTCAAAAGTCCCTATCATTTTACCTAGTTACAATCTTGCTTCCTCAAAAGTCCCTATCATTTTACCTAGTTACAATCTTGCTTCCTCAAAAGTCCCTATCTTTTTACCTATTTACAATCTTGCTTCCTCTAATACAATGATTTCTTAAATAATAGGACCCATTGTGCAAGTCCAGGATTTATTATGGACTGAAATTAGACTCCTCCCCCTTCCCATCTAGCCAGAATAAGGCCAAGTGGCAGGAAAAGATCAGGTGATAAAGAGTGGTCAACATGTACAATAAAAAGTCACATAAAACATATATTTTAGACAAATAATACAAAACTCATTTAACATTAGCTTGGTCAGCAGTTTTGTTGTTTTTACAAAGGACCTTATTTATATAAAATTGTATAACCTCAAAAATCAGTTGCTGTCAAGGGTAATGTTGAGGTATAGGATAGCATTGAGGTACAGGTCCTTAAACTATTACCATCACAGAATGAGATAAAAAGTTGACTTGAAGAGCCAAAACCTCCAGTGAGTAATAATTTTGTAATGCTCATGCTACCTATGCATCTATCTTTGCTTGCTTCATCAGGCTGCTTGTGCCAATTTTTTTTGGGACTGGTAGTTTCAACCAGAATTACAAACATAAAAAATCATCAAATATATACAGAGTTTTGTTGCAAGTATGAAAATACTGTTTATGACAATTTTACATTGCTCTGTGAAGAGAAATTAAATGGAAGGGATGGTATTCTATTAAGAAAGCTATCAGTGGCCCAACATGGTGAGATAGATGGATGATGTTGACTCAGAAATGTCAACTGCGCTTTTTCTAAAAATCTAGGAAACATGGATATTATCTGTATATATGAGATTGGTTGTCAGCATAAATGATCAAAAAGTCCAGAAAAATTCTTTTCTGTATACCCTAATCAACATTTTGTTGTACATGAATAACTATGGTACATAAGTAAAATGGATAAGCACACGTACTTCATTAGGAAACTATGCAGTAATCTGCAGTTACCATGCAGAAATGCCTACATGTGTTAATCCCATTTTCTGCCATTTGCACTTGAATAGCAGTATGCATGCTTCTGCCATGTAAAATGTACTTTTTGTCCTCATAGAATCATATTGCAATAGCTGTGATGCAGACTATGAATGTACTGATTTGGAAGTGTGCAAGATCAACTGTGTTTCACTTGCGGTGGGGGATAATGGTATTCTGATTGTTTGTTTTTTTTCATGGAAACATGCACTGCTTTGGATTTTGTTTCAAATATTCATTTATACAACAAAACATTTAAGTAGTATTTTTGATCATTTTTATGATTTTTTTTTCATGGATAGAAAAAATTATCAGACTAATTTCAAAAGTTTAAGTAGGTAAATTGACCGAGATTTCACCATTTAAAATGTAAACAGTCACTGTTCACTTTAACAAGGTTGAACTATCTATGCTTAATATATGCATATCAATGAACACAATTAAATAGAACTGTAACATCAGTGAATTGTTTCACCTTTAAGGTTGTATACATTTATTTAGTAAAATTGGCACAGAAGATTAATTATGTTTCATTCATTTCATGTCAGCATCATGATTGATACATTTTTCATGTACAGACAAGGCAGGTGCAATAAATATGATTGCATCCCATTATATTCAGATTAGTGAAATTTCATTTAAACTTTTTCATGTCTTGGATTGGAAATAAATGAGTAGTCTTCCACAGTGGTTTTTTATTAAATCACAGTGGACATGCCTTTAAAGACTGTTGACTCCCCCCCCCCATTGTCTTTCAACAAAAGTAGGGAGACACTTGTATCACTCAATTAAGCCTGGGAACATAATTATTTCCTTTGTATGTATAATCATTCATTTCATACTATAACTAATAGAGCTTACATCACATACCAAGATCCTTAATACCTCAGACTGACTCATGGGAAATAAAAAAAAAGTTGCATCTGATGTATTCCTTGTGACATGCATGCTTTCAACATTAAGAAATAATTGAAGTGGCTGTGAATTTGATAAGAAATGCACTTTATGGTGTATGTACACAGCTGCTGCAGGTGTAATATTTGAAGGAAGATAATGTGTAAGTTTATAAGATACTTTGTTACTTTTGCATCTGGCCTAATGCACCTTTTACATCTACATTATGCATCTGCTTAAACGGCTTTTTAATCTATAAGAAAAGGGCTCAATAATATTGTTCATTGGCAAGACCAGGCTTGGAACCTGGAAGGTACATGTACATTGTCATTTAAAATGTTTGAGTTGCTTTCTATTGTCATATGTCCCAAACTCTGGTGTTAAGGTCTTATGCTTGGAATGTAGAATGGTATACGCTCCCTCCTTTAATATCTATGCACCCATGTTCTCCCAGGCATAGATCTAGTGTGGTGGGGAAATATGTGGTCTATGAGGTGTTGAGTTACATGTTTTGTAAACAAATTCTAATGTAATATTGAACTCAAACCCAGTGTAAACCTAGAAGTAAATGAATACAAACATTATCAAGTCTGTAATCAACTGCACAGCAAGGTGTTGATAATGACTTCCTGCAGGACTGGTCAATTTCTGGTTGGGGTTTTAGCTTCCATTTCTAAAGCTGATCTACATTGTACAGTTATAGGTGTAGATTTTAAAATTACTTAAGAGATTCTATCTGTTTTGACCAACAAAAATTCCATGTTAAACTTTGTTATGGTACTTATAAACTTGCATGTAAGATGATACCAGTTTCAAACTACACAGACCCAGATCTTCCATCACATAATTTGTAGGCACATCTGGGTCTGTGCAGTTTGTTTTGGAGTAATCAGTAAAGCAAACAAGATGGACCCTAATCTACATTTGCAGTATAATATGACAGCTCAGGATTTTTAATTGTTTGACTTAAAAGCAAGTATATAAGGTAAGTATTAACCTTAAGCTGTAAGTGCCATTGTATTTTGTGTGCTTACTGATTCATTGAAAGGTCAGGTACATTACCTATATACTGAAACATTAACTGTAAAGTAGTTACCTAAAGGACATAAACCTGACATCTTTGTTTGAAAAGTGTGATGAGATACATTGATTTATAGTCCAGTTAACTTTCTGGACCACTATAAAGGTTGCATCACCACTAACCACATACATGTTATGGTTAAAATATTGCCTTGAATGATAAGCCCTTTTGTGATTTCTCTTATAAGTTTATTGACCTGACTATTATAGAAGTTTACTATCTTTACCTTTTTATATGTTATCTTGTCCATCAAGTTTATATTTTTGGGAATAGATGATTTTTAAAACTTCTAAAAATTTGGTATATCAGACTGATTGATGGACCAGGAGAGCTTCAATGATGTCCAGCTATTATTTATCCATCAGTTAGCACAAGTTTCTTATAACTATTCTTAAATTGGTGGCCTAATTGGTTAAAGGATCAATCTCAGATGTTGGAGGTCATAAGTTTAAATCCCAGCTAGTCATACCAGATATTTGCAAAAATGGTCCTTGTACCTGCCTTAGTTTTTGCTCAGCATTACAAGGCTAGTGTTATTATACACACATGCTATGGGTTAACTCCAGTATCATTACATGTTTACTTTATATAAAATGAGTTACAATTTAGGACAGAATGATACCATTCTCAATGATTGTTTAGCTTTAATCACAAGAATTAGTCCTTTAATCATTTTGATTTCAAATTATATAGACTTTGCCAATTCAGACTATATTAAGGAACAAATGTGTTTTCAAGTTTTCAGAACAATATTCAGTTTGACTATGCAATGGTATTTATTTTACACAGTAGTACAAAGTTAAATGATTTATGTGGTATGTTGAATATAGTGATTACCTCCCTATATAGGACACCAATATGCAATGGACACATTTAGGATCCTTTTTTTTTAGAAATACTTATAAATTTGTTCCTTATAAAGAAGACAATAAATGAGGACAACAAACTCCATTTTGTGGTAGAAATCACTCACTATAGTGCTTTTGTAAACAATGTCAAGTCCATAGAGGTCCATTTTGTTTTCATAGTTTAGTGGTGGTGTGTGGTCTAAAGTGCTGTCAGTTACAGATCACTGCCATCTCACCTGTCTGCTTGGGTTGAGTCTAGGATTTAAATGTAGATAAGTGAGAAAGCTTGCCAGTAGCTTCTGCTGGTGATTTCCCGGTTTCTTCCTTGCACCATTAATACTGGCTGCCATGTATGTGCTGAAAAATGGCATTAAGCCCCACAACAGCAACAACACAGTTTAGTTGTTGTTTTCGGGATTAACACCATTTTTCAGTACACAATAGGCTATACATGGCAGCCAGTATTAATGATGGAGGAAGAAACTGGGAAATCAGGGAAAAGAACCCAGCAAAAAGAACCACCGACCCATGAGAACACAGTTTAGTACTCAGTAGATAATGTTTCCTGCTTGTTGATAATTTAAATATACCAGAGATTTCAGTAGTGTAACATTATGGATAATTAATTAAGCTACAGTATAAGGAACTCTATATATATAATGGATCATGATTGATTTCAAATTTGTACCTGCATTTTTACCCAAAGGCATTGCTATTCATTCATTTTGAGATGTTATGATGCTTTGTTCTGTCATAAAAATGCTGTTCAGTTTGAGGTTTATGTGCCCCCCTTTTCTGCTATGGGCATTCACTCTGTAAGGACCCATATTGGACAATTGAAATTTGAACAATAAACAGTGCACTACCACATGAAAAGTAACTTAAAGTAATGTTGATAAGATTTATATTCATTTTACTTTTGGAAGGGGGCCCTGAGAGGCCAAGTGGTCTAAAGCACTGTCCATTAGGATCACTGCCATCTCACCTCTGTCTGCGGATCACTGCCATCTCACCATCACTGCCATCTCACCTCTGTCTGCGAGTCTAGGATTCAGGAAGTCTAGGATTCAGCGAATGTGGATATGTGAGAAAGCTTGCCAGTAGCTTCTCGTCGGTGGTTCTTGTTTCTTCCTCCACCATTAATACTGGCCACCATGAATAGCCTATCGTGTGCTGAAAAATGGTGTTAACAACAACAACAACTTTTGGAATACCTGACCGTGATTCTAAGTGAACTTTTGGTATTGTCCTTTTACCATCAGCATCCTTCATTTGCAAGTGCTATTTACTATCCAAAATGTATACTGTTCATGGGAATGAGTAAAACAGTGGACTACTTGCCTTTCATACAAGGCCATAGATGTAGTGACTAATCAAAGCAATCATCAGTACACAATGTATGCATGTCTCACTGGTGTTACTGACAACTATTATCAGCTTACTCAAAATCCAAGATTTCCACTCACTAAAATCAGATTTCTAAGATAGCAATAGGAATCAATGGTTCTATTGCTGGTTTGGTCTGGACAGTCAAAATATCTTTTTTTAGCAAATTTGGAGCAGAGAAAAAATATTTTTAGGTTGTGATATGAAAATTATCTTTACAGTAATTTACATTGGGATTTTTTGTGTAGTCAGTCATGTCCAGCCACAGGGTCCAGTATATACATTATCAAGGGAACATTGGTACAGATTTCTTTTCTGAATGAAAATTGATGTTATGTTGGTTACTGGACACTATTTAAAGCTTTGCCAGATGAGCAAGGCAATTATTGATTATACTCTAGTTATGAGATAAGACTTGGTTTTCTTTGGTTTGGTTCAGCAGATCCCTCTGCAACATAGACAGGATGTGTAGTGCAAGCTATGTAATAATTCAAGATTCTAATATTTCCAGACACATTCCTGGATACTGGTATGTATTGAACAGTTATTAAAAAAAGTTGTCTCAATTCATATGTTTACTTGTTCCAGTGATACATTCAGAAGTTAAAATATGGTTGGTTGAATTATAGGCATTCTTTGGCAGATGTATACAACTCTTTTAAAAATGACCTGGCATATTTTGATAACAAATGGGAGTTCTGAATATGTTCGGTGTTTTATTAATTAATTGAAAGGTGAATGAAACAGATTAAGCTTTGCTAACACTGGCTTGTGTATCACATTCAGATTTGTTAGGGAAACTAATTTCTGACATGAAAAGGGAGAGTGGTGGTGTTGGTTGGATTTAAATAGCATAATAGTAGTACAGGGAATAGGAACCAAGTCCATTCCTAATGACATGCTGAGACAGCAGACTTGGCAGATGACCTTTGCATTACAAGTCAAATACTCCATCAGTTGAGCTACTATGGTTGTTGAGATGGAGAATCATTGTTTCCATTGAATGAAGGTGAGAAGTAAAACAATTTAATGGGTGTTAAAAGCATTAACATAGAATATACATCCAATGGCTGAATTTTCCTTTTAAAAATGTGTACATTTTTGTAATTCATCTCTACAATTCCAGAAAAAGATGAAAAGAATGGCTGATAATTTTAATAATTCCATATGATTCATTGGTTAACTTTTTTAAAATTATTTTATTTTATTAAATTTAAATTATATAAATAAATTCTGGTTATGTTATTTGAAATAGAAACAGATCCAGGTTCATGACTTTTTTCTGTGTTCATTGTTGTGATGTCGGTTGTTTGAAAAATCCAAGTATGTCTCATTTGTTTCATTTTTTTTTTAAATGGCTTGATATGTGTTAAGAGTTATTGCCCTTTTTGTCTTGCAACTGAATGCAGTGTATGATAAATCTTATTCCTGAAAGATTGCTGTGAAACTTGGTACATGATGAAAAATCTTGGTACATGATGAAAAATCTTGGTACATGATGAAAAATTGCTCTTTTTGAATTGGATATGTGTGTAATGATACCACCAAATCACTGTGTTTTTAGAATTTCTGATTTATTGCCTTTTATGTCCTGCAGCTGAATGCAGTTTGAGACTGATTTTGTGAATGCAACAGGTCTTAAGTTTTGGTAGTAATGGACCTCTATGAAACTTTGTACATCCTATGGTCATTATTCATTCATATATAGAACATACTGTGTGCTCCTAGTGATTTTTTTCAAAGAGTCATTGCCACTTATGCAGTATATGACAGAATGTTGCAATTTTTAGCATATTGCAATAACTTGTACTTGTCATGGTCATCACCATAAGATGCATATATTGACCAATCATTATAGCTGTTTTTTGAAAGAGCTATTTAGTTTTATTCATTTACACCCGTCATAAGGGTAGAGATGAAATGCGGCAGAGAGGGAGGGGGCTATATTTATGTGAATAAATTGCTCTCATTTCATCTACTTATCATTGCTGACCTCCTCACATTCATGAAAATGCATGACAAGGTCCAGGTATTTGTCACATTGAATCTTTGAAAGGCTGGTAAAATTCAAAATGAGCTGGTTAACGGTTTGATTCATTTCAAAAGGTAGGTTTGATTCATTTCAAAAGGTACGTGAGTTGAAGTTCCAAAAATTGATTAAATCCCAAGATGATTTTTTTATGCTGTAACTCCAGCACAAATTCTAAATAGAATCTAACTTTTTCTTCTTGTATTTCTTTGCAAATAGAAGGAAAAAGCTTAACTTATCAAAATCCTATTGTATGTTATTTTTAAAACTTAGTATTACCATGACCCAGAAATTTAGAATATAAAGAAACTCATTCTTTTTCAGTTTCACTTGTATTTTCTCAGCTTTCCCCTCTGCAAAGTAGAGAAAAGCTATGTACATGTATGTGTGTTCATGCCTATCTGGTTGACTGGGTCCTATACAACAGTTAGGATTTCATAGCACCTACCCCCAGGACAAAGGAAAATTTTGTACATGGATGTTCATTAGCAGTCAGTACACTTTTGGTTGAATGTTTGCATTTAGAAGTGGTTTTTTGAAACCTATGCATACATATACCTGGAATCATGAAACCCCCATCACAAGAGTAAGTGAACTAGTAACTACACATATTTCTTGCTTCACTGATGTAGGTTAAATACTGGAACAACCCCAACCTCAGTGAAAAGAACAAAATGCACATCTACCAAGCCTGTGTGCTCAGGTGGTGCCCCTAGTGGTCTAAAGTGCTGTCCATTACGGATCACTGCCATCTCACTTCTGTAGGTGTGGGTTTGGAGTCTAGGATTTGTCGAATGATGATATGTGAGAAAGCTTGCCAGTAGCTTCTCGTGGGTCGGTGGTTCTTTCCGGTGATTTCCCGGTTTCTTCCTCCATCGTTAATACTGGCTGCCATGAATCGCCTATCATGTGCTGAAAAATGGTGTTAAGCCCAACAACAACAACAACCACCTGTGTGCTCAGCACTCTCCAACAGCAGTGAGGCATGGACCACCTACACAAGCCATGAGAGGAATCTCAATAGCTTCCACCAGAGATGCCTGTGGTGCATTCTGAGCATCCAGTGACAGGACAAAGAACTCAACACAAAGGTTCTGGAACATGTCAGCATAAACAGCATGTTCTCCATTCTCAGCAAGAGGCACCTTCGCTGGCTTGGCCATGTCAAGAGAATGGACCCAACCCACATTTCCAAGGACCTGCTATACAGCGATCTAGCAGAAGATACACGACTGATTGGACAGTCATGTCTGCATTACAAAGATTTCTGCAGGAAGGACATGAAGACGGCCAACATTGACTGGGACAGCTGGCTGTGCTAACATTTTCCCTGGCATCATGCTGTCAGACAAAGGATTCAGAAAGATGAGGAAGCAAGAAACACCTTGCTGCATAGAGAGCCAGGAGGGAGGCAAAACAACAACAGACTCAACAAGCATAGACATTCACCTGCAGCAAGTGCAACAGTCTGTCACTCTAGTGTCTTGACTCTTAAGCCACTTGCGAAGGTGTAGATAGGACACCCAACCAGAAGCTACACCATTGTCTTGTCTGTCGAATATGGATGAATATGGATGGATGCCGATATGATAAGAGCCATACTTATTTTGTGACTTATTTAAGTTTATGCTTCAAATATGTGTAGTTCAACTCTAAGAATGTGTCTCTTAAGTTATTTTTGTTTTGCATTTAGCTGATGACCATAGAGGCTTTTGCATGCAGTATACATATCATAAAATCAGCAAAATCATGTCTCCACTGTAGGTGAAGATTTGACAGTGACCACTTAGGAGTCCTGTTCTGGTGACCTTTGAATTAGACATTTGAAATGCAGCTTTCAGAAATCAAAAAGTGAATCAAATTGTTCAGCACTGATTGATGCTTTTCAGTCATACAGCTCAGTCTCTCAAACACAAAGATATAAAACTTCACCTGATTGGCTGATAAAATTCTTGATTTTAGTAATGAAATAGGTCACCAGAACATGACCCCTAGAGGTCGATATCAGATCATTATATAGGATAGCAGAGATTTTATTTTAATCAGAGAGACATCTTTGAAAAATATTTTTAAGTTTAAACCAGGTCACTGAACTTTATTTTATGCTTAACTCATTTTGATGAAATTTTGTATTTAAACATAATTTATTGGATATTGTTTGGTAAGTCATGAACTTGTTTCAGTTGGATGCCTTTCTGTTTCTGTTTTTACACCCTTAAAGCAAAAGATCACAGTGACCTACATTTTATGTTTACAAACTTAGCTTAATTATTTGAGTTGACCTCATAATATAGCTATTTCTATGCTGTAAATCCAAGCCTCTATGACAGCACATTTAGGAACATGAAAATTCATGGTTATTGGAATAAAATAGATAGAAAAGCATTTCACTGACATGTAGTTTTACAATATTTATATAGGAACTACCAATTGGTTTCCATGGGGTGGTTAGCACAAGTGACAGATAAATCAGCAACCTTCCAATACTTGACTTCCTATTGAGTCTTACTCTCTCATATCAGTGCAAGAATAATCAGGAAAGGCTCCTTTGATTAGCTATGGCCTCAAGGTTTTATCTGACTAATCTAACTGGAAGAATTTAGAGTCAGACACGTCTCTTCTCCTGTGGTAAAAGTTTTCCTGATATTTTGGCTGCCACTATTTTCATTTGGATTGTCCTCACTGCTAAAAGAGAATATTGATCACTCCCTGATATTTTGGCTACCACTATTTTCATTTGGATTGTCCTCACTGTTAAAAGAGAATATTGATCACTCCCTGATATTTTGGCTGCCACTATTTTCATTTGGATTGTCCTCACTGTTAAAAGAGAATATTGATCACTCCCTGATATTTTGGCTGCCACTATTTTCATTTGGATTGTCCTCACTGTTAAAAGAGAATATTGATCACTCCCTGATATTTTGGCTGCCACTATTTTCATTTGGATTGTCCTCACTGTTAAAAGAGAATATTGATCACTCCCTGATATTTTGGCTGCCACTATTTTCATTTGGATTGTCCTCAATGTTAAAAGGGAATATTGATTTCTTCCTTGAGAGGGACCTTTCTTTTTAGAATTAAAATGCATGAAGTTCGGACTGTTACTATATCTTGGGCCTGTTTGAATTACTCATCTTTGGATGATAATTTATGAGAGCCACCTATTGGTGGTATTGCACTGCCTTCTCCTATCTCTTTGATCTTAAGTGCATCAGATAAAAGGCATATTTTTGTTGGGTCCTATAATGAGATGAGGACCAACTTAAAACCATAAGGATAAATAAATTTTGTTTTTTTATCAGAATCACTCATGCAGTCATCCTCCCTCCTAAATTCAGCAATGCAGTAGTAGCAGACATGTTACTGCTATTAAAATGAAGTTTTGGAAGAGTAAAACTATCTGTATATTAATATTTACCTGCTACTGTTGCAAGATTACCTCATCTTGCACTGCTTTCATGTTCTCTGCTCTGTGTCCAAGTGAAAGAGGATGGTATTTTGTATGTTGGCTGGACTAAGAAGTCAGATGAGATCATTATTTTTTTTAATTTTGACCTTCCATTACTAATTAGAAGGGAGAAGAATTAGCTTGGACTAGAGGCCTGGAAAAGGAATGCAATGCAATATGAGCAAGTAAATAATTGAAGCTAGTTTAATCCCCACCTCACCCAGTCTCCCAATGACATCTTTTCTGGTACACGTGTTATGTATTAAAACCTTTAATTTTAAGTCTGTCAGACAAATGTTATTTTTTAAAAAATTAAGATAATTTATACAGTAAAAGGAATAAATTTAAAAGATAATGTTATTTATTGACAATTATTCCCAACATGATTATTAAAGGAGTATTCAACCATTTACCCACCATCTTGTCCTTGCTATTGATATCCAGCCCTGTCTTAATTTTTCAGAGGTTTCGGTATTTCAAATGCTCACCAGTTATTATGTACTTTTGACAGAGTGATGCACGCTGGAGAGAATGTTGGCATACCTGTATGCTACTTTCATGTAATGTGGCTGAAATTTCTTTGGATATTGTACTTTTGGAAATTTTAAATGATCTTAGCACACTGCTAACTAAAATGACTGCTCCCTTGTGCTCCAAAAATTGACCTGAATTTTCCTAAAGTACACTATTCTTGGCAGCTATTAAAATAAGGAAGATGAATTTTGCCAAACTAAACAATACCAGCTTCTAAAAGTGCAATGAATGAATTACCAACTACATGAAAAGTAAAAATAGTTATCAGCTCTTTTTTTTACAATTTACCTCTGAAGTTTATGAAATGAAAATGAGCAAGCAGATCTAGCACTTTTTTGAAAAGTGCACATCTGGAGTAAGGCCAAGCTGTATACTCTCTAACCCATATTACACCCATCAATCATACACCAAAATAAAGGAAATTAAATGTTCTTTGCACAATACCTAAGATTTACAAAGTCTTTTTTTAAATATAATAGTATAACTAGTGAGGAAACCCAGGAAATTCATTTTCTTTAAAATTCTAACCCTATGCTAAATGCGAAACTGTAGAGCATGACCAAAGCTGTAGTCTGTTTTTGGACCCTATAGTGCACTGATTATCAAGGATGTGGTCTTAATGCCATTTTTCAGCTTATGATAATGTACTGCCCATTGATGGTAGCCAATGTATCAGGTAAGGAAAGAACCCTGGAAAAACCTGGTAAGAACCACTAGCACAATGGGAAACTGTTGGCAAGCATTCTAAGATACCTATGTTGTCAGTGATTGGAACTCATGTTGACAGAAGTGAGATGTCTGTTTAAAGGCAAGCATCTTAGATCATTCCACCAGCCAGGACTCCGTGTATGTTGAATAGGAAAGGAGATAAAAGACAGCTAGTTGTTCAGAGCTTTTCCTTTTCCTAATACAGTGCAGTACTTGTGTGCAGTACTTGTGTTCACAAGTTATGTCAGGTGAGCAGTATCAGACCCACTTAGGCCTGTTGTTTCTCTCCTATTGTGAGTATTGCTCTACAGGGATGTTTCTGTAATGTGTGGTAGCAGGAAAATAGGCTATATGTGATACATAATGATGTATCACTATAACGGAACATCATGTTTACTTTGTGTGTGTGTGTTTGTTAAACTTCGATCAATCCTTGAACAAATGTTGCATGTTAAAATTTCACAAAATATTTTGAGTTCTGGTAATCCAGCTTAACACATTTTAATTGCCCTGACTAAACAGTTTATCATGTATGTAGAAAAACATCCAATGTTTACTGTGCCCTGTTTTTGACATCCAAACTTTAGATTGACAACAAGATGCAGATACTGATCATTCTACTCTGTATATTACTGACACAACACCTACATTTTATTTTGTACCTTAGTCTTTTCTTAGTCAAATGTCAATTACAGGTTTCATACATGTGACAAAACCAGGATATCAAATCTGTAAATGTCAGCATGTCAGCTTCTAACCAGCACACATTTTATTTAAAGAAATTTCATGTTTTTGAGGGATTTGAAAACAAAACAAAAATGCATTTTTTCATGTTTTTTTTTATCATGGTACTGAATTTTTTACCAGCACATTTTGAACTTTTCTGTCCCAGGTGGGGGGATAGATGACAGAGTGTGTCATTTTTATATGCTATTATGAACATTTATGTTTGTCTTGGGAGTTAGAAAACTACTTTAACCAATTTAGTCAAGTGATCTGCTATGAGGAGTGCAGGCTTATGCCACAAAATTGCAAATTGAAAGTCTGGGCAGGTGTGTTAAAGTGGAATAATTGCTTCCTTGCATTATGTCTGAATACACCTGGTGAATTCATTCTTAATCCCTATAGTATCTTAAAATCCTCTTTACCTGTAAAACACAATGCAGACTTGAGACATACCCAACTGTAAGCACTTAAACCCAGATATCCATGTGTTGTTTGGCACAAGTCTTAGAGATTTGTTTAGTATAAATTTGAGAGATGGTACATATTTCGGCATGGTGACATGAAGTAACAAGAGTGTATTTTAGGGCTGTCCTGAAATATTTCACTTAAAAATCAAAATACTTAAGTATTTCAGCCAAAATAGTTTTTAATTGTTCTCCTTATCTCACCTTCACCAAAGTTTCGCATCACCAGTGGCCTAGTGGTTAGAGCATCTGCCTTGGGAGCGGGATTTAGCAGGTTTGAACCCTGTCCAAGTCATACCAAAGACTTGTAACAATGGTACTAACAGTGGCCTCGCTTTAGGCGCTCATTATTAAGAGGGTTTTTGTTAGGACTGGTTGGTCTGGTATCAGGATAATGTGACTGGGTGGGACATCATGCTATGTCTGCTGCATGATGCCACAGTGCTAGACATTTTATCAACTGCCATACTGCAGACATCATAGCAATGTGACTGAAAAATTGTTAAAACTGCATTAAAAATCCAAATCATATGTACACAATCACACATACCAAAGTTCAACTGAATTCTAATTAAAGACTCAAAACACCATCATGGAATATCTTTGATACCTAGCAACCCCAGGAAAACATCCTACCTTTGGTTTTAGACTCTCCAGAAAACAAGTATAGGGAAACCAGTTTACAGGTTGTTGTGTACATGTAGCCATTGTTTGACAATTTGGTATACATCATTGCCACCATTGCTGCACTCTGGGTTGTTGCCCTCTGGTGGAACAGTTCTGGCCACCAGTAGACTGGTTCTGGCTGGTTTCTGGTAAAGTGTGGATAAAACATGTAAGAAAATATTTTATGTATTTTCTCCTTTTTATATGAAACAATCTTTACATTTTTAAAGTGGTAGATTTCATCTATAAAATCACAAGTTTTATTTAGATGGCATTGTTTTTGCCCTGTAGTGGTAGAATGACATGCATAAAGTTAAAAGATTAAGCACTTCATGTATCATAAGCTCAGCAGAAAACACAGTAGTAGTAGTAGTAGTAGTAGTAGTAGTAGTAATAATTAATAATAATAATAATAATAGATTTGTTGGCATATACAGTGACAATAGTTTTATATCAAGGTTGTTGACAAAAGTTGGATCCTACTTTTGCTTTCAAGTGGCACACTTGTGACATAAAATACATAACACAATGATAGGGGATAGACTGCAAGTGTTTTATCTTTGAAACTGACATCAGATGCTGAGTGCATGCGGAAAATTGCTCTTACTGCATGTATGACATCAAGTTTGCATTCATGTATTGCAGTGGATTGGGAATATTGGGCAAAATTATGCACATAAGGTGCACCATTGACCTTTACTGTCTTAGATCTTTCTAAAATCTCCCTCCACCACCATTCCATGCCATCTGATGAGGATTAAATTTTAGTATTTTAATACATCAGAGCAGATTAATGAATAATTGTAATTGAGTTTTAATCTATCTTAATTTGTAAAATTTGTTGGCTAATTGATGACATGAATATGCTTGGATATTTTTCTCCCTCCACAATCATCATTCCTAATCATTCCTAGCCATCTAAAGTGGACTAAATGGGTTTACAGGGTCATTTAATCCTTTTTATTTTCTTCAATATATAGTCTTGAGTTATGCTGTTAAACCTTGTATCCATCCATCCATCAAGACTGTAGTAAGGGTAGTTAAGCCAATCCAACTTAGCATTTATGACATTTCCCATGGATGTACACCATACTATTTCATCCCTTAATTTTGTTATATCTGGTAATGTGTCCACTGTCCAGTGTTGTTGTACTCAAGCTATGATGCAGAGTACAAACATGCTATCTTTCAGTAGTATATTTCTTAGGTGCGGATGGATACTTCCTGTTATGATAAGTGTTGAAATAGTTGTATTAAATATATTGAGCCTGTTTCAGTCATGCTTGATTGATGTGCTAGCAAAAGTACAACGACAAACCTCAAACTGGGATGTAGATTTGAATGAAAATCATTTTTATCACTGGATCTGGGTTGAAATATTTATAGAGTTCAAAATGAATATACTTGATCTTCTGTGTTGTAGATTTAATGTAAGTACTAGTTTTATATGACAGAATGAAAGTTATATACTTATTCATTCATGAGAGTACTGGTTGAAAATGACTGTTTTCTCAATTATGCTTTGAACTTTTTTCTCAATTATGCTTTGAACTTCCTTAAACAGTATTCAAGAAAAAAGGTTTAATTGGATCAGAGAAGGAACTTTGTATTAGCAGTGCACATGACAAGGCAAAGAAATAAATTTTGTTGTGTAATCCTTGAAAAAAGTTTAAGGTTACCCCATCCCTTAATAAAAAAAATAATTAGTAAGAACATCCTAACTAAACATGAACCATTCATTTTTTTTTTCTAGACAATAGTTTGGAGTGGGTTTCATTGTACCCCTCCAGTAGAGGGGTTTGAGCAATTTAACTGTACATACATGTAAAGTAGCTGTACATTCTTAGTACATACATGTAAATTAGTTGTACATTCTTGGTTACATTTTTTTATTTTATCCTTGAAATTGTAAAATTTGGTGAGAAGATGTGTCTTGATGAAAACTTCACCTTTATCAGAAAGTAGTTTACTTTGGCCCATATTTCATATTTCACTGACTTTGCAGAAATTTTGTTATAAGATTGTTTTGTAAGCTCTGTTAAAGCTAGAATCAGCAAACTTGATGATTGTATTCATTTCTTTTGGTACCACATCAATATCACAAAAAGTCATGGACATGCATTTCACATTTTACTGCTTTTGTAAAGTTTTTACAGTTAGCAAAATAACTTTCTTTCACTTGTGTATATACTGTTAAGCCTGGAATCATGAAATTCTGTGAGTCAATGTGTCTTGATAAGTTGTACATTTTTTGTACAAAATGAGGTCTTCACAATCTGTATATCAGGTTGCAGATACTTTGACATTTTATGTTAAAAGTTCATTTATTCAGGGCTGTTAATGATCCTGTTACTATCAGGAGAAGAAATTGCAAAAGAAACTTGAATTAGAAAAGGGGCTTACATTTAGCTGTCATGGTCATTTTTGTCTGAACTTACTTTCAGTATGACAATTGATGTTCACAATGGCTGCAGAAACCTACCTAAGACTTCTAGGTGAGCAATGCAATCATGATTATACTGGTTGTTTATAGCATCAAATGCATAATTAGGATTTTTATTTATTTATTATTTCAGGGTTTTAAATTCATTAGCTTTTGTGTGTCTCTGACATAAAGCTCTAATTTTGCTGTATCTTATAGAATTTCCTTATCTTTTCAGATGACCTATCGGTTTACAATCAACTTACCTCATGGCCAGAAGAAAGTTGTACGCATGAGTCCGAAAACAGCACTTAGTGAGATTCATCAAACCATCTGCCAGGAGAGGCATTTTGACCCAGCTTGTTACTCTTTCCAACTTCCCCAATACCCAGATCAACCCCTAGGGCTTCACCTCACACTCAAGGATCTAGATCTGAAGTCAAATGAACTGGATTTTGTCAATCAGGGTAGGATACTATGATTTTGTCCATCTGGGTAGGATACTATGATTTTGTCAATCTGGGTAGGATACTATGATTTTGTCCATCTGGGTAGGATACTATGATTTTGTTAGTCTGGGTAGGATACTATGATTTTGTTAGTCTGGGTAGGATACTATGATTTTGTCCATCTGGGTAGGATACTATGATTTTGTTAGTCTGGGTAGGATACTATGGTTTTGTCAATCTGGATAGGAAACTATGATTTTATCAGAGTAGGATAATATGATTTTGTCAGTCTGGGTAGGATACTATGATTTTGTTAGTTTGGGTAGGATACTATGATTTTGTCAATCTGGGTAGGAAACTATGATTTTATCAGAGTAGGATAGTATGATTTTGTCAATCTGGGTAGGATAGTATGATTTTGTCAATCTGGGTAGGATACTATGATTTTGTCAGTATGGGTAGGATACTATGATTTTGTCAATCTGGGTAGGATATTATGATTTTGTCAATCTTGGTAGGATACTATGATTTTGTCAATCTGGGTAGGATACTATGATTTTGTCAATCTGGGTAGGATACTATGATTTTGTCAATCTGGGTAGGATACTATGATTTTGTCAATCTGGGTAGGATACTATGATTTTGTCAATCTGGGTGAGGTGACTATGATTTTGTCAATATGGGTAGGATACTATCATTTTGTCAATCGGGGTAGGATACTATTATTTTGTCAGTCTGGGTAGGATACTATGATTTTGTTAATCTGGGTGAGGTGACTATCATTTTGTCAATCTGGGGAGGTGACTATAATTTGTCAAATTGGGTGAGGTGACTATCATTTTGTCAATCTGGGGAGGTGACTATAATTTGTCAAATTGGGTGAGGTGACTATCATTTTGTCAATCTGGGGAGGTGACTATAATTTGTCAAATTGGGTGAGGTGACTATGATTTTGTCAATCGGGGTAGGATACTATGATTTTGTCAGTCTGGGTAGGATACTATGATTTTGTCAATTGGGGTAGGATACTATGATTTTGTCAGTCTGGGTAGGATACTATGATTTTGTCAATCTGGGTAGGTGACTGATTTTGTCATCTGGGTAAGAGACTGAACAGGGTCTGAGAAGACGCATGAAAAAATCATGGCTTAATGTTGTAGTGGAAAATTTAGTATCAGATATGAATGATAGAAGAGTCTTAGAATTTTGCTTTGATAGTTTTTTTTGAAATTCAAAGAAATGAATTATGAACATCCTTGAGAAAAGGAAAATAAAACAGTAGGTAGTATATCCCCATTTTCTCTATAAATGTGCATAAAGGGAACACTGACAGGTTGATAATGTATTGACAGAATAAGTAACAAATGGAGGATCAAGTTGTATAATGTACTTTTTATTAAAGGATTGCAGCTTGACAGTGTGGTTGTACCAAATTTTACACTGGCAGGAAGACCTTTTTATTTTATACAAATTATACCAATCAACCATCAAGAATGTTCACTGTTACCTTTCCTCAAGAATTGCTAAGCAAAATTCATTCAAATTTGATAGAAAGCATCTGTTCATATTTGTGGAAATGATTCCAATATGCTGTCAGAAAATAGCCTTACAAGAAGACCTTTCAATTTTTCAGAAATGATGCTGATCCACTATCCAAATCTTACCAAAAAAATTCCAGCATAAGGTCTTGCTAGTTGCTAGTTAGTACAAATCGTCTGACATCGAATATGACTGCCATTAAAACAGATATAATAACCTTTAATTTTTATTACACAAATTGTCCTTGAGGTTGTTTTTACATCAATATCAGCCAGACAAGCAATCTGGTTCCTCCTTGAAATGGTATGATCCATACTTAACTGTCTCATTATAGCAATGCAAGTAAGATTAAAAAGATTTTGATTTATCCAGGACTGGTAGAACTTACAAGGAAAGGTCATAGTAAGTCAGAGAGTCACTGAAGTATTAGAAATTTACAAATTTCAGAGATTAGGGTTTAAATCTACTTTAATTTTCGACAGTGGTAGATGGTGGTAAATCCAATCAAGGTATGCCTCGAAGCAGTGATCCCCACACAAGCTATATGCCAGATGCTGGAGAGAAAAAGTCCAAACGGAGCTTCCTTTCATTCCTTGGCAAAAAGGATAAGAAATTTAAATTGGTAAGCTAAACACAACATCATTACAAGCTAATAAATGATTATTTCTTCACTTTTTGGATAAAGATGGGATTATTTAATACCACCAGTTGGGGACTGCATGCATTGTTTTGGTAAGATCCAAACACTCTTCCTACATTGGTTCAAGACACACTTAAAGGCTGGTCTGTAAATGTGCACAACAGTATTAGCAATTTAATTCAGCTCTGACTTCCCAGATGACCTTGACATTTTGAGTATTAGGATTGTAATGACTACCCAGATGACTCTTGACAGTTTGAGTATTAGGATTGTAATGACTACCCAGATGACTCTTGACAGTTTGAATATTAGGATTGTAATGACTACCCAGATGACTCTTGACAGTTTGAGTATTATGATTGTAATGACTACCCAGATGACCTTGACAGTTTGAGTATTAGGATTGTAATGACTACCCAGATGACTCTTGACATTTTGAGTATTATGATTGTAATGACTACCCAGATGACCTTGACAGTTTGAGTATTAGGATTGTAATGACTACCCAGATGACTCTTGACAGTTTGAGTATTATGATTGTAATGACTACCCAGATGACCTTGACAGTTTGAGTATTAGGATTGTAATGACTACCCAGATGACTCTTGACCGTTTGAGTATTAGGATTGTAATGACTACCCAGATGATTCTTGACAGTTGGAGTATTAGGATTGTAATGACTACCCAGATGACTCTTGACCGTTTGAGTATTAGGATTGTAATGACTACCCAGATGATTCTTGACAGTTGGAGTATTAGGATTGTAATGACTACCCAGATGACTCTTGACAGTTTGAGTATTCAGATTATAATGACTACCCAGATGACTCTTGACAGTTTGAGTATTAGGATTGTAATGACTACCCAGATGACTGTTGACAGTTTGAGTATTAAGGTTGTAATAACCACCCACATGACCTTTGACAGTCTGAGCATTAAGATTATAATGACTACCTTGAAGACCCATGACAGTTTGAGTATTAGGGTTGTAATGACTACCATGAAGACCCTAGACAATTAAAGTATTAAGGTTGTAATGACTACCTTAAGGACCCTTGACAATTTGAGTATTAGGGTTGTAATGACTACCTTGAAGACCTTTGCCTCTCAATACCAACCTTATTTAGTAACCTGAACAAATTTATGTACAAATTGAAAATGTGAATGAAATGTTTCACTGCCAGACTTTAAAAAAACAAACTTTATACATGAATTGAAACATTGTAATACATCTCAGATGTAGCCAAATGCTGTACATGTACTTTGATCTGCAATTGTAAAATATAATGCAGACAAATGCCACACATTTACCATGATCTGCAGTTCTTAGACATGATATACCAATGCTGTACATGTACCTTGATCTGCAGTTGTAAGATATGATATGCCACTGTTGTACATGTACCATGATCTGCAGTTCTTAGATATGATATGCCAATACTATACATGTACCTTATGATATGCCAATGCTATACATGTACCTTGATCTGCACTTGTAAGATATGATATGCCAATGTTATATATGTACCTTGATCTGCAGTTCTTAGATATGACATGCCAATGCTATACATGTACCTTCATCTGCAGTTCTAGGATGTGATAAAACCAAATGCAGTACATGTACTCAGCAATTCAAAGATATGATAGTCAAATGCTGCAAATGTACCTTGATCTGCAATTCTATGATACAACCAAATGCTATGCATGTACCTTGATCTGCAATTCTAAGATGTGATACAGTCAAATGCTGTACATGTACTGTGATCTTTAATTCTAAAATGGTAACAACCAATTTCAGTACATGTACTGTGATCTGCAATTCTAGACTTTGATACAGCCAGATGCTGTACATGTACCATGATCTGCAATTATATGATGTGATACAGCTAGATGCTGTACATGTACTGTGATCTGCAATTCTAGACTTTGATACAGCCAGATGCTGTACATGTACTGTGATCTGCAATTATATGATGTGATACAGCCAGATGCTGTACATGTACTGTGATCTGCAATTATAAGATGTGATACAACCAAATGCTGCACATGTACCTTGACTCGCAATTCTAGCATATGATACAACCAGATGTAGCAGATGTACCTTAATCTGCAATTCTCAAATACAGTAAGCCTATGCTTTATATGTATCTTGATCTGCAGATGTAAGATATGATATGCCAATGCTATACATGTACCTTGATCTGCAGATGTAAGATATGATATGCCAATGCTATACATGTACCTTGATCTGCAAATGTAAGATATGATATGCCAATGCTATACATGTACCTTGATCTGCAAATGTAAGATATGATATGCTAATGCTATACATGTACCTTGATCTGCAAATGTAAGATATGATATGCCAATGCTATACATGTACCTTGATCTGCAGATGTAAGATATGATATGCCAATGCTATACATGTACCTTGATCTGCAGATGTAAGATATGATATGCCAATGCTATACATGTACCTTGATCTGCAGATGTAAGATATGATATGCCAATGCTATACATGTACCTTGATCTGCAGATGTAAGATATGATATGCCAATGCTATACATGTACCTTGATCTGCAGATGTAAGATATGATATGCCAATGCTATACATGTACCTTGATCTGCAGATGTAAGATATGATATGCCAATGCTATACATGTACCTTGATCTGCAGATGTAAGATATGATATGCCAATGCTATACATGTACCTTGATGCAACCAACTGCTTTATATATAGTATTGTTTTGTGACACCTCAGGCAACTGAAAAGGTAATGTTACATAGTTCATTCAGACCTGTACACAAGCACATTTACAAACACATAGACCCAATTTTTTTTTTCCAGTTCAGGCATCTTATAGTTTTGCATCTAAGTTATTTACATGTTAGTGAGGCTCAAGTATTACACTTGGCATTTGAGTGATTCAGACAGTCTGCCTGATTAGTACTGATTACTGCATGAAATGGTGGAAAATGTGACAATTTATGGTAGAATTTTTATCAAGACCTCATGCCAAAACAGACTGGGATTATCTTCTTTCAGCAACTGTCCATTACGGATCACTGCCATCTCACCACTGCCATCTCACCTCTGTCTTCGTTGGGTTCGAATCTTAGGTGGGTTCCAGTTTAAGATTTTAAGATTCCACGAATGTGGACATGTGAGAAAGCTTGCCAGTAGCTTCTCATGGGTCAGTGGTTCTTTCCGTGATTTCCTAGTTTCTTCCTCCACCATCAATACTGGCTGCCATGTATAGCCTATCGTGTGCTGAAAAATGGCTTTAAGTCTAACAACAACAACAACAGCAAGTGTAATATGCAGGTTTCATAAGATTTTAGAATTCTTATTGACTGGTTAAGCAGTTATGGTTCAGTTAATGTATTAAGGGTAATTTCTTAATTACTCACCTAGTAATGCAGTGTATCAGACAGGAACTTAGTGCAAGTTCCCTGGATCAAGCCACTATTTGTCCACCTCAAAAACCACACAACACTAACAATGAACCTGACTGCAACAAATTAATTGTTAGAACTTTTCAGGAAGTTGATGTTCAAAAAATTGTTTGAACTGAGAGCAATTAAACCCCATAAATAAAACATATCTTGTTTATAACCCATGACATCCAGTTGAATATCTTGACATGAAGTATTACTTGTAACCATCATAGCTTTGTGGTTGTGGATCTTACACATGATTGCCTCTCCTACTGACCTTGGTTTCCATGGCAAAATTTTTGTAAAGTTTTGCTGCATGTCAATTTGGCATGCATCTTTATGTTGATGAAGTTTTCAAAAATTTCATTTTAAAAATTCCACATCATTTGGATAGCCACCGTAGGCCTATCTTATGCAAGCGTTGGACTTCCAATGGAAGGTAGAGAGTAGAGACCTTTGCAATGCTGGCTCTAGTTACACTGATGTCTTCATTTTTACCCCACTTTTTTTAAATAGAAATTTAATACTTTTCCCCAAAAATATCTTATGTTACTTATTTTAGGAGGAAAAAAAACATGATTGCACATGATTACTGAAATGTGACCAACCATCCTGAGTTGTACCAGCTTCTATACACTCAATGTGGTTGCTGAAAATTTACATTCAAGGGTGAATTTTATTCATACTGTATGAGTTTGATGGAGGAAGGAAAGGTGTAAAATAATTAAAACCCACCTAAAAGAACTCTTTATTTTTCAGTTTTCTTTTTTATTAACACATTTTTAGATATAGCAATAACAATAGATATGGTATCACCTCTACAGATTAAAATTTGATTACCTTGTATAATATTACTCTGTTAAGCATAGTATTGGGTATAGTGACCTACCTTTTACAGGTTTGTGAATAATTTAGGTTGGGGTAATTCTGACCATGCTGTAGATGAGACATATTGTATCAGTTTGTGAATAATTTAGGTTGGGGTAATTCTGACCATGCTGTAGATGAGACATATTGTATCAGTTTGTGAATAATTTAGGTTGGGGTAATTCTGACCATGCTGTAGATGAGACATATTGTATCAGTTTGTGAATAATTTAGGTAGGGGTAATTCTGACCATGCTGTAGATGAGACATATTGTATCAGTTTGTGAATAATTTAGGTAGGGGTAATTCTGACAATGCTGTAGATGAGACATATTGTATCAGTTTGTGAATAATTTAGGTTGGGGTAATTCTGACCATGCTGTAGATGAGACATATTGTATCAGTTTGTGAATAATTTAGGTAGGGGTAATTCTGACAATGCTGTAGATGAGACATATTGTATCAGTTTGTGAATAATTTAGGTTGGGGTAATTCTGACCATGCTGTAGATGAGACATATTGTATCAGTTTGTGAATAATTTAGGTAGGGGTAATTCTGACAATGCTGTAGATGAGACATATTGTAACAGTTTGTGAATAATTTAGGTTCGGGTAATTCTGACAATGCTGTAGATGAGACATTGTTGCTTCTTTCAATCTATTTTTCATTTTAGTCGGACGTTGCTATGGATATTAATCCAGGTGCTGCAGGTGGGAACCAACCTGTTATGCGACAGAAGGGGACACAGCAAGCTCGGCCCAAAACAATGATTGAAACAAGCAGCACTGCTCAAGAATTCATAGGAATGGATATAAATTTGAAAAAAGGAAATACAAAAATGGATATTGTGAAGGAAAATGTGGCACCTCTTCAGTCTGCAGCAAAAGCAAAGGGAAAAAAGAGACCAGCTCCACCACCGCCTGAAGATAAAAAGTCTGAAACTGTTCAAGTGGAGATTACTGTGGAGTCAAAGAGTCCTCATAGAGACAGTCCAGGGAGGATAGAGGAAATTTCCGAGACAAAATTGTCCACATGGGCAAATAAACTTCATTCTAGAAATAGTTCTGATTCTAGCGGCTACCATGAATTGACACTTAGTGGAGCAGATTCTTCACCAGATAATATTAAAATTGATGGTGACAAATTTAAGGGTAGTTTTGACTCGACTTCCATAGACAGTGGTGAACATTTAAATGGAGATAGTGCAATAAGAGACATGTCACCTCCAAGGAGAAGAGTACAGAATAAAAGTCCACTGCCTGTCTCAGTGAGCACTGCCAGAAAATCAACAGAATCTGATGCTCAGGAGGAAGCAGGGAAGAAAAAGAAACGTGCTCCATTACCACCTGGTATGAAATTATAGATACAAGCTAAATTCAGGTTGCAAGTTACTATACATTTAGATTTTTCATTCAATTTTTATCTCAACTGGTCAAAAATGAGGCTAACATATTGTAAATCGTCTATCATCCATCTGTCCATTCACACAAGTTTGTTATTGATACAACTTGTCCTTAACAAATAGTAATATTGCCATGAAACTTTACACACACATTCATCCCAAGTGGGTTCTGCTTAGACATCCATTATTACTGATTTAGCAGCCATCTTGTTATTGTTGCTTTTCCTGAATGACTGGTTATATCAGTGTAAAGTTTTCATCAAATGATGTCTGATTAGTCGTAAATGAAAATGGTTTCATTCTGATATTAATATGGCCATCAGAGCAACCATCTTTAGAATCTTTTATGTCTAGTTTTTCCTTTATGTCTAGTTGGACCTATGTCTAGTTGGTCCCATATGTCTAGTTGGACCTATGTCTAGTTGGTCCTATATGTCTAGTTGGACCTATGTCTAGTTGGTCCTATGTCTAGTTGGACTTATGTCTAGTTGGTCCTTTGTGTAAATGGTTCCAGTTTTAACATTGATTATGGCCACCACTGTGGCCATCTTGAAGGTCTTGTTCCACCTCAAGAATGAAAAATTTAACACTAAAAACATTTGGCATATGCAGTTTAATTCATATCATAACACCTTTTCAGTTGTGAGACTGCAGTATCATACATTTAGTCACCATCTTTACATGGGCATACTAATTAGCCATACTCAGCCTCAGTTAATGGTACTGATCTGGAAAAATACAGAGATGGAGACAAGGAAAATTTGTATTTGTCCGTAGTTTAGGGTATATAATACCATTTTTCAAAACATAATTAATGATGGCCTGCAAATTGGGTGGAGGAAGAACCTGCAATAAAACCAGGAGGAACCACTGACCCACAGGAAGTTACTAACAGTTCATTATGTTAAACTGTTTCGAGATTTAGAGTACCACATAATAAAGAGAAAGAACCGTACTGTTGATTCATTGATACCAGTTATCTTGTATAGTATATTACACTTAAGATTAAATATCGTTGATATTATAGTTACTCCAGACCAAAAATATGCTAGTGAAACCCAAATCTTAACCATGAATCCAAGTATCAACAAACTTCTCCTTTGCCTTTTTTTTTAGCAAGCCCATATGAATTGATACTAAAGAAAATAAATGAATTCACAGGAATGACAAACATTAGCCCATTTCAAATATTATGTAGCATTTTTGAAAACATATTTTGAAATGGGCTTGATAATTTCTTTTACTCTAAATACTTTACCCTTTTTTTGTTAGTTTCATTGTTCCAAATTCTTTATATAGTATCATCTTAATATATGTGTTGGAATTCATTTTCATTCTTTATTCACTTTGGGGGCCCCGAGTGGCCGGGTGGTCTAAAGCGATGTCTGTTACAGATCACCGCCATCGCACCTCTGTCTGTCTGTGTTCGAGTCTAGGATTCAGTGAATGTGGATATGTGAGAAAGCTTGCCAGTAGCTTCTCGTGGGTCGGTGGTTCTTTCCGGTGATTTCCCGGTTTCTTCCTCCACCATTAGTACTGAAAAATGGCTTCAGCCCAATAACAACAACTATTTAGTCACTTATTTTTACATTTGTTTTAATATTTGATACTTCTGCACTTTTTGGCTTTGTAGTGGGAATAGATATTGTTAGATTGTGCACATGTGTGTTTCCTTTAATAATAGATTGGCAAGTGAGATAATCACCACCTCTTTTTTTGATCTGTTCATGATTGATTAGAAATCATTGGTTGATGCAGGGAATATCCATGGGTACAGGCTAGAAGGGCAGAAATAATTTAATGACACTTCTGTGTAAGACTGCTTTATTCATTCATAGCTTCCTCCCCATCCCCCAAAAACCCAACCAAATGTAGGCCTACCTCATAGTTCTTTCACAGGAAAGTACTTACCATACACTTGCTTATAGGTCAAGTCCAGCTGCAAGCTACACAGACACATATCTTAATCTGTGTTTGAACTCTAAGTGGGCACATATATATGTAGGAGTTGGCCTTTAATACATGTCTTTAAGTTGTGCCCATGGTACAGTTATTTTTTACTCAATCATTTCTTTAACAGGTTATGGTAATAAATTGGATTGCACTGTCTCACTGTGTGTTCTTAAAGTTAGTGGAATGAAGGTGATTTCAGAATGGGAAGAAGGAAATATGGAGGGAATACTTTTGTATATTATTAAAGATAATCGTGGCCTAACATTTTCATGAATTCTACATGTATCTATAAACTTGCCAAAATATATTCTTTGTATGCTAAATTTACAACACTGAAAATTACAAATTACTACCAAAAATCTTCTTTTTAATACCAGACTATTTACTATTCATTGTGGACAAGTGAATAAAGAGTGATTTTCATGGGAAGTCAGTTATAATTGTCAATGCTAAAGAAATACAAGACCAGTTTGAACTATAAGTTGTCAATATACACAGTCTGTTTTCTCCATGCATTCTTATTTCAACTAACTATGCAGAATTCACTACTGAGATTTATTAGTTTTTTTTTTCACGTTTTTCAGTGTGGTATATAAATTGTAGTCAGAGATTAACACTTTTGATTTGAAGAGATTTTTCTTTGTCCTTATAGTGTATGGAATTGAAAACACATTATCTCATTTTTTTTAATATTAATCCACCTTAAGGTGAATCATAAGATGTTAATACATTGTCCATCTGTCAGTCTGTTACCAGTTTCGTTTCATTACTACATTTCATTTGAGTTGTCTACTATCTGCTGTTACCAGACTTTGCAAATGGCTTGTATTTGGGGAAAGGAAGAACCATGTCAGCTTTAGGATGAAAAGAAAAAGAGTCAGGATCACTGTTAATGAAGAATAAAAATGGTTTCCATGCCATAACTCAACTTCACCATCTGCAGGTACCAGATTTTGTTGATGACTTGGCATTTTTTGATAAGGAAGAACCCAATTAATTTATTTGTCAAGGATCATGTTTGCTGCAAGTAAAAGCAGAAAAATGGTTACTGTACAAGAACTCCAGTTCTCCACCATCAACATCACAAACTTTGTGAACTATTTCTTCTTGTAGGGCAGAAATCCATTGAACAAAAGATCACTGAGATTTAAAAAAATACAGTGGTTTCAACAAAATAAGTAAAGTTCTACACCAGGTACAGTCACATAATGTTATGAAAAGGTTTGCACTTGGTGTAAGGCAAAACCATACAAATTTTGAGGTCATATGTCAGAGTCCCTATGACTGAAAGAAGAAAATCGGTCTTCACTCAATGATTCGAGATTTCTGTGATGGTATACACTTGGTGTAAGAACTCAATATGATCAAAGGTCATGGTGACTGATGAATAATCTAATTCATTTACAGTATATTCTAGGTTAGATCAAAAGTAGAATAATGTGTTTTGAATTCCATGCATATCAAGGATTTGATTTTTAATTTTTTCTATACCTGTGTGTTTGGCATATTTAAAATAGCAATTAGAGAAGTTAAGTAAAAATTGTAATTTATTAATCTAGATACAGTGTATTTGGTCATTCTATGAACAGTTCAGGCATGTGAAATGGATTGCTCCAGTGGCCTAAGTGGTTAGAGCATTCACTTCATATGCAGAAAGTCATAAGCTCAAACCCAATCTGAGTCATACCAGACTTGTAAAAATGGGTCTAGTAGCTGCCTTGCTTGTCACTCAGCATTAAGAGGTTAGGACTGGTTGGCCGGGTGTCAGGATAATGTAATTGTGTGGGATATTGTGCTACAGGTCTTTTGATGTGATGCCTCAGTGCTAGACATCACTATAAACTGTCACACTACAGATATTATAGCAATATGACTGAAAAATTGTTAAACCTAGATTAAAAATAAAAATCACAGACTCACACTCGCATATGCATGTGAAACATAGTTTCCTTGTTAATATTAACAGTGAAGTAATAGGGCTTTAAGTTGCCGAGTGGTCTAAAACACTCACCAGTACGTCCAGTGTGGGATTTAGACACCTTAACCCTTCAAAAAGTTCTGTCTTGTTTCCACTTTTACCTTGATTCTTTTCAAAAAGTAATATTCATCTGTAATTATACAGATTTGGCAAATGTGGGTATGTGAGAAAGCTTGCCAGTAGTTTCTTGTGAGTCAGTGGTGGTGGTGGTTCTTTCTTCGGATTTCCAAATCCGATTTCTTCCACCACCTTTAATACTGGCTGCCATGTATAGCTGAAAAATGGCATTAAGCCCCAGAACAACAATATGTATATACCTGGAATTTTCCTGCATTGTCATCATTTGACTGAAAAATAGCCTAAGCTTTTTAGCTTAGCTGGCCATAATGCCAGGTAAAGTTGTTAAGAACATGCTGTTCCAAAATTTTGTTTGGGGTGACTCCATAATAATGGATTAGTTTCCTTTATAACCAAAATGGATGAAATAATTTTGGCTTATCTAATTCTATCAAACTCATTAAAAGTTTTTTGCTCCAGCAGTTATTCTCAAAACCATTGACCATGGTTTCATTAAAAATTAGCTAGAAAACTTTTTTAACTTATTTGATCAGTTGAGCCAATTTTGATTAAACTTAGTTTTGTTACTTAGAACATGCTGTGTCAAAATTTTCTCCTTGAAACCATTTTAGAAAAACTAATTTCAGTTTGTTCTCTTTAATGGCTGAGCCAGTTTAAACAGATTTGGTAGCAGTGTTTCTAAAGACATGCATTTTCCAAATCAATGGATTAACAATGCTGGCTTTCTTAGCAACCATTTGAAAAATTAGTTTTCAACTTTCCACAATGGGCGAACCAATTTTAGTCAAACTTGATAGGAAATTTTTAGTTCTACAATAATTATGTTTAGGATGGTTCCCCTAGCAAAACTGCATCTTCTGTAACAATAAATTTCTTTTGTCAAACAGACCAAGACATATCATGGTCTCTATCATATGTTGACAGGTTTTGCATTCACTAGCACAGTGACTAAAGAAAAACTAAACATACATGGTCCAAACAAAACGTGCAAAACAGAGAATGTGATTTATCTCATCACATGTAAGATCTGTGGCCTTCAGTACATCGGAGAAACTGAAAAGCTACACAAAAGGATAAACCTTCATAGATGTCAGAGAAACTGAAAAGCTACACAAAAGGATAAACCTTCATAGATCTGATTGGATGACAAAAAAGCTGTACAGAAGCCTAGTCGCAGAACACTTCTCCTCCCCTGGACACACTTTCAATGATATAATACTTATCGCTATTGCTAACAACCACAGCTGGAGTTCCGAAACCAGGAAGAAAAAGGAATCATACTGGATACGCCGCCTTAGAACATTGAAACCAAGCGGTCTAAACCAAGAAGACTAGAAAATGAAAACTATGCACTAGTAGAATTTAACATTTTCTAAATCTTCTTATTATCCTTCAATTTTTACTATAAGAATAACTGGTATAGAATCAAATGTCCGGAATATAATCTGCGTTACATATGTACAAAAAGTAAAAATAGATGTCGCTTTGGCTTGTAGACTTTTAGGGAATTATACAATGTTTTCAGTTTCCGCATCTAGTCTATACAAGCTGGTTGTATTTATAGTTTTAGCACATGTGAAGATAGAAATGTAGAGGTTTACAAACACAACGTTTTTGTGTTTATTTATTTGTGGTATATGTTTTGTATTTGCCTTTGAAAAAGACTCATTAAGAGTCCAAAGCGCTTAGGCTAGTTAGTTACTAGTTTGGTACTGTTGGTCCTCAGTTTATTGCATCTATTTTAATTAATCCATGACACACTGATCCCTTGGTGGATCCAGTACCCTTGAAAGGGGTTGTTATTGGCCATATGATTTGTATTCTTTATATATATATATATATATATATATATATATATATATATATATATATATATATATATATATATATATATATATATATTTGTAAGCTATTTGTAAATATTTGTCAAACACCAGGTTGGTAAACTGCATTAACTTTAGAGTGTATATATACCTGTAAAAGGTAATTTATGTTAACATGGCAATGATTTGTTTTATTCCTGGCTTTGTCACACTTAATTTGTCACATTTAGTGAAGCAAGGGAGACTACTCATTCAAGATTCAAATCTTTACAGATGGCTACTTGTTTAAGTTAACTCCCCTAGTAAGAACTTTTACTTTTGCCATTAATCATAATGGGTACAATGTGTTCTGTAGTATGTACACTGCATAGGGAAATACTGTAGAATATAACATGCTTTTATGATTGCATTTTTCTCACCCTTGATAACAGGTAGTTCTAGTAAGGTGCTTTCTACCTCTGAAAAATCCCTTCCCACCAAACCCAAGTCCTTTGACAGTTCAATCCATTCCTCACCTACCTCCAAAAGGACAAAACCCTCTGCAAAAAAAGGTAAGTTCTACATAACCGGTCATGGAAACAAATGAACACTGGTCTTGATTACAAGCCAATGTTGGTTTTAAATTAAAACTATTGGGAAGTACTTACAAATCCTTTATTTTGTAAAATTTATTAATGATAGAAGGATTAAATTAACATATTTGTTGTTCTTTTTAATCAAGATAAAACTTGTAAGTTGTCTATTAGTTTTGAAATTCTTCTGATACACAGATTTAGACAAAACACTGCTGATGCTGTAAAGAGGCATTACAACAGTTGCATCATAGATAGATTTTGATCACAAATTTTGGCACATATTTTATGGCACAATTTGCCTTTTTGCCCACACCACAACTACACCAGTGCACATTATTTTGTATTGCATAATTACAATGAAGTATTTATAATTGTTTGAATCTAATATTATTCATTTATTTGTACATGTTGACAAGAAATGTCATTCCATTCAGTCTTTCTAGATTTAAATGAACTTGTAATCTTGCTTACCTTACAGTCTGTAACTATCTAATGATCAGAAGGATTTATCAGTAAAATGAGATTTTAAAAATATAAGAAATAAAACCAAACATGAAAAATCAAAGTTATTTTTACATAAGGAAGTTGTGATTCTGATATATCTGAAAAATCTTGTGGAAGAAAAGCCAAATATTAGGGAAAAATCTCAGAAGGAAATGTATATTATAATTCACAGATGTAGCAATATTATACAATACTAGTGCAGATAAACAATTGTTAGTTTATTTTAGATTATCAGCTGTCATGCAGAATGAATGTTATAAACAACAATGAACAACCATGTTTTAATTCAGTAAACATGGATTATTAAATTAGAGATGTTTATCTCTCTCAAGTCCATTGCATGCTGTCTGCTAAGATATAAAGAACATTTGATATTTAAAAATAAGTACTTTTTATGATTTAAGAATATAAAATGTTTTTAAAGCCCTATAAACCAACCTTTATTAAATACAGGGACAGAATTCAACAAGGAAGTGATCCAAGTCTCAATGATTACCTCCCTTGACATAGCTTTGACAGCTTCTTTATAGAATCATTTCGCTTGAAATGCCATAAAATGTAATATTATGAATATTTTCTATCAAATTATTTTTTAGTTAATATTATCAGTTATCATTAAAATAGATAAAAGGACTTTGAACATTTAAATATCAGATTATCCATTTTCAGAGAGATGTTTGTATTTTTTATAAAAGCAACTTATCAATATCTCACATTTTATGTTCACTCCATGGATCCAATTTAATGTACCATTTTACTCTAGCCATCTAAACCATTGGTACATATCTCTCTCTCTCTCTATAAATATATATATATATATATATATATATATATATATATATATATATATATATATATATATATATATATATATATATATATATATATATATATATATATATATATATAGCTCAGGCTAGTAGATTTCCTGTCAGACCAGCTACTTTCATAAGGTTAATAGTCCTATGACTTCGGTTATCAACAGTCAATGCCATCCCCTAATACAGACTTGACTTCAGCAGATATCCTGTAGAATCAAGGCTGTGATCATTTTCAACACAGTCACAAAATATTAGCATGAGAAGATGAATTCAATATCTGCCTCGGAAAAGTGATTTTTTGCGTTTTGCTTAACAGTACCAATTATGGTCCTGACATTTACAATCTGATACCCCATCATTTTTCATTTAATTGGTTATCACACTTATGCACTCGACCACAGTAATAAACAGTACTACAGAGTGGTATACCACACAAAAGAACACTGCAAAAGCTATTCAAAGATTTAAAGTTTGCATGATAAAGTTTTTTTTTGCTCTTTAGCCAAATGCTTCAACAGTCACAAACAAGAAACTGCATATTTTACACTTGCATCAAAATAAATATAAGAATTAATTTATTTGTCCTTTCCCTTCAACTACTTTTTATATGATTGGAATAGATGTTTTTTATTTTTTTCCCTTACAAGAATGAATAAATAATTGAATACATGTGTAGATATTCAAACATAATGCTTTACATTTGTTGGGAATTAAAATCTCTGAGCATGGGCATCTAAGATTTAAACATGTTCTGCCTAATTTTTAATTTTAACAATACACTGAGGTATGATTATTTAGGAACAATTACCAAACATTCACTAGTAATGAGACCATATTTGGAGCTGTTATATAGAATATTCTGAGCCAGATGGATTCGTTTGATGGGATTCTAAGTTGAAACTAACATTATCTTCTGGCTGGTGCTAATATTTTGTAACAATGTTTACAATTGCCACTGCTTTGATCCTGCAGAACAACTACTGAAGTCTTTATTAGGGAGAGGCCATTTAATGGGGGTGGCAAAGACGTGTTTTGAAATGGTGTTTCTTGCTCTGACTTTCTTATATAAAGGACACTGACATTCATTTTCTTACTTTAAATAATTCACATCAGCTATATTGTAATATCTTGTATTTCAAAACGAGACACAATTTGTTAGAATGTGTTCATCCACTGGAAAAAAAGCAAAAGTTGAATGAAAATGACACAAAAGAGAGGAAATAGAAAAGAAAGGAAATAGATAAAAGCTTAATCGAACGTTTCAGGAGATATGTCCAAAAGACAATGAATGGCTGAATTATGATGAAGAAACGAACTTGATGCTGTTTAACAGGTATATGGAATTCGCAAAAACAAGTACACAGAAAACATCCAGTTTTGTTGTGGGTTGCTCGAACTTTAAAATTGAATCAGTAAATGTACATCAAAGCTGTGGGAACACAAAAAGAGTTTATACAGAAAAGTAGCTATGCAGATACCACCAGAATAATCGATTGCTGGTAAGATTTTGGAAAATTTAAATTGGAATGAGTATGACCACAGGTGCTTGATGCAAGCATGATGAACCTGCCCACTCCAATAATCAGAAGGAAGAAAATCATACAGAGTGACAAAAATTACTCCCATGACCTGTTCTAACATAGGACTATGTCTATATCATACAATATAAGAGAGAAGGTCCAAATACTTAGTTCAACCCATGACTCTTAATTTCCTTCTGCTACTTCTGTCCTGAGATATATTTCTATTCATAATTGAATTTTTTGCTTTGCACCAAACTGAAGTTACAGGTTCCGAAACGTGTAACTTTTATGAATCTTACCTGCTGGGACAATGTTGAGCTCAGGTGACAACTGTTCAAAAGAGCTATGGTAGAGAACCGAAGACCATTGACTGGTTTTGTATGGATGTGTCAGCTGGATGAGATCAAAGGGGTTGATGTTGGAGAGACTTAGAGAATTCTTACACAGTAGTTACATTTACTCACTACATGGCTGGAAATAAAAGGCAGACATTTGTTTTGGTGGAGCATTTCTGGCCAATGCTTATCAGTGCTGGTGTGGATGCTGATGTAGTGGAATTGGAATGGGACACATTAATGAATTTAGTCTACAGCAAGTAGGTGTATATTCAAATATTTCAAAATAAATAAAAGAAACCTCATTGATCTCAGATTTATTAAACATTCTTTACTTTATTAAACATAGAATCTTGATTACGAAAGGTAACCATTTAAAGAAAGCTTTTGAAAACAATTTAATATAAACATTAAGTACTGACATTACTTTTTTCTTTATGCAAATTTATACAAATTAATATTTACTTAATGTGTTCTGTTATCTTGCAATTACAAAGACATCTATGCTTTGACTGCCCACAGTTGTAAAATGATGTGCTGCTGACTGCAAGAATATTCTGGCATTAATTGATCTTATCCTAACAATCCCACTCTGCTGATGCTGAAAGGTGTTTTTCATAGATGAAAATGGTGAAGAGTGACCAGAGATCATGTTTTTGACCTTGGGGTCTGCCCTATCTACTCTTTATAATGTTCCATATAAATGATATTCCATCATACGATCCATCACCAGCAATACATTTGTGGAATGTTTCAGGGAGATTGGTAAAGAGATGGGAACAAACCCCATTTGGACCCAGAGTGCAGGTGGAGGACAAGAAAGGACACCTGGATCCTTTTTTGGATTGGATCCAGTTTATCTTGAGAAACAAGAAATGTGAATTGACTGGTTGATGATTTGAAGCAAGATTTGATTTATAGTTCTGTACTTGTGAAATTCATATGATAATGCTATTTATGAATAATATTGTTGTTAATCTTAATACAAGGGAGTGACATTGTTTTATAGTTAGGACTAGTAAAGATTTAGCAGGACTAGTAAATTTCTCAGCATACTAGTCCTTTTGGCTATGAAGAAATTTGTGCTAAATTAGAACTGTGTGTGTGTATGTATATATTTGTGTGTGTGTTTGTGTGTGTGTATGTATATATATATATATATATATATATATATATATATATATATATATATATATATATACACACACACACCACTCCCTCGATAACCCAAGGTGTCCCACATAACCCAAGGTGTCCCACAGTGTCAGGCATGTGTTGAACATGAAAAAAATCATGATAAAAAATGGTAAATTGGTAAATTAAACCTTAATATATAGCTCATTTTTATCATCGAAAATAGTGATTACTGCCCATAAAGATTGAATCCATATTGTGAAATTTGCAATTTTCTAATAAGATATTACATATTATGTTAGTTTTTTTTTTAAATAGAAAAATAGTTGTCAATACACTGAAAATAAACAGTGCTCAACGAAAAATTCTGGTAAATTCTAACATGCAATAGAGAATGAAATAAATACCAATTAAATGTCTTGCTAGGTGAAATTCACATTATAATCCTTTAATTTCATCTCAACTCTATAACATACCTATTCACTTCTATGAAAACATGAAAAGAATCAGTCGACCGTTGACAGAAATGAGTACTTCAGTGAAAACATAATTACATGCCCACTTTGTTTTGATCAACAGCTTGGGGAAGTGTTTGTTGCAATAAAAGAATCAATTAAAAAAGACCAGTATTGTTTTATCACTTTGAATATGTCTTTTGTATCAAATCAAACAAGGTAAGCACAATACAATAAAGTTCAAAGGCATGCCAATGGGAGCAAACGTTCTTGTATTCCTTACCATCATCAAATTTCATTTTACTTGACCAATAGAAAATATTTTCACCTTTAATGTTTTAACATCATTAAAGTATGTAATATCAGTAATGTATCGTAATAATATAAGGCGTACTTAGTGACTGAAAGGCTGTTCATCATAGATGGTGTTCATAATGACAAAGTGAGATCAAAAATTTGCAATGAACTGAAAATTGCTGAGTCGACATTTAGAGGTTGGCTTAAGGATGAGCCAAAACTTTGAAATTACTCAATGATGTTCATTCAGATGAAGGGATGAAACGAAAACGAGCATGGACTGCAAGCAATAATGAATTAGATGATGCTGTGTACGCATGGTTCACACAACGTGTCACAAACCGCAAGTGTTATCATGTTCTAATTTGGGTCGTTTTAAATTTTTAGACCAATTAATTTCATGTTGATAATGGTTAACCTTTGTGAATTTATTTTTTTTTGTCTTCCATTTTATGTCTACAGCTATAAATATCTACACATTGTTCCATCAACATTGTTCTTTCTAAATGTGTCGATCTTTCGTATTTAAAAATGTCTGCTTTGGATCGGACAATAAAACTAGAATGTATACCATTCACAGCAAAAATTAGTGATGTAGTACACAACAGGAAGTCGTACATTTGCTAAGTGAATGGAAACCACATGGAATAATGTTTTGATGATCAATATACTGCAAGTTATCCTGAAATTAATGTTACTCTATGATGAAAAAATTAAAGTACACCGATATGAAGAGATATTTATTCACTGTTAATTTTAGCACGATTATTGAGTATTCAACACTGTAACATGCCAAGCCACCCCCACCCCTTTTGCCAATACGTCGATCCCTTTGTTAGTTTTGTTGTTTGTTATAGGTCCCTCGATAACTCGCGCCCTCACTTATAGCGCCCCTCACTTATAGCGCGGTCGATGTTTTTGTACCCTGATGTCCAGGAGTTATCGAGGGAGTGGTTTGTGTGTGTGTGTATATATGTGTGTATATATATATATATATATATATATATATATATATATATATATATATATATATATAATGCAATTTGAAAAATAATTTTGTTCTTAAGAAATCAATTTAATTTTGGAGGAAATATGAAAAGCCTTTGTAGATAATATAGCTCATGATCATAAAAATGTGCATCATCATCATTGTTTATACCAAAGATATGTAAATGAAATAGACATCATTTAATATGGCTTTTTAATTGGGTTTGTGTTACAAACTTTTAACTAATCAATGAGATTATTAGTTCATATTTATTATTTTAATTTCACCATCCAAGCTAAGTAAAATATCTCCTGCATTATCAGATGAAGAGGATGCACTTAATTCGATGGAAGATGTAACAGCGGAATTTGACAGTATTATAGCTGAAGATGAGGGCATGATAATGATGGAAGATGCATCCATAAGAAGTGAGGACATGGACACAGAGCGAGTACGATCACTGCGACCATGCTCATTTTTTGCCCCACCGCCACCTACAGAACCACCACCACCAGACAGTGAACCAGTCAACTACAATGTTGCAATTTCAAAATGGGACAGGAAAGATGTAGGTGTTGGAGATGACTCTACGTCATTTGGTCCAGACAGTGTCAAGAGTTCACCTTCTAGCAGTATGTATTGCAGCATTCCTTATTTTATTGTTACAATAAATCTTTGACAAAATTTTTATTTCTAGGAGATTTTTTTATCTAGAATTGTCACAGATTTCTTCACTGAATTTGAAATGGATTTAAGAGATCCTTTAGATATTTGGCTAAACTGAATCAGTATCAATTGTGTTTTTACAAAAAGGTGAAATAGTTACTGTTAAATGGTTAGAAGTGAGAGGAGAGCTGGTAATTCAGGTTACATGGTTGTAATAAGTTCCAGAATAGTATCCAGAAGAACAAAACTCTCTCCATTAAGGAAATAGTAGCACTGCAGTATAAATTTAAATAATTTAAATTTAGTCTACAGAAATTTCTGAAGTTCTAAACTCTACAATATATGTTTTAAGTTTTTATCACCAAGTTATGTTGAACAGTTGCTTCACCTAACTGTACATATATTTATCATCTATCATTGAGATGTTTGGATTTATATTTTCTCCATATCCCAATAGATTCTGTTATTGAGATATGCTAGAGTAATCCTTTCACCACACTGTCAATATCTGTATATCATCTGTCAGTGAGATATGTTAAGATTAATCCTTTCCCTACCTGAAATATATTGTATCATCAGTTATTGAGATATGTTAAAATAATCCTTTCACCAATGTCAATATTTATATAGCATCTGTCAGTGAGATATGTTAAGAGTAATCCTTTCCCTACTTGAAATATATTGTATCATCTGTTATTGAAATATGTTAAAATAATCCTTTCACCACTGTCAATATCTATATATCATCTGTCAGTGAGAAATGTTAGAGTAATCCTTTCCATACCCAAATATGTCATTTTTGGAGATGTCACAATAATCTCTTCACCATACTCCAAACATACATTGTCTGTTCTAGAAATGTGTTAGTCACCCTTTCACTACACCAGTTATATATATATATATATATATATATTCTTATTGAAATATGTTAATCTTTTCCATACTCAAGATATATTGTATCATCTGTTATTGACATGTGTTAGAATTATCCTTTCACAATACTCCAATTATACCATCTGTCATTAACTGAGTAATCCTGTATCCATTCTTCAAATATATACTGCCTTTTATTGAGATACCTTAGAGTAATCATGTATATACTCCAAATATATTGTATTGTCATTATTTAGCTCTGCTGGAACAATTCATTTCAATTCAAATATATATCATCTGTTATTAAGATATAACATACACTACCATCTGTCATTGAGATGTTAGAGTCATCTCATCACTATTGTCCAAATACATATCATACATCTTTGAAATATATTAAGGTAATCCTTTCACTGTACTCCAGATATCTAGTGTATGTTATCCAGATATGCTGGAGTAATCCTTACACCATGCTTCAAATATATATATCATCTGTTATTGAGATATATCACAGTAAATCTTTCACCATACTCCTTCTGTTATTGTGATATGTAATCCTTTCACCATACTCCATGTATGTGTGTCTGTGTGTGTATATATATATATATATATATATATATATATATATATATATATATATATATATATATATATATATATATATATATATATATATATACACACACAAATATACAATATACTCCAAACAGCAACTGTTTCATTCTGGCAGTTCTTATTTGACATATTTAGACAATGTTAGCCAAGTAGTACCTGTAGTTTGAAAGGTGAATTAAATGTCAGATTATTGTTGCATTCTACTTTTCATAAATTTGTAATCAAAAAATGAATGGCAAAATAACAACATGCAGTCAGTGAATGGTGTATGCAAAATCTGCTGTTCAGCATGCTGTTTGTAGTATATCTTGGTGGCAGTCTTGGTACCCTTTCTTTGTAAACATATGAGCATACAATGGTCAGAATTTAGAATATTCAAAACTGTAGATTTTAGCATCCATTTTGAGTGAAACAGTATAAAAGCACAAAAACTTTATAAAAATATTCAGATTTATCTTTATGGAAAATTATTGCAGAACAAATCAAGAACTAAACATGGCCACATTTACTAGAAATTAGTCGGTTAACTGCCAGAGGTTCATAATTTTGTTGTGATTGAACATAAACTTGACTTCATCCTGGTGTCCCGATAATGTGACTTGGGGGATGGGGACATTATGTAACATGTCTTTGGCATAATGCCCAAGTACTAGGCCACACCTCAGACATTGTAGCTATGTGACCTTAATACTGTTAAAGCCACATTAAAAATCTAAAACATGCACTTACACTCAGCTTAATATGCTAATTGTGGGCAGGGTAATATCAAAGAAACTTAAAGACAATTTTTTTATTGACACAAAAGTAGACGAAGCTTGAATGTACTGTATTATTCCATATTGATATGTAAAAAGGAAATAGACACCAAGTTGATACAGTATTCAGAGTATGAAAGTATTCATTGACTAAAGAAATGATTGCGAAAAGAAAATCCTACTCAAGAATGATAAAGTTAACTTCACTTTCTCAGTGCATTTGGGCAAACAGGCAACTATTTCATCTGAAATCACCTTGTTATTATAAAGAAACTACTAGAAAGTCAGGAAAGTGAAGTTATTTCCACTTAGTTTTGTTAACACTAGCTCCAGTAGCAGTGATGAATGTGATGAAATTGTGTAAAGAGCACAAAGAAAAGTAAATATTCTTCATTGAGATCTGGTAAAGGAAACAGTTATAATTTGGGAATAAGTGAGAAATTGGAGACATTATGAAGTTTTGGTTTCTCAAAAACTCCCTTAGTAATTGAAATACAAACCCTTAAACATGCACATTGGATTGACATCTGGAATTGCCCCCCAACAAGCAAGACTTCAATTGTTCCTGGACATTTGATACAAGGTCATACTACAAGCTCACTTGGCCCAATGGCCAGCAGTTGTTCCTGGACATTTGATACAAGGTCATTCTACAAGGTCACTTGGCCTAATGGCCACTAATTGTTCCTGGACACCACAAGACTTCAATTTGAAGCCTTATATATGTATAGCATAAAGTTAGCAGGTTAATAATTCTTTGTTCATGATAGTTATTTCCAAGAAGTTTTCCATGAGGAGAACTGAACATTCTACCTTTTGGTTGGGCCCCATTTTTCTAGAAGTAAGGGGCATGTTGCCATAGTTGACTTAAATCAATAATGATAGTAGAAGCTAATAGTACGACTCCATGAAAATGGGCATATAGTAACAATAAAAAAATTTAGTGGGTAGTAAAATTACTGTCAGTTATATTGCAATAAAAAAGAAAAATAGGCTAAGGCTTTATTAATAGAAACTCCCATCAAACAAAAATAAAGGGTTATGCCCCATTATCATTGAATTTGAAATTAGGCAATATGTAGAGTTAAGTCCCTTTGTGAATTGGAGAAAGGGTAATATGAAGATAGATGATGTAGATAATTCCAGTACTGAATGTCACTGGTTTGTTGAAACTGAGGATGACTGTTGACTATTTTGATAATTATATTATTTTTAAAAAACTTTCCTTTTTAATTTTACTATTCTATTTATTTGCTTTAAAAAAAAACCTTCATTTTTTTTGCCACCTTCTACCATTCATTTCCACACAAGTTGATTTTTGCCCTTGTTATTTATGGCAACCAGGACACTTAAATTTTCGGTTTGGTTTAACTGTGGCAACTGAAGCTTGATTAGATACTTGAGTAACAGGAAGGCAGTATTCTTTTCGGAGTTATGGTTCATAACCAAAACCATAGAGCATCTTCTGCCACCATGAACTGTCACATACTTGTAGTTTGTTTTTTGTTTTTGTTTTTGTTTTTTGTTGTTGGGGTTGGGGGGGGTCGCATTTGTGAGAATTTTGGCCACATTTACTTCAAGTTAAAGGCATTTATAATAGAAAACATTTTCTTACTGGTTTCTCTTGTGTGTTAATCAAGAATACATATATGTGTGTGACACTTCCTCACTGTAGCATCCTTCATTATAACATGTTTCCTGTCATAAGCTAGGGATAGCTACAATGGATACCATGTTGTTATGCAAAATTACACTTATATGCATACAATATTACATTTATATCCATACATTATATTTACATGTATATGCATAATATACTGCAATTTAAAAATATTGGCAGCACTATAATGAGGTATTGCAGCATTTGATGTGAATACCATGTATAAAAGGGTCATAAATAGAGAATGGGAATTCTTTAGAATTTCATACATGATATCCCATTTACCATAAGTATTCACTTTCTAGTCAAGTCAAACTGTAAACAGTAAAGATTCTGGTCTGCCATAGAGTAATGCACCTACATATTATGGTCTATGCTGTTTGTTCTACTCCTAAGAAACTGCATAAATGCAGATCTGTCAGTGTATAATTGCGCTGGCAGATCTGGGTCTGTGTAGTTTGCAGTTGGACTTGAGTTATAAGTGAGTATATACAATAATGTAATGAACTACTGATCTTTTCGAATGATATGTCTTGTTTTATTCATTTACTTTTGTCTGGTTTGTACATGGTATTCATTCTGACTACTGTTGTAAATGTAAATATACAACTAGTTAGCATATAATCTTTTAACACGTTACCAACAGCCAGAAGCCGGCCAGAAAGTCGGACAAGCTTGACTTCGGTCAATACACTAGAGGATATAAGCATGGCTTTCAATCTTACAATTGCACTCGCTGAGGAAGCGTGGGGTCTTGATGGCAAATCAGCAGGTATACAGGATGGCTTTACTAATTTAAGAGTGTCATCTGTCTGAAACCATTTTCTCAGCACTGCAGAAACTTTATGACTTAATTTCAGGTTCCAGTCTAGTTCACAATGTAACAGTGTCAGATCAAGTTTCATTAACATCTTGTGCTTAAACATCCACTCATACTTTTCATGAAATGTTTTCTACCATTTTTATCAAACCTGGCCATTGGGCCAAGTGACCTTGTAGTATGACCTTGTATCTGTCTTGCATCAAATGTCCAGGAACAATTGCACTTCTTGATAACCACTGCCAATTTTGGTAGATAGCATCAGCATCTGGGCATTAAGGTCTTTCAGATTTGTACAAATGACACTGATCTTGGCCTCCATTACTAAATATAGAAAACATTTCTTATCAGGTCATTAAGGTTAGTACAAATGATGCCACTCCACCATCAAATATGGCCACTTTATATAGAAAAACCTTGTGACTTTTTAATAACTTCTCTGCAGGATTTTAACAAATAAAGACATTAACCTGTCATAGAGGTCATTAAAATTAATACAAGTTATGCTCAGATGTCACAATTAATAAAAAGAATACAAAATTAAAGTACTTTTCTTTGAAACCTTAGCAAAACTTTAGCAACTTTGATAAGAAACACACACACATAAATGCATTAAAGTAGTCACCATTACTAAATATTGAAAATCCTTGAATCAGATTCTTAAAAACCACTTGACAGAATGGGACTAAATTTGACATTGAGCATCCTGGCATTAGGGATTTTTAATTTATACAAATATTGCAAATTAAAATATGACTGCTATATCAAAAATTAAAACCTGTTATAATGTCTTGAAATTAACGGAATTTGATGAAATTTCAAAACAAAACTATCCCAGCTGGAAGGGATTTTAAATTATTATAAGTGAGATTTTACAAGATTTTACAGAAACTTTTCTAGCAGCGACCCCCATTATTATTAGGCAAATGATGCTCATGAGCCATAAAATAGGGGGAAAAAATTTATCAAATTGACATGAGTTGTTTTCATAGCATATGTGATCAATATTTAAAATCAATCATCTGAAAGTTGTGTACTGACCCAGACTTTGTCTGTTCCAACTCCATATTTATCTCTTTGTCAGACATCCATTTGAGTGATTCATGCTTATTAATGTAATTAATACTTTTACAAAACACTGACATGGACACTGAGGTTAAATCATAAAATTTCTGCAAAGTTATTGAGTTTTCTTATTAGTTTCTGCAAGCTTTGACCTCGTCAAGATTAGCAGTAAACCAGGCCAAAAATGGATGACTGTGTCTGTCATGAGTTTGAAATGCGTGCCAACACAACAAAAGAAAAAAATTATTAACATTGAAGATTGTACTTTTATCTGTTTCTCTTCAGGTATTGTATAGTTAGAAAAATGGTTTCCAGACAGACAACAGACTTTCTGTGCAGTCTCTGATTTAATGCTCAACTTTACTGTGTGCCACTGTAGTGGATGTAGCATTTTTCCTTAAAATGGAACTTGCCACATTTTATTCTTTCACATGTTTATCATAACCCTTTTGCTGCCCAGTTTCAGAAATTTTGCTGTTGAGAGCAAAGTAACCCCCACACACACACCATATACTGACAGAAAAAGTGTTGGGCAAGTTCCATTGCTCCTGTTGTCTTCATGTGGCATATCTACATATATATTTCCTTGCCTTTACTAAGATTCTATATTGGCCTTCTTAAACAGAGACCTGTATCATACTGACAACTTAAACTTTGCATCCTGTTTTCCTCTTCAAGTCTATATAACAAAACTGTGAACCTAAATTACATATTTTCAGTATTTTTTTTTTCTATTAAAAAATCCACCCAAACAATCACAAGAGGAAAAAAATATACATGTCTGGTTTTCACAGATTTTGCATGTTGACTGAAGGATATTCACTGGCAGCAAATTAGCTTTTTTCAACTTGATGACATCATTTATTGTTATGCCTCCACTCAGATAGCATTATGAAGACATTATTTGATCTTTTTTTTTTTTATCTAAATACCTATTGTAAAAGCCATAAATTTATTCCATTATGCATCACATGACAAGTCTTAGAAAGTAATATAGCAGGAAAGTCCACTCCATGCTGATATTTTCATCAAAGAATATACTGTATGCATTTCACCCAGTAAAAATATCAGGATTTTAAATCTCTTACTGTAATTAAAGTAAAAGAAATGATGGTGTAATTTCCTGTTTATCATATGGATGTTCAGTTACAAGTATCATTTTCTATATATTGTAGGTATGTACATTGACTTGGTATCATTTCCTATACACTGTGTATTAAGTAGGTACAGTGATGGAGTATCAGTTCCTATACAGTATGTTGTAGGGATGTACAGTGATGGTATTATTTCCTATATAGTATGTTTCAGGGGTATGTACAGTGACATGGTATCATGATATCATTTTTTTTTACAGTGTGTTGTAGGGATGTACAGTGATGGTATTATTTCCTATATAGTATGTTTCAGGGGTATGTACAGTGACATGGTATCATATTATTTTTTTTTACAGTGTGTTGTAGGGATGTACAGTGATGGTATTATTTCCTATATAGTATGTTTCAGGGGTATGTACAGTGACATGGTATCATGATATCATTTTTTTTTACAGTGTGTTGTAGGGATGTACAGTGATGGTATTATTTCCTATATAGTATGTTTCAGGGGTATGTACAGTGACATGGTATCATGATATCATTTTTTTTACAGTGTGTTGTAAGGATGTACAGTGACAGGATATCATTTTTTAAACAATATGTGGTAGGGATGTTCAATGACAGGATATCATTTTCTGTACAGTATGTTGTAAGGATGTACAATAGGGACAGGGTATCATTTCCAGTATATTGTATGGATGTACAGTGACTGGGTATCATGTTCTTTATGTTGTAAGGATATATGGAGACAGGTTATTTCCTATTTTTTTAAGGATATGCAGTGACCGTGTATCATTTCCATCTATTTTATGTGTAATTGTTCCTATTTTGTAACACATTGTTCAATAAGAATGCACATCAGCCCTATGAATTTCTTGTTTGTTTTTTTTTTCTCCAATTTTTTGGACTTCTAATAATGTAAACATATCCATTGTACAAAAACTTGAATACTCCAACATTCACCAGTAATTACCATATAGCTTTGGATATAAGTGTGAAAAGTTTAAATATATTTCACTTAGCTGTCAGAGTCCAGACTTTAATTTCAAGCATATTCATGAGATTGGAACCAGATTGTCAAGTGCTCAAAGCTAATTCATTCTGGAGATGTACAGTTGTCTTACCTTAATAGATACATCAAACTCTCGTTTGGATTCATATTTATCACTTAGTCTTTTCTGAAGCATACATTTTTTGTTTGTTGACATTGTAACTAAGTTGTATAGTGTTACTGGTCAATCTGTTAATCTGATATGCCTTGACATTATAACCTATGATGTGTTGATGTGCTGTTAAGATGTGGCTCATTAGAAATTATATTTTTATAGGCTGCAATGATGTGAATGCAAGGAAATAACTTGAAAACTAAATAATTGCTTAAAGGATGAACTTGTTATGTGACTGACAAGCATTAATTAGTAAATGCTGTCTGTAATTGTATCTCAACAATTAGAAGATTACTTGCTTATTACACATCACCTCTTTAGATGATGGTGAGATTTATTGGTTAGAGTAGAAATTAGTCCCCATTGTATCAAGTTTTTGTTAATGTAGTCGTATAAGTGCATTTATTTGTATTAAATATTAATTGTTGCTCTAAAATTTAATACTAATATAGTTTAACCAAAGTATCTTAAGTCTTTATTGTTTACACATTTTAAGTTTAAAAATCATTAAAATACATCCAGACAAACATTTAGTATAGTGGAGTTTTATAGTCATTCCCAGATATTAAACTAAGTCAAGAAAAGATGATGGATCTATCTTAAAATGAATAACTGGGAAATGAAAGCTTTATTTATCATATGTAGGGTCTAGCTTAAAAGAATAAACAGGAAATACAAGCATTATTCAACATATGTAAGATATATCTATTTTAAAAAATGGGGCATTGCAAGCTTCATGCAGATTTCATTGTGACATTGCAGTTTATGACATTCAATCTGTTCATACTGGATCACATCTTTAGATAGACCTCATAGAAAAATGTCCACATACTTTAACTTTTGATTATTGCCAAGTAAATTTCTTGCAGCAGTTAAAAGGAAGAAATATTCTCATCTTTAATTCCTGGAAATTTTTTGTCCAGTACAGCTTCAAGGACTTTATTTTCTTTCATTTATATATAGTGTTATGCCTGGAATAGTCAAACTTGTTGGGGAGGGGATGTATATTGATGAGTAATACCACAAAATCAGGTCACCATGACCCATATTTTAATAATCTATTGACTTTAGTTAAAGCTTGTTATAAGTTTATTTTTTAAGCATTGTTCATGCTAGAATCATTAAATTTGCAATATTGTATGGATCTCATTGGTACAACAAAGGTCACAGTGACTTAAATTTCACAATTTACTGGTGTAATTCAAGTTTGTGTTTAGCTTTTGAGCACTAAGGTTTTTTCATGCTGGGTACATGACCTATCCTTATCTATAATTGTGAACTGAGGAATGGCACATTGTTGAGCAGCATTATTGCAAAATTGATTTAAATTTTGTATTTGATATTTCATCTTCTACACTGGCTATAGTAATGTTTTTGTGTTTTGAGCTTTGACCACATTGAGTTTTCTTATGCTATATACTATCCTGCTTAGAATCATGAAACTGTGACTGAACACATTTTGATACACTGTACCTTTATTGCCAAAAGAAATGTCAGTCACATATTTCGTGCTTCATTGACTTTATTGATATTTTGCATTTTAAGTTCATTTTTGGGGTGTTGATATTAGTAATGAAATGTGATACTTAGACAAATCTCTGCTAGTTCTACATTCTTTAAACCATAGTTAACTTTGACCAACATGTAGTTTACTATAGGCTAAGTATTTGTGTTATCTTATAAGCAGATTTTTTTTATGTTTTTCCCAAACCTTTTTTGCAGAATGCTCTTTCTAACCAGTGCATTTTGAATTGTAAACATTCCTGGGAGAGGGGAGTTACTGTTCAATTTTACATTTTTCAAACATCTGCTTTTAGTTGGCTTTGTTTAGCCACTATCATAAACTGTAATGCTACAAACAAATCAATGTTAATAACTATACATGTATCTTATGAAGGGTTACTTTCAAGAGGTAAACTGTCTGTTGTACACTGAATGAGTTTGTATTAGAAAATTAGAAAGTGGACTGCCTGCCTTTCATCTGGGGCCTCAGCTAGCAATTACTACCACTTCCTTGAAAGTCAATGTCACTACACTGTTTCATTTTTATTTTCCTTTATTTTTTTGCTCTTCAGCTTCAAAGCTGTTAGAGAATAATTGATGAAACCTGATATACTTATACATCATTACTAGCAACTTATATTGGTCCTGTCTTCAAGGTCAATATTTTTTTTTTTCATTTAAGAATGAAATATTGTGTACTTGTACATCACCACTAGAAGGTTTCACACACTACATTAGGGGTGCTATCTTCAAGGTCAAGGTCACAATTCTGTTTTAAGTCACTTTCTCATCTGGTTTGTAATGTTAGAGTAATTTTTAACTAAGAAATTAAATGAGGTATGCCTGTACATCAGCACTAGAAGTGTAGCATGTCCTATCTTGATGGTCTATATTTTTTGTTTTCTCTTACTGTTTTTGCAACTTTGTACACATGTCATCATTAGTAAGTCTTTATATGCCACTTTGAGGTTTCTGTTTTCAAGGTCAATGTGATAGTGTTGTATGTTGAAATTTTTTTAAAACACTATTTTCCACACTAGTTTTAGACATTCAAAATGAATGGCTGAAACTTGGTATAACAATGTTTCATTGGCACATACCATATTGGGGGTGTTTTCATCATAGCCAAAGTTGCATTGCATGCTTGAGGTCTTATCCTCGAGGTCAAGGTGACATCTGATTATTTAAAGGTATCTTTTTGTATTACGGTGCCGTTTCCGAGGTAAAGACATTTAGCTGAAATGGAAAATGGGATCAAAACGTTGCTAAAACCAGCAATATACAAAAGCATCAACAATATACAAAATATGCTTTACATGATAAAAGCTATTTTAGGTACAGTGATGAACCATGTTGCACAGTGAAAATTTTCGTCTCCAAGACCAAGGTCACTACTTAGTTCTGTCCCTTTTCTAAACTTTTGTCTCTAATGATCTATGAGAGAGGGCAGTGAAATTTGGTTACTTTTTGATGTCTTTGTAGCAATAGTGTAGCTTTATCTGAAAAGTCAGTCTGATTTTATTAATCATGAATTTTTGACATCTTGTCATTAGTAGATAGATGGCTGATGTGGCAAAATTTTGCTGAATTTATTTGTTAGATTGCTAAAATCTTTGTAGAGGTGAGCTGTGTAATCATTGATTAAATTTTGTTTTATTAATATATGAGAAATTTTCATTTTTATACCCTAACCTTTTGATTTTCCTATGAATCAATTCCATGGTAGAATTTTATATTTTTTTCTAAATAGTCTTGCATGTTATAATCATTGGCTTAATAGTTAGCTATTGTTAAAGCACCTATGTCACAAAATGTCCACTTTTTCTATGGTCAATTTTTTTTTCTTTCACGTATTGCACATTGTATTTTGTTAATCGTGAAATTAATAATTAGAAGAAAATAATTGCAAGAAATATGTCACATTTTCGCCATTTTGAGAAATTTTTTTGAGGAGTCCAATTATTATTAAATATTTGTATGCAAAGCATGTTGTATTGTGTATATTTAAAGTTTTATTGCAAGTTTTGGCATGCTTGTGCTTAATTCTGTGATAAAAGTCTGAAAAATTGAAAATATATTTTAAAAGAAAGTATAGCTTTAATTTAATTTAATTTTGCTTTATGGTGTACATAAGGTTCTTAAATTACTGAAGATATTTATTTCTTCAGCTGTATGACCTAATTTTATCAACAGTATTTTGGATTAGTTGAGGAATCACACTTGCTTAAACTGAAAACTGCAACAAGTCTCCAGTTGTGAAACTTTATGATAATTTAATTTACACATAATCCAGAGTTAATGTTAGAGTATCTATTTATCTATTTACCTTTCCTATTGGTTATGGATATACACCATTTATACTTGGCTCTCAATTTCTTTCAGATGTGTTGAAAGAGGAGATGCCAGACTTTTGTGAAAAGATTTCCAAGCTTTCCAGTGATGATGACTCTTGTGAAAAGATTTCCAAGCTTTCCAGTGATGATGACTCTTGTGAAAAGATTTCCAAGCTTTCCAGTGATGATGATTTATCAAACAGCCCAAAAATGTCACGACACGAACAGTCAGATAAAGCACCTGATTCAGCATCTGAGACTAGTTCTGTTCATGAGGACAATGGTTCAGAGGAAATAAAACTTTTAGAGATTGAGAAAGTCGAAAAAGTTGAAAATAAAGAATATGAAGCACAAGCAGAACAAGAAGTTTCTGAAATTACTTACAACTTTATGATAGACACAACTCCATTAGAATTTCAAAATGATGAGCCTGTTGATTTGTATGAATTTCAAGGCAAAGAGGATAAGGGTGTGTATACTCTTTCAGCATCAAATGACCTTGGTAGTCCAAGGAGGATACCTGATCTTGAAACTTCAAAGGAACATGGGTCCACTTCAATAACAATGAGAAAAATATCATGGTCAGATGATGGAAGTTCAACAAGGGAAGTGGAGGTCAAAGAGCAGGAATATAGTGTTCCAGTACCCAAGGTTGAACTGAAACGTGAGAAAGAGGAGTTTATTATTTCTCTAGAGGATTTAAATAACATTGACTTCACTGGGCCAAAGAAAAAGAAAGCCCAAGTACCTGTAAGGAAAATAGAAGAACCTCATGAGGATTTGGCAACTTCATCAAAAGTAACTTGTCCTTGTGATCAGGTTGATGGAACCATTTCCAAAAATACTGTGACTCCTATGTATCCAGATCCAGATAGTTATGAAAATGAGGAGAATCATGAACACAACTCAGATGCTGATGCTGAAGATGACACTGTCAGAAATAGGTGCTCAGAGTTAAGCTTCACACCCAATTCTGAGGGTGAAATGGAACACATGCTAGAGGAAAAATCAATTTCACAAATTGCTCTTCCAGCAGTGAGAAGGATTATGGATAGACAGTCATCTAAGGACAAAACTAGTCAGAATCCTTCAGAACCTTTCCATGAACAAAAATTGTACTCCTCTTCAGTAAAATTGGTTATGTCACAGTCTACGAAAGAGATAACTAGTGAACCTAAAATAGACAGGTCAGAGATACAAAGTGAACCATTAGCTGAAGGAGATGGAATGGACACACATCAGCTTATAAACACCCAGCATCAGCTCCTGAAGCAACAGTTTGAAATGTGGCAGGCACAGCTTTTGAACAACCAGAAACTTTTGTCCAGTTTGGAGAGCGATGACCAGTCACAGCAGCTGCAGCAGTTGCAGTTGCAGATGCAGATACAGCAAAATATGATGCTGGAGCTTCAAGAAAACATGAAGGCCTTGACACTCCAGCAACAAGCCTTGCCACAGACCCCTTCCCCAAACCAATCTCTACGTAATTCAAACTTAACTCAGCTTATTACTGCTTCTTCTGCCATACTTAACCCAGAGCCAGCGAGTTTGGCACCAGCTATTCCTAAAGACCCTCCTGCAGCACCTATACCCCCACCCCTACCCTTTGCACATGCGTATCAGAAGGATACACAATTTACTAAAGCACCTGATTCCAAGGACACAAAGCCAAAGCGGCCAAAACGCTATGAACCTGAGCTTGACCCCAGAGAGAAACTGATGATATCAATTAGATCTTTTCCTGGGCGAAATAATCTGAAAAAGGTTTGAGTAAATTCTTGTCTTTCTTTTAGCAGTTCAAGTATAACTATATTGGTCTTTTACTTTAAGAGGCCTCAATATACAATCCCTCAAAATAATGATATGATCATGGATTCAATTATATGGTGTGAATTTTACTTTTGAAATGGCCACCTAAGTTGTATCTGATAATTTTAGTTTTGTCCTTTGTACTTTTTATGATGATTTTACATTAGATTAGATTTACCCTGTGATTGCAAATATATCCATTAAGTAACTTTGCTTGTAATGTACACCAGTATAAAGTGGATATACCCAACACAGTGTGTGTGGAAAAGAACTATATGATGCATGTCATATTATATATAATTTACCCTAATAAACTTGTGTGTTTTGGCAGGTAAGTTTAGTTGCACCTTGGATATGATCTGCATTGAAGAATACTGTAGATTAATAATAGTAAGCATCAATTTATTTGCAGTGCTAAGGTTACTGTAATTTAGAAGTCTCACTGTCGTTCATGTAGGTAGAAGAAAGTCATTAAAGTATTCATCACATGTTAATGTGAATCACTGGCAGTAATGATTATGTCAATGTTTTTTGCCATTGTGTGAGCAGTTTTTAAAGGTTTTTTGTTTGAATGGGTTAAAATCCTTGATAGTTTCATTATACTTGGCGTGAGTCAGTATGAAGGTAAGATAGTTCATTTATACTCAAGTCTGTTACTTTGGGCCAACTCATTTTGTAATGTGCTCACTTGAATCTGTTACTTTGGGTCAAGATCCCAACACAGTTCATTCTGTGACATGTTCACTTGAGTCTGTTACTTTGGGTCAAGATCCCAAGACAGTTCATTCTGTGACATGTTCACTTGAGTCTGTTACTTTGGGTCAAGATCCCAAGACAGTTCATTCTGTGACATGTTCACTTTGTCTGTTACTTTGGGTCAAGATCCCAAGACAGTTCATTCTGTGACATGCTCACTTGAGTCTTTTACTTAAGGTCAAGATTCCAAGATAGTTCATTCTGTGACATGTTAACTTGAATTTGTTTCTTTAGGTCAAGATCCCAAGACAGTTCATTCTGTGACATGCTCACTTGAGTCTTTTACTTAGGGTCAAGATTCCAAGACAGTTCATTCTGTGACATGCTCACTTGAATCTGTTTCTTTAGGTCAAGATCCCAAGACAGTTCATTCTGTGACATGTTCACTTGAGTCTTTTACTTAGGGTCAAGATTCCAAGACAGTTCATTCTGTGACATGCTCACTTGAATCTGTTTCTTTAGGTCAAGATTCCAAGACAGTTCATTCTGTGACATGCTCACTTGAGTCTGTTACTTTGGGTCAAGATCCCAAGACAGTTCATTCTGTGACATGCTCACTTGAGTCTTTTACTTAGGGTCAAGATTCCAAGACAGTTCATTCTGTGACATCCTCACTTGAGTCTGTTACTTTGGGTCAAGATCCCAAGACAGACCATTCTGTGACATGCTCACTTGAGTGTGTTACTTTGGGTCAAGATTCCAAGAAAGTTCATTCTGTGACATGCTCACTTGAGTCTGTTACTTTGGGTCAAGATCCCAAGACAGTTCATTCTGTGACATGCTCACTTGAGTCTTTTACTTAGGGTCAAGATTCCAAGACAGTTCATTCTGTGACATGCTCATTTGAATCTGTTTCTTTAGGTCAAGATCCCAAGACAGTTCATTCTGTGACATGTTCACTTTGTCTGTTACTTTGGGTCAAGATCCCAAGACAGTTCATTCTGTGACATGTTCACTTGAGTCTTTTACTTAGGGTCAAGATTCCAAGACAGTTCATTCTGTGACATGTTCACTTGAATTTGTTTCTTTAGGTCAAGATCCCAAGACAGTTCATTCTGTGACATGCTCACTTGAATCTGTTTCTTTAGGTCAAGATTCCAAGACAGTTCATTCTGTGACATGCTCACTTGAGTCTTTTACTTAGGGTCAAGATTCCAAGACAGTTCATTCTGTGACATCCTCACTTGAGTCTGTTACTTTGGGTCAAGATCCCAAGACAGACCATTCTGTGACATGCTCACTTGAGTGTGTTACTTTGGGTCAAGATTCCAAGACAGTTCATTCTGTGACATGTTCACTTGAATTTGTTTCTTTAGGTCAAGATCCCAAGACAGTTCATTCTGTGACATGCTCACTTGAATCTGTTTCTTTAGGTCAAGATTCCAAGACAGTTCATTCTGTGACATGCTCACTTGAGTCTTTTACTTAGGGTCAAGATTCCAAGACAGTTCATTCTGTGACATCCTCACTTGAGTCTGTTACTTTGGGTCAAGATCCCAAGACAGACCATTCTGTGACATGCTCACTTGAGTGTGTTACTTTGGGTCAAGATTCCAAGAAAGTTCATTCTGTGACATGCTCACTTGAGTCTGTTACTTTGGGTCAAGATCCCAAGACAGTTCATTCTGTGACATGTTCACTAGAGTCTTTTTCTTTGGGTCAAGATTCCAAGACAGTTCATTCTGTGACATGCTCACTTGAGTCTGTTACTTTGGGTCAAGATCCCAAGACAGTTCATTCTGTGACATGCTCACTTGAGTGTGTTACTTTGGGTCAAGATTCCAAGACAGTTCATTCTGTGACATGCTCACTTGAGTCTGTTACTTTGGGTCAAGATCCCAAGACAGTTCATTCTGTGACATGTTCACTTGAGTCTGTTACTTTGGGTCAAGATTCCAAGACAGTTCATTCTATGACATGCTCACTTGAGTCTGTTACTTTGTGCCAGGGTCACCAATTATAGAAAATTTCATTAAGGTTTTTTGGTTAACTTTTTTATTTGCTTATAATTCAGAACCCTCATGATAGATTCTCATTTAATCATTTCAAAGCCAAGACTGTTCATTCACTTGCTTGCCCCTTTTACTGAGTGTTCAGATTACCATAGAGTTTTGTGTTTTGTTTAGGATTTTGTTTTATATAAGGATGGCTTTTGTTCATATTTTGGATCAAACTAACACAATTCAATTCGAGATCTGCATGCTAGCAACTGTGACCTTTTGGTCAGGGTCACAATCATAGAAAATTTGTTGTCTTTTTTTTAAGCTTTGTTTCCTAAAACTAATTGTGCATGGGATGGATCATTATGAATCCACCCTAAAACTGTTTGTGCATGGGATTAATCATTATGAATCCATGACAGTTCAGTATGTGACATGCCTCTTTGATCTTGTCAGTCAAAATGATTTCCTGTCCCTTGGTATATGGTAATTACAATGGCATAGAACATGAAGAATCATTGCTAAGGCAAGCTTTTTTATTTGCTTATCCAAATATTTTGACCGATTACAAATTCATCATTCTTCAGTCAAGTTAATCATAAGCACCATTTTAATATTAGTATCCAATATAATTAGTATCCAACTTTAAAGCAGCGTCATTTCTGATTTTCTCACATTGCACTATATCTTATAAAAGTGAGACACAGCTGTGTTATGTATGATGCCTCAGCCAAGTGTAGTGCATTGTAAAATGCCAGGTCTAAATGGGACATTATAGTGTATTGTATAATGATGAATCCAAGTGGGACAGTATAGTGTATTGTACAATGATGAATCCAAGTGGGACAGTATAGTGTATTGTACAATGATGAATCCAAGTGGGACAGTATAGTGTATTGTACAATGATGAATCCAAGTGGGACAGTATAGTGTATTGTACATTGCCGAATCATATTGAGACAGTATAGTGTATTGTACAATGCCGAATCCAAGTGGGACAGTAGTGTATTGTACAATGCTGAATCCAAGTGGGACAGTATAGTATATTGTACAATGCTGAATCCAAGTGGGACAGTGTAGTGTATTGTGCAATAAATGCTTGTTACCACTTTGGAGTCCGTATTTCTGATCCAGTTTCAATAAAACTTGAAATATTAGTTTGTCATCATAATTTGGGACAAGTTTGATATTGACCTAGATCCATGCATATTAATGAGGTGATCTGGCTTCTTATTGGTTAATCTTTACCAATCTGGAGGCTACCAAACTTGATCAAACTTGGAATGTCTGCTTATATCATTAAGATCCTGAATGAAATGAACAAGATTTGCACATACCAATGAGATGATCTTGCACCTGATTGGCTGTTACCTCAATGGAGGCCATGATTCTCATCTTATTTTGAATATATATATATACACCATTAAGATTTAAGAGTACTTGGATAATAAGCAAGATTTACATGCACTCATTAGGTCTGATTGGCCAGACTTGGAATATAGAAAGTAGTGGGTTCGCTCCCTGGTTGAATGATACCAAAGACCTACAAAAATGGTACTAACAGCCGCCTTGCTTGATGCTCAGCATTAAGAGGTTAATGTTAGGGGCTGGTCAGCCTGGTGTCAGGATAATGTGACTGGGTGGGACATCATGTCTGCAGCATGATGCCCCAGTGCTTGACATCACTATAAACTGACAAACAGCAGACATCGTAGTGATATGACTGAAAAATTGTTAAAGCTACGTTAAAAATCATAATCACATCACATCACATTTCACATAAAGGCTTATAGGATAAAGATCTCACATGAGTTTAAAAATGTTTGAAATCCATGCATATTACTGAGGTGGTCTTGTATGATTGTCAGAGCTTGTTACCATTCTAGAAGCTGTTTTTGATTCAGTTTTAAGCAGACATAATAAAATAGTCTTAAATCATTATGTTTTTGTTAAGTACAAATAAGAGCATGGTCCATTCATGTTAATAAGGTATCAGCATTCAATCAGATCATACATTCTGTTTTATAAATCAGTAGGACCAGTCTGGTGGCCTTAAATGTGGGTTTGAAACCTGGCCAAATCAGACCAAAGACTTATAAAATTGGTGCTAACAGCTGCCTTGCTTGGCACACAGCATTAAGAGGTTAAGTTTAGGACTGGTTAGCCTGGTGTCAGGATTTTATGATTGGATGTGACATTGTGTGACATGTTTGACATCCAGGAAAATGTGACTGGGTGTGACATTGTGTGACATGTCTGACATTCAGGATAATATGACTGTGTGTGACATGTCTGACATTCAGGATAATATGACTGTGACATGTCTGACATCCAGGATAATGTGACTGGGTGTGACATTGTGCAACATATCTGACATCCAGGATAATATTGTGTGACATGTCTGCAGCATCATCGCAACATGACTGAAAAGTTTTTAAAGCCACATTAAAAATTTATAAATATATACACACAAATTAGTAAATAGGCTTCTTATCATCAGGTGTTCTATTAACAGAAATATCTACATGTATTAAGTAGGTAAACTGGCATACAATTTGGGAGACTGTATATCTGACCCAATTTAATATCCACAACCTCCAGGCTAATTTTTATTATGAGCAAAAGCACTAAATATTTAAGGGTTGATCATGAATCTCATTGAATGAGGTTTAATTTACCACTTGGAGATTATTTGCAATGGAATTTGTTCACTCAGTAAATTGTATAAATAGTATTAAAATGAAACCACAGATCAAATGGGCATAAGTTGTTATCAAAATATTCAAATGGGCATAAGTTATCAAAATATTAGAGGAGTTTGATTATGGGCAAGACCTATACATCAATGAGAACCACTCAGGTGGCCTAGTGGTTAGAGCATTTGCCTCAGATGCGGGAGATCATGGGTTTGATCCCCGGGCGAGTCATACCAAAGACTTACAAAAATGGTACTAACAGCTGCCTTGCTTGGTGCTCAGCATTAAGAGGTTAGAACCAATCCGGTGGCCATATGGTTATAGTGTCCACCTCGGATGTGCTAAGTTGTGGGTTCGATGCCCGGACTGGTCGGCCTGGTATCAGGATAATGTGACTGTGTGGGACATCATGCTACATGTCTGCAGCATGATGCCCCAGTTGTTAGACATCACTATAAACTGCCACACTGCAGATATCGTAGTGCTATGACTGAAAAATTGTTAAAGGTACATTAAAAATCATAATCACATCACAATAAAAGGTTAGTGTTAGGACTGGTTGGCCTGGTGTCAGGATAATATGACAGGGTGGGACATGCTACATGTCTGTGGCATGATGCCCCAATGCTAGACATCACTATAAACTGTGACACTGCAGACAGCGTAGCGATATTACTGAAATTTTTTTAAAGCTACATTAAAAATCACACCACATGAATGAGGCAAGACCTATACATATTAATGAGGCAATACCTATGCATATTAATGAGGTAAGACCTATGCATATTAATGAGCCAAGAATTATAATTATTAATGAGGCAATACCTATGCATATTAATGAGGTAAGACCTATGCATATTAATGAGGCAATACATATACATATGAATGAGGCTAGATCTATGCCTATTAATGAGGTACCTGAGTACCACTCAGAATAATGAATTTCAGTTTGCTACATCATAGCTTATACATGTATTATCATTGATATTGACAGGTTCTGTAATAAACAAGTTCTGTGCATAATTAATAAGATACTTGCAGCTGTTCGGTTGAGCTTGTTGCATCTTTCAGTCTAGGACTCAGTTTCTCATCCTGCATATTAAAATCATCAAGATCTTGGATGGCTTTGGTAAAGTGATGGCATATAGATTGTTATTGATTGTGCAGTTATCCTTAGAAAGAATTTTGATCAGGTTGTATGTAGTACAATAGATTAAATCAGTATTATACAAAGATAGGGATATAGTTCACAGGAGATGTGTTCTTACAGTCAGGAATGGCCTTAGCAAATGTGGGGCCTGATTTGGGTCATTTTGGTGATGCACATTCTGAATGGCCACACTGAGTTAGTGTTCACACACTGGTTGCATGCCATAGGTAGACTAATTCAGTTGGTTGATTTCAAATCAGCCATTTTATATCCCATCTCCTTAAGCAAAACCTTCACAAAAGAAACTGAAAAAAAGTTGTACTTGAAGGGCAGAAGAGAAACGTGACCTCAATGGGCAAGAGAAAATATGACCTCAAAGGGAAACATAAAATGACCTTTTGTGATATTGATGACAACAACAGTGACATGATTACTGTCTTGAAACCGAAATCATACAAGAAAATTACACATACCATCTTTATTAATCTATTTGTAATATTTAGTTTTAAAAAAATGAAACTATTAGAAAATCTTTAACAATATAAACACTTAGATATTTCAGCAAATCAGTATCAACCAGTTTCCAGTCACTTTGTAAACTTAATGCCTAATCATTTTTTGTGAGTTACCTATTTTCATATACATGGGTTTTGTGGATGCAACACAACACAAATTATTAAACCCAATGAACAATAGTCCTTTTTTCATACCATAGGACCCAATCTTCCAGTCCACAAAATTTAAATACTATAAAAATAAATGAATTTATAGTTAACTCCATTGCTCCATATTTTCTCCATAGTTGTATACATCCTACTTTGATCTCACTTGCTTCACTTTATATTTCCTTCATATTTGTATGCATCCTACTTATGGTCTCATTCTTGCTTTGCTTCATGCTTCCTCTGTAGGGATATACATCCAGCTTTTGATGTCTTATTGCTTTGCTTCATGTTTCCTACTTTGATCTCTAACATGCTTTGCTTCATGCTTCCACTGTAGGGATATACATCCTACTTTGATCTCTAACATGCTTTGCTTCATGTTCCCACTGTAGGGATATACATCCTACTTTGATCTCTAACATGCTTTTTTGCTTCATGTTCCCACTGTAGGGATGTACATCCTACTTTGATCTCTAACATGCTTTTTTGCTTCATGTTTCCTCTGTAGGGATATACATCCTACTTTGATCTCTGACATGCTTTGCTTCATGTTCCCACTGTAGGGATGTACATCCTACTTTGATCTCTAACATGCTTTTTTGCTTCATGTTTCCTCTGTAGGGATGTACATCCTACTTTGATCTCTAACATGCTTTGCTTCATGTTTCCTCTTTAGGGATATACAGCTTCCTTTGATCTCTAACATGCTTTGCTTCAGGTTTCCACTGTAGGGATATACATCCTCCTTTGATCTCTAACATGCTTTGCTTCATGTTTCCACTGTAGGGATGTACATCCTACTTTGATCTCTAACATGCTTTTTTGCTTCATGTTTCCTCTGTAGGGATGTACATCCTACTTTGATCTCTAACATGCTTTGCTTCATGTTTCCTCTTTAGGGATATACAGCTTCCTTTGATCTCTAACATGCTTTGCTTCAGGTTTCCACTGTAGGGATATACATCCTCCTTTGATCTCTAACATGCTTTGCTTCATGTTTCCACTGTAGGGATGTACATCCTACTTTGATCTCTAACATGCTTTTTTGCTTCATGTTTCCTCTGTAGGGATGTATATCCTACTTTGATCTCTAACATGCTTTGCTTCATGTTTCCTCTTTAGGGATATACAGCTTCCTTTGATCTCTAACATGCTTTGCTTCAGGTTTCCACTGTAGGGATATACATCCTCCTTTGATCTCTAACATGCTTTGCTTCAGGTTTCCTCTCAAGTTATGTACATCTTAATTTGATCAGTTACATTCTTTGCTTTGCATTTTCTCTGTAGTGATACACATTTAACTTTGATCCATAACATACTCTGCTTCCCATTTCTTCAATAGCTATATACATCCTACTATTTTGTACCTGGCTTGCTTTATGTCACATTTTTTTTTCTAGTTGTGTACATCCTGCTTTTTAGTCTTCGGCTTGCTTTGCACCATATTTTCTCTCATTATGTAACCTAATTTTGATCTTACATGTTTTTTCACCTTGTCCATCCTCGTTTGTTTTGATCTTTATATTATATCAAGCAGAAACTTATTTGACTGCATCTTGGTAGCAGTACTATTGAAATAGTATTCAAGTCAGGCAAATCTTAAAATTTCACAGTATGGTTTAGTTCACTCATTAGTAAATTACTCCAGCTTATTTGTTTTACAGTTATTTTGTCATGTTTTTAAATTAAATTTTATTGCGATTTATTTTTAGTTATCAAGAATAGTTGATATTTTGTATTATTTAGTCTTAAAACAGACCAGCTCATGAAAAAATGGGTTCAGTGGCTAAGTTGGTATTTTGACAATAAAAATAGCAAACAAATTATGCAGCCATGCACTCATTTTTTACTTTTTTATCTTTCCTTTGTTACTTCTATGGCTTAGTTCTTTTATACCATATTTGCACCATTATAAGCCCAGGGTACTGACCTTGTGGATGTGATTAAGATTTTAGTATGAGCTTAACAATGTACAAAACTTTTCTGTCTTTTTAAAGAAAAAAAAAGTGTTAAATTGTTTTTAACATAGTTTTCGGATGACCAGTTTAATTACAGTATAATTATGTTTTATCCATCATTGTATATGCCCACCATAAGGAAGAAATTTTTTTTTATGTTGTTTGTCCATCAATCCATCTGTTATTAATTTGATTTTGCACAATAACTTGACTTGTGCACCTGTCCACCATCAACAAATATCAAGCTTTGTAGATAGCTTGGAGTACGGAAGAACCTCATCATTTTCAGGCTCTAATATGTCACAATGACTTTTTAACACAGTATTCTGGATAGTTTATAGATATGTCAGACATTAGTATTTTTGTCTGAATTCAGTTGCAGAACTTTACAATGTTGTAACATTAAAAAAAATCTGACCTTTTGAGGAAAGCAATTTATATAATAATTTGACCATATATTTTGGATATTTTATATGTATTACCTTCATAATTTATTTTGGAGAAATTTTACAGAATTTATCATCTTTTCCATTTATATTTCAATTTGTAGTACTTTAGGTGTAAATTTATTTGAGGAGATTTATCTTCCCAATGCTCATGTGCAAGATTTTTGTATTTTTTGGAACTTAAATTGTTTGACTGGCAGATTATGTCTGGAAGTGTGCTTAATTGGACACACTGTATTTGGAGTAAGCAAGTAGCTTAATTTTGGGCTGAAAGGTCAAAGTTGCTAACTGCATGAAGAAAGCATTTCTAAACAATAAGCAAACTTCTCTATCATCCTCATTTATCATACTTTCTAAATAATTTTCACTTGGTGTAAGGAAGAATGATACCATTTTCAAGGTCAAAGGTCAAGATAACTGACTGAAATAAGAAAAAAAAATGGTTGTGTTCTTTATCTATAGTTACCAAACTATTGATGGCTTGAATTGGTGTAAGCAAGAACCCTATCAGTGTTGGGTAAAACAGTAAAAGTCACTATGAATGAAAAAAACTAACGAACAAAAAAAACCATTTCTCACACAATGAATCGAGTTCTCAATCATGTACAGTGGTGAAACTTTGTGAATGACTTGCACTTGTGACAGGGAAAAGCCTTTTTGATTTTGAAGTAAAAAATACAAATGGTAAGGTGACAGTGATTGAAGAACTGAAACGCACAATGACATCATTTCTGTATCATCTATCTCAACTAAACTTAATAGGTAGCTTGCATATGGGACAGGGAAGATACCTATTAGCTTTGAGTCAAAAGGTCAAAATCACTGTGACTGCTGAAAATATCTGCACAATAACATGGGGTCTACATCACAGATTTGTACCAAACTTTGTAGATTTGTAGATGGCTTGCACTTAAGAGTATGGAATAAGTGTATTGATTTGGGATCAAAAGATGACAGGTCAAATCAAAATTGATTTGGGGTCAAAAGATGAGAGGTCAGGATCACTGACTGAAAAAAGAAAACTGATTTCTGAACAAATGTTCCATTATTTGCATTGATTATTCCACAGTCGGCATATATACTGTTCATAATACTTGTGTGATCCTGACTATCTTCTGCCATGTTGGGATATTTGGCTGCAAAGTTCTGATTTACATCCTGCTTCATCTGAATAAATTATTTTTACATTCTGTTTTATTCCAGGTTCCTGTTCAGAAGACTAAATGGACCACCAGTATTCAGTGAGAGATTTACAAAGTACATGGCATCTTACATGGTTGTTTGATTGATCCTGTAAAAAGTTAATGTAATGCTATCAAGACATGTGACTTGGATAAAATACCGAGGTATCTGTGCAATGTTGACTCCATTTGAATCACAATATTGAATGTTAATTTTACAATAGATAAAAATACAACATTAAAAGAACGTTGATATATTCATGTACATATGCTCTTAATTCAGATGTTTACTCGAATTATTATGTATGCATACACCAGCCTAACCTAATCTCTGGAATGGTATTTTTGTATCCAGGTTTATTTGTAGTTTAACATTTTGGACACTGTTCAGGTCTGACAACGACTTTGTTCTACATAATATATAAAGTTTAGAAGATAACTTGTTATGGATGTCACTCTTTACAACTATCATTGGGCAAAACATTCCAAGTTGCTTAGGAAATAAGGTCCCACTTTGCTAGTCCATTGTTTAAACGGTGATGGAATAACTTTTATTCATATTGTGCTAAGATTTCTTGGACATTTCCAGTTCTTTGATATTATCTATTTGATATTTTATTACAAAGAAACTATACATAAATTGGAATTTCTGTAGCCCATTAATTTCTTATGAGTGTTATGAAATACGTCTACTCATCAGCAGAAAATGAAATCATGAAATTTTATTCAGAAATAAGGCATGCTGAAATAACAATAATCCTATTTGTGTAGATTTCCTTGTTGTTGTTCTCGTATTTCATACAATAGTGATCTAATGCATGCCACTTTGAATCGAATTATAGGGTGCAGTGACATTTTAATTCAAATATTTCTTTATCTCTACCTCTCCAGGCATGTGCTCATAGTTAAATAAAACAATGAAAACATTATGTATATTTATGATTTATTTGTTCTGTAAATATTCAATAAATTATAAGACAAACTTTTTTAATAGTTTCCATGACTTGGAAACTAAATCATAAAATAAACTTCATTTTAAATATAGTTTTGCATTATATTCAAGTTGTTAATGTTTCATACATAAATTCTAGATGCATATAAAATAATAAGTATAGTGATTTGTACAGATATCAAAATTTTATACATCTGTTTACAGTGCAATGTTATAACTGATATTCAATAAATTGTATGGTGTGCCGAATTTTATTCCATCCTTTGTTACATTTGTTACCTGAACAGTTGAAAAATTGTGCTTAGTAAATGTCATCATCTAAATTGAATAACAGATTTGATTAAATATATACTGTGAAAGTGTACTTTGAATGTTTATTAGTACATGAAGCAGTTGTTTCCTTTAGTCCATGCTCAGTTATATACAAGTATAATAAATCAGATATATATATATAATATTAAAGTGTGTGTGTGTGCGTGTGTGTGTACACATGCACACACACCTTACTCCCTCATGATAATGTTGTCCATGGGAACTATAGAGTATACCACCTTATAATGAGACCTTCTTATAATGAAGTGCATGATATTGTAATTTCCATAGCACATAAAAAATAAAGTCCATAATCCTACTTGTATCTGGAACTATGTTATAATGAAGGGCACTGTAGAGTGCCACATGACTGTACATGTATATAGTTTCATACCCAGCCTGATGGAAATAGTAAATTATCATATCCTGGTTGATGACATTATTTTAGTGTCATTTATAAACTGTTATTGTAAATACAAAGTCAACTTAGGATCCTTTCACATTCATAGCTAGGATCCTAGCTATGACTGGTTGATGACATTATTTTGGTGTCATTTATAAACTGTTATTGTAAATACAAAGTCAACTTAGGATCCTTTCACATTCATAGCTAGGATCCTTTTACATTCATAGCTTTGATATAATTGGGTATAAAATTCAGTATTTCAAAGTTCCTCATGGCCAGTTTGCTTTATAATTAGTTTGTTATGACAACACTGGCTTTTGTAATTACTTTACTTGAAACTGTTTTAAAATTTTTTGTGTTATCCTACCATCATATACCCAAGAAATGGAAATAGTTATCCTTGAGATTGTAAATATTAAAATTTAATGTTCATTACAGATTGGATAGGATCAGCAGGATCTTGAGTTAGAATGGTCAATTAGCTCATTGTTTTTTCCAAATGAAAGAATTGATATGGGTCAAGCATATTTATTAGTTCAGATCCAATCAGACACCAATATGTGCATTTCTTTTATTTTGTTGGGTATAAATTTATGATGGAGAAAAATATCATATGATATCATAAAAATTGATGATTTCATGCAGCTTATATCTCTAGAATAATTAGCATATTTTTTAAAAAATACATTCACCTGTGCTGAAGCTCAACAGAGCAGCAAATTTGGTCTTTTGTGTGCAAGTCTGTGTGTTCATTGACATCATAGATTAAGACTAATGCTAAATAAGACTTTTGTAGGAAAATTAATTTAATCCTTGAAGATCAGCAACAGGCTGAATATACAAGCCATAACCAAGTACAAGATAATAAATGCAATTAATAAGAATGAAGACTGTAGAGCAAGCAGAGAAGGATCTGTGTTGTTTGGTCTTGGGTTGTGCTACATATGAGAAAGCTGGACTGCTAATTCCTTGAATTGTTTTGTTTTGCCTTTGTTAAAGAAAAGTGAGAGACAGAGATGCTAATATCTTTATAAGCAACAAGACATTTTTGACATTTTTTTTTGCAACTCTGATGATGTCTATATAAGCACCAAGTGAGTGTTGACATTGTGCAACTTGGGGGTTAAAGATTTTGTGTAACTCTGTAGAAGATTCTGTTCAATCCCATAGCTTAAACAAAATGAGACACATCATTGTAAAAAAAAATAATCTTTTTTAAATCAACATTACAGTTAAAGATCATAGAAGTTTAATAAGCTTGTTTTTATTAATAAATTATAGAAAGATTTGGAAAATCATGGCATAATTACATTGGAATAATAAACATAGATCATGCATTTTCAAGGGGACTGATTTTCATGATTTATTTATATGCCCACAAGAAAGGAGAGCATTTAATGGTATGACAACATCCATACATCTGTTAATTTTTTACATTTCTGCATAATTTTTTTTATTATATATAGTCCACCATTATCATTATGTTATTATTAGTATCATTTTTTTTCCTGCACCTACTTAATGTCAAGAATTACAAGTAAATCCAAGTAAGCAGTTGTGCAGACTTGGCTTTTCTGCAATTAAATGTGCAAGAAACGATGCATTGAGAAAATTGTTTTTGATTTGCATAAGCCCAAATAAAAAAATACTGCAGACATTTCACACATTACACTGTGCACTTATTTAATGCATTACCATAGTGAAATCTTTGTTCTGCTCTTGACTACATTTGTATTAATTGGTCTACATGGTGCTTGTTAGATTTCATAAATATGTATTTATAACTGTACATTTCACTGTTTGAAATGACCCATATTGTTTCTAGGAATAGTCAACTACTGTGATTGTTGCAACATGCAGTACTGGATTTTGGCATAAACTAAACAATCTACAGCTGAGGGCCACAAAGTCTGGACTCGTCTGAAGGGGCCCTTCAAATTTATTTTATACCAAATATGGCCTCTATAGCTTCCCATAGCTTAGGGCTTCGCTTTGTCTAAATCCAGTACAGGCAACATGTAACATCACTGAAATATTCCCAAAGAAATGTCACTGGTGTCACAATGAGTTAAGTTTATACAGTAAAACCTGTCTTGAGAGACCACTGCTATGATAGACTGCCTGTCTTGAGAGAATCTATAAACAGATTTATTGATTATATAGTGTTTTGACCAGTCATGAGACCACTTGTCTTGATGGACCAATATTTTTATCAGAAAGGGTGGTATTTTAAGACATGTTCTTCTGTATCATGATCACAAGTCTTGTCAGTGTTTAACATGCTGTCAGGGTAAATCATTGACATGTCATATATAATCATAGTTGCAGTTAGCCTTGAGGTTACTGTTATGTTAATTTTTTATATGTGGCAAAGAGAGGAATTGAAGGCTTTTGATGTGACAGCCACAATATACATTGATCACCTGCAGCAGTTGTTGCATTATCACAGTCTTGTTACAATTTGAAATGTAATATGTTTACATTCCTACATACAATGTATCTTTCTTGTACCAGAATAATTTTGTACCACATAACCCCTTTGTATACTCAACAATGTCCAGCTAAGAAGCATAGGATATGTTATCTAATGAAATAATAATATAAAATTAGGTTTTGGTACCAAAAACCTGAATAAAGATATATTCCTGTTATTTTTTTCTCTCTTTTTGTATTATACCTCATTTGTTATTTCTATAAACAGAATTTTTTAAAATTTGGTTGGGTGTTTTGTGGCACATCAACACAAGTAGGTTGTTGAGGCAATTGGTGCCATGCTCTAGGATACACCATCATAGTTGACCCAGGTTTGTCAGTCTGATTAAAATCGGATCTCTGCTGTTATACATGAAGATAGATCTGACAACCTGTTTAGGGGTCATGTTCTGGTAACCTGTGTTATTACCATAATTGCTAATTTTATCAGCCAATCAGATGAAGTGTTATATTTTCACATTTGGAGACTAAGTAGTGTGGATGAAAGCATGAATGTGTACCAAATGATTTGATTCACATTCAGATTTTTGAAAGCTGTATTTCCATTGGATTATTCAAAGGTCGCCAAAACTTGACCTCTAAGCAGTCATTAGATCTTCATCAAGGACAAAGAAGATCTGGTTTCAATCAGATTGCAAAGCTGGTATGATTGCTAGATTCAAACCTGCATCCTTTCATGACTAGTCTGGCATGTCAACTACTGAACCTCCAGGCTCCCAAAATGTATATGCACAAAATGATATTTTTATTGCTTCAACTATGTGACCTTTACCTTCATCATCCATTTCTAAATATAAACTGTGAAATATCAGAGGACTATGACAGATTCAACCTTCGAAACACACATACATTCACCCCATGTGACTTCTGTCCAATGTGGCTTCAGATTTTTTAAGGTATATGTTGTATAAAGCTTACAAAATAAACCTGAAAAATGAATCTATGATAATTTAATGTACAGTATTTGTCTCAAAATGATGAAACTGAAAGATAGTAAAAAGAAACTATTATCTGTTTTTAACTATGCTCTGAAAGACCGTTTTTAGTCATGGTGGTCATAGACTAATTTGTGTTAATTTGTGTAAATGGCTGGCTGGCAGCTGTTTTCTTCAAGACATAGAGAGTTAAAATCAAAAGAATGGGAGAATGTGGTTTATATAAAAAAATATTTTGACCACATGTTTAAAGATTTTGCATATTTCTAACATTCATTTCACAGAATTTTAACATTTTCTACATTTTATAGTTTTGTTTTGTTTTCCATTTCATGCCAACATTTATTTAGTAGGGTTTATTTCATATTCGTGTCCAACTCGGTTAACATTTAGTTGGTATCATATAGCCACTGTTCTCAGTGTTGTAAGGCTGTGCTAGATATATACAGTACAAGCCTTGATTGCTTACTGCTTTTGTATTGGAAAATATTAACAAGTTTTTCACTCCCAAGGTTGTGCAGTATTACTCAGAAAAACTCACATATTTTTCCATACAAATGCAGTGACCTTTATATTCTATACTAATTTTATTTTTCTACCTAAGACATAATAATAAAAAGAACACACTACTAGAAACAATGCAACTGAATTTTTATTCTATAGTAGTCTTATAAGGGAGAAGTGTTTCTTAGCCAAAACCCTATTTTGTGTTAGAATGACAGAATGATTCTTACCCCCCTCCCAGACTCTCATGTTAGCTTAAACAAAATATGAAAATAACTTGGTAGAGGCAACAGCAATGATTTCATTATTGACTACCTAACTCAAGTACCTGTCATTGACTCATCATCATTATGTACAAAATAAGGTTGGCTGAGAAACACCCACTTATCAAGATTACTGTGGTGTTTTTTTTTTTATATATTTTACGCAAAATTTTACTATACCTAACATTCACATGAAATTTTTTGGAATAACCAATCTAAAAAATCCATCTTGTTAAAATCAATACTATCAGACATTTTATATCCTAACACAAATGTAGTGATCCAATCAGAGCAGTATCTTTTATGATCAAAATTGCACAGATCAGATTTTATGGTAAAATCAATCTTAGTTTTATGACAATTTTATCTTATTGCCATCATGTCAATGTAACTAGAAAATCCATCTAACAGAGCTTTATAATTATCTAATCCTATCACTGTACGGACTACATTCTTTAAATTCCCATTGCAAGCTTATTTACTTTATCAGCTAGCTTTAGACAGTTCATTTCCAATGAAATAATGATATGAGCAAAATTAATCTCATCTTTAAATGTTCCTATTTTTATTATTGTTGCAGTGAAATACAGTTTTTTGGATAATTTGAAAGATCAAACAGTTCTGTTGCCACAAAATTACTGATAAATATCATCCGATTTTATCTTTAACATAAAAGTGTCTGTAAATAAAAGCTCTGCATCAAGCCACTTAACCTTAACCAAATTGTTGTTGTTGTTGTTGTGGGGCTTAACACCATTTTGCAGCAGATGATAGGCTATTCATGGTGGCCACTATTATTGGTGGAGGAAGAAACTGGGAAATCTACGGAAAGAACCACCAACCCACAAGAAGCTACTGGCAAACTTTCTCACATATCCACATTAGCCAAATCCTAGACTCAAACCCACGCATACAGAGGTGAAATGGCAGTGATCCATAACGGAGAGCGCTTTAGACCACTCGGCCACTCGGGGGCCCCCTAACCAAATTATAATGAAAACATTAACTGCTTTCATATCTCAAGTACTGCCATACCAACATAAACGGGCTTGTTTATCTTCAAGTTTGTCTTTTTTCTTTTAAAAGGCTAGTAAATTTCCATTGACATTTTCATACTGATAAAAATCATCAAATGCTACCAGTTTATTACAACATTCCTCGCTATTGACGATCTCAACATTAAATAGCTTTCTGATATTTTCTATAGTCTTGCCATAGATGTTCATAAGCTTAAAAAGTTTTGTTTCCAAATTCCATTTTGGCAGCTGCTCATCTTGCTGTGTCATTATAACTCTTCAGCCATCAAAAACGGCACGAATTGCTTATTAAAAACACTCTGCTTCATGATCAGTCTATACTTTAGTAGACTTTCTGTGCTTATTATAATACCTGGTATATAGCATTAGTTAGTTTTTCCGGTTTTATCTGCAACATGAACACTAAATGCATATTTACCAAAGTTATCAACTATGTTCATCATGTGCTGTGAAATATTTGACCTATCAGCTAGATCTATTACTCATATGTCAACTGATAACCCTTTGTCAAGAAACGGGGTTTTTTTTTTAGTTCTGTGAAGTTCATGTGTTAGTGCTCTGCACTACATTGTCATATAGTAAATATTTACCTATGTCCAAGTTTATATTTTGCTCCAATGATACCTTGTACTAGCTTATGATCAATTTGCTCTCTTATTCCACTAGGTTTCATATTTTATCAAGTTGTTTATCGACTGGATTCCAAGGCACCATGTACCGATGATAAGGCAATATCCATCCTTTACTGGGTTTGGTAATTTGCCAATTATGAATATCTAAGCTGAATCCACTTACAGCTTGCTAATTACAACATTGACAATAAGTTATTATTTTATCCTGTTCTATACAGATATCATGGTCAGCTTTACATTAACAGGATTTGCTTTGCATTTTTGTTATAATTTAATCGACTAAAATAACATCAGGAATTCCTTGCATTCCCTGATCTCCAGGACCACTCCGGTGGCCTATTGGGTAGTGCGTGGCTAACATTGCCTCAAGTTCTATAAGTTTAAAAAAAGATATAAGAACTTATGGCATCCTCAACACTAATCGTGAAATTACAAAAGCGCCATCAACTGCTCGAGCTGTTTCATATCTATCATAGATTGGCCCTAAAATATCATTAATATTAGTGCAAATTCCATTATTGTTAGCTCCAGCAGCAGGTGATGTAATGCTTAGATCTTTTTATGCTTGAATCTCCAGTTTCAGTATCTTTGTACATCATATTTGTTGCTACTGATCTCGAGTAATCATCTCTAAACGAAGTTTGTGCTCGCAACTTGCAAGTGCATTGAAATATCTTAGACAGTTTATATATTGTGCTTCTGAACAAGCTCCATCCGTTATTGATGAGTACATTTACTTGAACTGCACCTTGAACTTCAAGTACTGCTTATGGGGAAGCAGAAACACATCTCAGTCAAGAGTATAAAATGTTCATATGCCAGCTTTGTTCGAGTTTTCGTCCAGACATTCAATATACTCAGACTATGTTGCCGAGTTTTGATGTCCCTGTATTAGTAATAATTGTATATTTCATTTCTTTTAACCGCATATTATAGTATTCTCATACCATCGAGTTTGTTTCTATTCCTCTACCGATTTCAAACTAAGATTTTGGCATCAATGATATAAAAGAAATGCACAAAACATAGTCATTTCATTGATCGATTTGAAAGTTCAAGCCTGGTTGTCGCCAGGTGGTCCCAAATATTGTCAACTTCTTGGCATTTCGAATCAAACACGAGTTTCTTTAGCAACACGGTCGCCTAATTTGCAGGTCAATGTTATCAAGCAACATAAGTGATTAATTTCAACCTTTGATAATCTCAATTAATTCTATATATTTTTGAGATACATCTCTTTGAACACGTGTATACAACAGGTCCTTCTATTTATTTGTTCAATTTCTCTTATAAATGTTATAACTAGATATTGCAAAAGAAAATGGATGAAATAGCCTATTGTTTAAATAAAAAATAGACAGCGAAGAGTCTGTTGGCTTGTTTACACCTGAAGCTGGCGTTTGCATTGATCCGTCAATAAGTCTAGTGTTAGGGATCCCATGGCGACAATCCGGTTAGACATTATAAATCAAACAATCAACTAAGTTTTGTGCATTTTTCGTATACCCTTGATTTTCGTTGTTAAAATGGTTGGGGGGGTTATAAACAAATTTGAGGGAAAGCGAATACTCTAATTGCAGTATAACACCTTTGAATACTAATGAAAAAGCTTTCGATAAAATTTATATTTAAGGAAGTATTGAATTTTTAAGATTTCTTTCTCCATGCAATTTCATAAGAAAATATTTTCTCCATATATTAAAATATTTAAATGAATATGTTTAATTATGTATTGTTTATCATTAGAATATCTTTTCTAACATTATAAAGTTTTTGCATTGCCTTTACTGTTACAAAAGTGTAGGTAAAAAAAAAGGTAAAAGAAAGGTAAAGCAAACACAACTTGTGAACAGCGCCCCTGACTTGAAGAGCTAACACTCATTCCAGATCCACATGGCATTGGTTAAATTGAACATTTCTACCCCGTTTTCTTTCATCTGAATTGCATTACCTATTAAAGTTTTATTTTGCTGAATACTTCCTAATGAGTACTTAATGTTATTGTCAACAAAATCTACTTACCAAGTTGCCAACATCGTGATCTCGAAATAAGCGTGTGAGGATGCAGGAAACGCGGCGCACGAAGGACGGGCACTACTAAGTTAGTTTATATAGTTTTTCATGCATATTATTTAATCTTTTTGAACACACACAGACACACACACACACACACACACACATATATATATATATATGTGTGTGTGTGTGTGTTCAAAAAGGTTAATTAATATGCATGAAAAACTACATTTTAACACAAGGTTTAACACGATTTCTCCGCCTTCCGTTGAAATCACAGCACATCCCACAACTAAATCTGAAAAACCGTTGTATCAAATAATAAGCCATCATCAATAAAATTATATCGTGATATCTCAGATATCGGCATGTACAAACAATTGAAGTATTTCTTAGAGAGAACTTTGAAGACTGGTCAGTTTTATAGACTAATAATTTCTTTAGCAATATACTGTTTTAAACTGTTCTGGCTATAGCTGATTCTGCCTTTCGCTTTCTTGTGCGTTGACTGGACATATAGTAATATTTTCTTGTAATGGCTGGAACATTTCACTTCTTTTGTGAAATGTACGAATGACTCTGGGTTGATAACCTTTTCTCCCCATTGCACACTTCGGCTCCAGCCTCTTGATGTCACATTTTTCAATGCACTAAAAAGTGCTTTCAATTTAAAATCTGGAAACTGGATGACAAGCAATCCAGGAAAACGAATAAGCGCATTTGAAGTTGCAGAAATGTTTATTGCAGAATATAACCGATCTGCGAGTATACAGAAATCTCTCATCGGTTTTGAAGCCTGCGGTCTTTGGCCTTTTAATCCAAATAAGTTTACAGGTTATGATTTTGCTCCTTCTATGGTAACTGATTAACCACAGCCAGTATCAGATAGACCTAATGCGTGTCAACAAGCACTACCTGTGTCATCACAACTGACCGAATGAAATAAGACAGTTGATCACCTGTCGTTTACTGGCTGCACATACATGTTTGAGTCGTTGGGTGATGCAGAAACATCTGTTCAAGAGGGCAAGACAGCTGAAAACAATCAGTTAGTACTCCTATATTTATTGCAGGTGTGGAACGCGATACAGAAACATCGAATGAGAGAAATAGGTCAGTTGATGATCAATCGCTTAGTAACGTTATGATCACTTCTGACAACGCAGAAACGTTGAAATAACCATGCAAAATGGTTGAATTTCTACTAACTGCTAGTTATACATCCACTGTGGGTGGGTCGGGTGGAAGAGAAGGGTAATCCAGAGACAAATAAAACAATTTATACTCAGTCACCTGATAATCAACAAACACATCATTCTGCCATCACCTTCGAGACGACAGGCAATCGGAAAATGTTTCACGAAGCTATTCTTGCTGGAAGAACGGAAAGTGCTACCTCGGAGATATCTTATAATGAAATCAAAGATGCGCAGGATTCAGCATTTGTGAACATATAGCTTAAACTTTCGCCAAAGCCTAGAATATCCAGTCAGCGAACAAGAAAGCGAAAGGCAGAATCAGTCATGAACTTAACATCATCACCGTATAAAATGATGCTTATTGAAAAGCAAAGAAAGACGATGACAAATACAAAAGGCTATTGTGATAGAACTGTATAGGCAAGTGGGAGCAAATGGAATGAATCCAAAGTTTCAAAACGGAAAGAAATGCAGATGAGAAAGAACCAGACATGTAGATGGGACAAAAAGATAGGTAGAAAACCATCTAAGATTATGAAGACAACTTGTATAGAGGGCACTGCAAAGGGAGAAAAGGCTTTGCGACCAACCAAAATCTCTTGCTAAGCACTTTCTTGCCTTGTCAGCAGACACAACATATAATAAAAACAACATTTGTGGAAACTGCAAATTTGAATATGGAGGAAGTGATGATCCCTTAAAGGGAAAAACATGCAAAACTGAAATTCGCGCAAACTCATATATATATATATATATATATATATATATATATATATATATATATATATATATATATATATATATATATATATATAAAATTTTCTGAAAATTTGTACCTTTATTTTTTACTCGTTACGAAGAAATTTATGAAAAACCGATCATCTCTCCCGATCCGTCTTGAATAAACTAACGCACTCCCCCCCCCTGAACAATTAGCGGATGTGACGTCATTTGAGACACTGTACACGCTGGCATTGTTGATAATAGCACAGGAGTCTGCAGTTTTATCAATAAAGCACTACGAAATTTCTGACTACATGAAATCACCTAACGGTATTATAAAATTATTTTATATTACCATTAAGGTAATTTCATGTAGCCAGAAATTTTGTCGTGCTTTATTGAAAAAAAAAAAAACTGCAGACTCCTATGATAATATAGTCAATCATTCTATGAGTTGGCTGTACTTGAATGTTTAAATTATGTCGACTGTCAGTGATGTTGATGACAATCCAGAAGTAGAATATTTCATAAACATCCAAATTTATATGTATGAACCCGAGATAAATTCGTGTGACAAAGATGTACAGGAATCGTCAGGTTCTGACAACGACGATGATTATAAACTACCTTTATTTTTAAATACCAAACTAAATAGCAGTACAAAATCTAATCAACAAACCGGGTAGGAAGAGGGCTATAATTTTCTACCGATTACGATTTCTTTCACAATTCATTTTATTTGTTTCATTAATTCTTTTTCTTTCTTTCCATTTTCTTTTAAGTCAAAACAATTTAATATTACAGATCAGAGTTTTTCTTGCCAGTTTTTTTTTGGGGGGGATAGGCTGGAAATAGGTTTTCACTTTCTATAGCTCGGATTAATCCAACAGCTATTGATATGGACTTGTACATGTCATAATTGGATAAATGCTCGTCAAAGAAATTGACATTTAAAATATCAAACAGGCAACACTTTTTTCAAATAATTTTAGCCTTTTTTCCACACAGGTGCTGGTGTAGTAAATATGTTCCAATGTCCAACCAAGAATGGAATATTTGTGGCCAATCTCAGTGGCTCTCACAAAAAAAGTGTGTGTGTGTGTGTGTGTGTGTGTGTGTGTGTGTGTGTGTGTGTGAGAGAGAGAGAGAGAGAGAGAGAGAGAGAGAGAGAGAGAGCGAGAGAGAGAGCACATGTTACACCCCCACCTCTTCCAAGGATCCATAAGCCAATCTGTTAAAAAAATAAATACCACGTAGCCATGTGTAAAGTGATTGAATTGTTGTGAAATTATGTGTAATAACTATACTAAATTATTTTGTCCTTTTAGACTCTACCGACACATCATATAGACGACTTTTCCGTAGGGTGTAGAATATACTAGGTAAAAAAATATAAAAATATTACCATCATGTGTAGTGAGCACGATTCGCAAGACCTTCTCATCTGAAACCTTCACATGATTCATGTATTCTCGCTTCTGACTGATGAATCTGAAAACTTATGACAGTTCTAGAAATATGTGAATGTATGTGCATAATGGCAAAATAAAATATCAGAAGCTACTGAGGTTTTAAACTTTATTGGCTGAAATTACACGTTCAGGTATTGAAACGTTGACGGTGTTCCTGAATTATTGAGTCCTTAATGCTCCCACAGGAGTCTGCAGTTTTATCAATAAAGCACGACGAAATTTCATGTAGTCAGAAATTTCGTCGTGCTTTTTTGATAAAACTACAGACTCCTGTGATGCTCCCTGACCTATGTCGACTACGACTCGCCGGCGTGCTTCCCGTCTTCTCTCTTGTTATCAGAGTAGAAAAATATTTTTAAAAAAGAGTCGGCACTGCATCAGGCTTCAAACGCTAACGTTTTGGTTCAGACCCAATAGTTTGAAGAGTCTCTGGTCTTATGAAAAACTTTCATGCTCGAAATGTCTCGGTCATAAATCCCTTCTCTCTTTAATTTGATCGCCCATACGAATCATCCTTTAGGTTCCTATAGAAGTGTGAAAAAAAAAATATTTGTCGGGAACTGCTTTTATTCACACAATTCAGAGCTGCGCATTGAAACATCGTTTCTACTTGACACTGAGTATTTATATGCCTGTCTCACCGGACAGTTGTTTTGCCAAATTTTCATCCGACAATGACCTATTGCAGAAAAATGATCATAATTTTACAATAAAGATACAAATAAAAACTAACTAATGATTTTTGTTGAAAGGATGCTTGTAAGATTCTGACTAAGGTATTAAGGTTAATTCCTTATGCAACTGGTGGTTTTGATACTGAACCTATACTACCACCAACCCCTCTTTTTTACATTCATTTTTGACAGAAAAGAGCTATTTTCAACCTGTTCCTGTGAGAAGCAGGCTCACAGAGTCAGTATGTACCTTATTGATCTTGAAAGTTCACTAGTACTATAAGAAATTAACATACTTTTCATCACCCCTCAACCATGTAGATTTTTAGATATTTACCTCTGAAGTAGACACATGTAAATACGTAAGCCAAGTCGGATGCACATTTGCAGACTAAGTTACGCATTTGATCTCCAGTGCTAGTCTAACTGTGACAGGCAGTCACCAACAAGGCAACCCATTTACAAGCCTAACTCAAAGTAAATGTAAACCACATTACAGATTTAGCTTATGTGTGAGTTTATAAATGCTAGGGTTGTGATAATCAGGCTCATGCCTTCTACCTTAAAAATTAGATGGTGTCAAAATACGAAACTATCCAGTGAGACCTAATGTACGGGAATCGTCTCAAATGACGTCATATCCTGCTTGTATGAAAGGGAGATAACAACTTGAGGGGTAGGTTCTTTCCATTTGATCTCGGAATTCAACACATTTTTATTATTAAATGTTTGTGCAAATACAATAAATGCAAAGAAAAAATAGTCAGGATAGATTATATACACAAACTACTACATATCCTTCTATTTACAATAAAATTTTGCAGGTTAGGGTTTTTGTCCCCTTTAATAGAAGATTCCTGGTCGCAGTGCAAAGAATGCTCCAGGTGGTGCCACGAATCACCACCCTCAATATACAATTTTGCTGTGCTAAGTGTGAGTAATAAAGAATTTACCGGGACCATTCACGACTTTTGGGCTTCATTTTCTCCATTAACGATGGAGATTATGGACTATTTAGACGTGAGCATTGTTGTAGCTACTTGATTATCCGATTGTCGTGCTAATTTAAATGACGTAACATCTGTATTTTTAGCATCTTTGCCATATATAAAACTTACATATATAGGAATAATACTTGATTTTACAGTTCAATTTTTTTTTTACAGACTTTTACAAGTGTTGAATGCATCTTGGGGCAAAATGCCCAGGAGGAAGCGTAGGGACAAAATGCCCCTTTATAAATTTTTTACCATTTTTCATTTTTCTCGAAGTTTCTTCCTTGAATTGAAACATCATTTCATTACGTCAGACGCAACGCATTCTTCAAATAAATTGTCCAACTGCGAACACAATCATGTAAATCGTGTCATAAATTACTAAACGTTGTTAAATAAGGCGTTTTGCCTTTCTCTACCCTATATGTGGAAAATGAATATTTCATTTCAACTCATTACAAAATGAGTAACATTCAGTCTGTCGTATATTTTACTGCATCAAAGTCTTGCTGATAAAAATTACATGACGAACAAGTATTAAATGCGGAAATGAGATAATTCTAAAAATGAGTCTTTATGAAATGATAAATACAAAATGTGTTAATAATGACAAGATCTATTATTCCAAGGTATACATGCATGTGACTTAAATCAGAATTAGTTAAAAACTTTAACTTCTCTAATAAACTACTACTTCACTTGAAATATTTTCAGTTTCTTACAAAATCTTCCAAACATATAACATGATAGATTTGATTCTATAAAACAGATGGGAAGTCATACATATTTTGGAGAGTCAAAGAAATCATAAACAAATGTAAAAAGTATATTTTGATTGGTAACGGCTTACATGCACGCGGTTGGCGCCGTAAGCCGCGCGTGCGCGTTTGATACTTAGATTTTTAACGTAACTTTAATAATTTTAGTCACATCGCAACAATGTCTGTAGTGTGGCAGTTTATAGTGATGTCTACCACTGGGGCATCGTATCCCTCTCACTCACATCATACTGACATGTTTGTGTTATATATCAAGGAATTGTGGTCAATACACGATCTCTAAAATCGATGAGCGAATATAGATAAAGACATACGAAGATGTACCAGTATAATTGGATAGTGGTGGTCCCTATGTCTTTCACCCATTCTTCCTTGAAATAGACTTTAATGATAAATCCATAAATCAGCAATACCCCCCCAACAAAATAATATCCCACTTAAAAACAAAGATTAAGTCGTCAAATGTGAATTATGTATGATCCAGTATTTTCAAAACATGCCGCACTAGTCGCATTGATGTAATATGTATCCCGGTAGAAACAATTTTGTACACATCCCTGAGGTAGCGAAAAATCTTTTTTTGCGATATTTTGAACTTTTTCTTTTCGATAATCATGAAATCGAAATGATTCCAATGGCTTTCGAACTTAAGAAAGTTTGTCAGAAACAGCATTTGCTGTTTGATATTGAAACACCCCCACCCCACCCCGAGAAATAAAGAACGAGAAAAGTAAAGCCAATGAAACTGAAGTGTGAACAAAGCTCTCTTAAAACTACAAGCAATGGCTTAACTTGCGAAAGCCTCAAGTGATCATTGTAGGCAGTGTTACTACAGGGGCGTCCGCAGAATTATTTTCTTTTTGGAGAAGGGGTGGGGGTGGACTTGTAATGGTCAGTTACTAAGTTTAATGTCGGTAGGCCAAAACATATTAAGAAGTGAAGTCAGAGAGATTCCAATGACTCCATCCCCTATGCAAGTGCGCCCAGGTTTTAGTGGGGTGACGATGATAATGACGATGTTGATGATGATGGAATATATCAACACTACGCAGCTCCTGAAATCGGGAAATAGTTCAATATATTTTCCCCTGTAGCACTTTTCCTTTCTTTACGACACAGAGGAGACTATTGACCCATTTAAGTCAGAATAATCCTTGGAGGTCTGAATCGTTGAGTCCCATTTTATTATTCTCGGTGCCGTAGTATACTATGTACAAATTAAAATTCATTGTTTGGGATTTTCTTTACATAACATAGTCGACGTCAAGCCGTATCAAGGGGTATGAAACGACAAAAAATTTACTAAAGTTATCTTAAACAAAATACACTCCAGTTTGTCCTTTTAAGCCGTGAAACATGGCACCGATAAAACAAACTTCTTGCAGTCAATCCCGGATGGCTCCATCTTTTCACAAGGAATCTCCATACGAGTCCGTCTTTAACCATCCATAAAACAATGATCTGGGTCTAATTTTGGAGTTTTACCAACACTACTGCAAATACATCTTTAATCAGGAAGATCACAATATTTATGACCGGAAGGAGTGAGACAGCTGCCCTGTCCCAGGATCAAGCGGGTGACGTTCCCAGTAATTCCCTTCCCCTGGGTCTAGAAATTATCTTACATCAAAGAGGAGAAGAGGATAGAAATACAGGCTGTGCTGTGATAAGATACGAGGATTTCGAACGATCCTGGATAACCTCCAAAATGTTTGTGCCTGGTGTACAAAAAGGCAGATTTGTTCCCTCCGTGAAGTTGACACTTTTCTTTCATTTAGAGCTGTTTTATGACGAACTTTACCTTCAAATTCATCCCATCACAATGGCAAACAGTTGCCTGAGGGTACGTCCATTAATTATGCCAACAATTTTAGGTATTTTTTTTTTTTTTTTTTTACAACACGCTCCTTCCCACATCTTACTTTCAGTCACCCCTTAGCAAAATTATGTCAACCAACCCTCGACTATTTTATTCGGCATGTCATGACTTCCTTGGCAAGAGCTCAACCGTTTTAGGATTAAATTAGTGGGCTGTTGACGGACGAGCGAGTGTGTCATATCAACGCACCAACTAATTTCCTTAATTTGATTTACTAAATTTATTGTTAAAAAAAATTGTTGAAGTCAAGTTATTGTTGGACTCTCCTCCCCCATGTAAACAATTGTCAAACATCTTCAAACCCCCACCCCATTTTGTTGACATAATTAATGGAAGACCCCAGAACTAACAGCCCAGAAGGATATGTGCCAACCAACAGTGCCGTTTTAAGGCATAGGCACGTGCCTGTGGCCTCTTGAACACTGTAAACAAGCGCAAACTGAAGTGGTACGGTCATGTCTCAAGATCATCTGGGCTGGCAAAAACAATCTCGCAATGCAGTTTGAGGATGAAGAAACGGCAGACAGAAAAAAAAATAAGACAACATTAAGGATTGGACAGGCTTGGGATTTGGAGATTCTCAAAAAGCCGTAGAGGACATGGAAAGATGGATAGAATTGGTTGTAAATTCAACTGTAGTGCCCCAAAGACCTCTTGGGTTAAAGGATTGACGATGACGATATATAAACGATGGGCAGAAAGCCGTTTTGAAGGAAAATGTCATTCAATTGGATGAATGAGTTTCATCGAGAAACAAATATCCATATTTTGCATACATTTATTATTACTTGAAAAGTAAATGTCATTGAATTATAACCTATACAAGTTTAGATGTATTTGTTACCTATATATTCCTACAGTGGCATTTAATCAGCGTTTTTCTCCTTATTATCAATTCACCGTGTCATATAAAACAATTCTGTTTAAGTAACTACATATACTAGATGTATTTGTAACATGTTGCATATCTAAACAGAGCGGACTGGACAATGTGACATGGAATCTAAACGAGAATCTCATCAGAAGAAACGATGATTGTTTATTTCTTTTTGTGACTCTTCAAGTACAGGCTGGTTTAAGCCACAGCCAGCATCTGATATTTTCTCATTGGGTTGCGTAGCTTTTTTCGTCATTACCGGCAAGTAATTATTTTTAAGCGTTCACAATTTCAAATAACAGCAGATGGCCAATATTAGTCTTCTGGTAGAAGTGTTTGGTTTTGGTTTTTTTTTTTTGTCATTGTTGCTGCTGTTATTGATGATCATGATGGGCGGTGGCGATGATAGTACTATAATCAACAGTAGAAGCAGCAGTAGTAGTAGTAGTTATACTTATGAGGCAAAAGATGAGGAAATACCAGCATTAATAAACATTAAACATAAATCAAAAAGGAAATATCAGCAAAGTGGATCGGTAACAAATGGAGTATCGTGTACGATTAATTAAGACGTTATATTCATAGTAGCTGGAGCTGTGGCTAAGGCGAGGGCAGCAATAAGCGATGGTAGCTGGAGCTGTGGCTAAGGCGAGGGCAGCAATAAGCGATGGTAGCTGGAGCTGTGGCTAAGGCGAGGGCAGCAATAAGCGATGGTAGCTGGAGCTGTGGCTAAGGCGAGGGCAGCAATAAGCGATGGTAGCTGGAGCTGTGGCTAAGGCGAGGGCAGCAATAAGCGATGCTTACTTGTCTTTTCTTTTGCTAAAATTTATATGATTAAAAATAGATCTATGATTTCAAAGTGACGTATTTTGTCTAAAAGTTTTGAATGTACAATCTGCTCATCCACTTGATCGTTTTTCTTGTTAAATAACAGATCAAAGTATATATGGATGTATACACTGTTTACTGCAAAGACACTGCTGAAACAAGTCTCTTTCAGTCACCCATTTTCCAAACTGACTGATATCCGGAATCAATGGGTGGAAGCAAAAATGAATGGACACAAAACAGACAGCTTAGAGTTATCAGCGCTTGTTTGAAGTCAGCAATTGATTGAATATTGTAAATTTGCATACAATTTCACCATCGATAACAGCTTACATTAAGTTTATTGTTTTATGGGTTTAAAGCCATTTGCCATCACTATACATGGCGGCCAATATACAGTATCTGGAGGAGAAAGAACCTGCAAAAACCAAAAGAGGAACAGTCAGTGACCTGTAAAGTCATGTAACTTGGACTACTTAGTTACCTTGGACTCCTGCTTGCATTAAGCAGTGTCTCATGCCCAGACAGATTTATAGAAAGATCCATACAAAAGGATGTGGTTAAGGCAGATAGCAATTGTGTCCCATCTATAGGCAAATAGATAGCCACTTAGAAAATTCATGTAAGTATAGAACAGTAATAACAAAAGAGAAAAGTTTCAAAATTTAAATCTTCAATACAAACAAAGAAAACAAAGTAATGTGTATAATTTTTTTTCTACACCTTTCCGCTTGTGATTTTCATAAATTTAAAATTTAGCACGATATACCTTTTTTCGAGATGCTTTTAAAATATTGACATCAAACAAAGAGAGTTTCCCTAGTCATCTTTAGAAGAAGTTATATCCAAGAAATGGTGTTAGGAAATAAACTAGACAGTAATAAACTCTTCCACTGCATAATAACAGTAGGAAGCGTCTTAATTTTATCTTTGCAGAAAGCTTATGGAAAATAGATTCCACCTTGTGATAGGATTTAAATATGTCAACCAGAAAAAGTGAGTTTTATCCCGTTTTTCCACAATAAATTTGAATTTGCCATTAAATACATTTTTCTTTTCTCTTCAGGATGTTTGATTATATGGTTGAATCTTGTTGAACCTAACTTTATTTATCTGGATCATTGGGGTCCTGAGTGGTCTAAAGCGCTCTCCGTTATGGATCACTGTCATCTCACCTCTGTCTGCATGGTTTCGAGCCTAAGATTCCGCGAATGTAGATATGTGAGAAAGCTTGCCAGTAGCTTCTCGTGGGTCAGTGGTTCTTTCCGCGGATTTCCCAGTTTCTTCCTCCACCATTAATACTGGCCGCCATGTATCATGTGCTGAAAAATGGCATTAAGCCCCAGAACAACAACAATTATCTGGGTCATTAACACGATTGTTATCTGAAGATGCAGATTTAGTATAAGCAAAACCTGTTTATGAAAACTCATCAGAACTTCACATGTACATCTTGGTTTATTCCAACCTAATTCTTCCAAATGAATATCCTCCAAAAGTTCAGATTAAACAAAACCAAAACTAATTTTCCAACTTCTTTTAAGTGTCCAAATATATATCTTATTTCCTAAGGAGTTAGGTTGATTTCATCTCATGATAGTCTACAATTGGTGGCCAGTATTCTTGGTAGAAAAGAGAAAAATCTGGAAAGAACCAACACATGGGAAGCCTTATCACATACCAATGTTGGTCAAGTCCAAAATACTTATCCATGCCAACTGAGGTGAGATGTCAGATCTATAAAGACAGTGCCTTAGACTAATCAGACACCTGGGGCTCCTTAGGAGTTATGACAATCAATGTTAATTTGTGTACCATTTCAGAACAATCCTATCTCATTCTCTCATTTACATATTTTTGTATTGTAAAAGTCTTTGGTGAAAATGTTGTGTCTACAGTGATTTTATTTTGCAAATATCTTTCACCAAATGTAATTTAGTGCCTTAATATTCATTTCATTAAAGTATCATTTTACCTGACCTAATTTTTATTTTAATTTCAAGATTATTGGAGATATGCTACTGGATGAAGGATGCCTGATCAGAATAGCAGATCTCCCAGGATTCTATTATTTCCAGAGGACATTAATACATACCAGATATTATGTACTTCTGATAGTGACAGGTGTAAGGTGAAATTATCTGCATTTGTAACACTTTCATGTACTGTGTCTGAAATTTCTTTGGATATTGTACTAGTGGAAATTTTATATGATGTTAGCACACAGCCAACCAAAATGGCTGCACCCATGTGCTCAATAAAAAATCAGTCTAAAGTATGCTATCTTTAGCAGTTATTAAAATAGGGAAAATGAATTTTGCCACATCATACAATACCAGTTTCAGAATGTGTAATAAAAGAATTACAAAATATATTTTTAAAAATTTAAAACTTATTAGCTCAATTTTTTAAACAAATGACCTCTGAAGTCCTGTAGGTAAAAATGACTATGCAAGAGCTAGCAGAATTGTTTTATTTGTGCAAATCTGAAGTAAGGCCAGGCTGTGTACTCTTTAACTCAAAGTACACCCATCAATCACATATAAAAATAAAGGGAATTGAAAGTTCGTTCAACGATACTTAAGATATACAAGTTCTCTTTTGAATAGCTTTGATAACAGTGAGGAAAACCTGGCAAGTAACCTATGCAAGATATGAAACTATACAGTGCCTCCCACAGTGCTATTATCTGTGATTATATCACAGATAGCTCATTTCACCCAACCCAATTCAGCTTGTCTCAGTGACGATTACAAAACATGGACATAGATAAGAAAAAAAGTGCCATGAAAACAAGGTACCCAAACATTTTGGGTGCTGAATGGCACTGTGAGCTTATTTGCTCAGCAACACAATTTTAAACCTATATTTTATGTCTCCTCCAAAAACATCTGGGACTATTTTAACAAGCTTTGTTGATTTGTTGAAATATTTCTTATTTACTCAACAAAAGATACATGTATGGCAGACTTCAATTAGTGAATAATTTGAATTTATTTCATAATTTTTCCTCTGCATCATCATCTCATATTAGAGATACAAAAATATTAAAAAGTTACTAGATCACTTTCGACAAGTTGTAATCAAAACTGTTACAAACATAATATATGCTTAAAAGAAGTTATTTAAACAAGACCCACAAAGGGAATGACACACTACAGGGCAAAAGAATTTCTATGAATTCAACTTGTTCTAACAGATGGACAATGAATGAAAGATTGTTCAATAAGCTCTTCTAGTCTATGACAAACAGAGCTAAAAGAAAACCAACCCCAAACCCAAATCATCTATGAATTCTTCTGGAATGCAGTGCAAATAAATGAAAAGTTGCTAACCATGAACCGGACTGAAGCAGACATTGGTCATGAATTACATAGTTAAGTGGATGGCTTGAATTTTATTACTCTATCTGCTGTGAAAACTCAGCACAATGCTAATAATGTAGTAATGAAAGATCTTCTCACCCGGCTTTCACAGCATCTGATACATCATCTGATTTGTCTACACAGTTAAATTATTGCTTGGGATTAATGAGGACTTTGTCTCTTAAAAAGTTACTAGCATTTTTCTGGAAGAGTTAATCTAAGTTATTGTAAAGGTTCCTATACATGTTGCTTTGTTGAAGTTCAAAGCCAGTCTGAAATTGCTAATGTTGAAGATTTCATCAGCTGTCCACCAAAGTGTGCTAGTTACGATCTTTATCAAGCTATTCCATTTATGCTGTGGGTGAATCAAAACTTTTGGTTTTTGTCTCCAAACTGATTCAGTTTCTAGACAAGTTAATTCTGTTTTTGTTGTAACTGGTACATATATATTCCATATTTACCCAAGAGCAGTTCAAAACCACATTCATTATTATCGCTATCATGGATATATTTACACATTTACAAATGTCAATGTATGTGTATTAGGGTGGGTGGGAGGATTGTCTTTATTGCTACATAAATTATTTTGAGATGAATGAATGTAATATTTGAACATGAATTATGAATACATAATAAAAAAAACAACATGCAATCACTGTTGGTATTATTTTTTCTTCATTCTGAAACCAAGCTGAATTCTTACTTCAAAAATTGACCCTCCTGCTCAGAGCTGTTCCAAGACCAACTGTCTTGAGACCACTTTTAGTTGGCAAAAGGAGTGGTCTTTCCAGAGAGATTTTGCTGTGCCTGTTATACAATATTTCAAAATAGACAGAACAGATCTTTTTCACCCTTCTTTTATCTGTTCTAAATTTTTTGCAATTTCAATGCCATTTCAGATTGTAATAGTTGGATCATTGGTATATACAAGCAGTTATTATTCTGGCTCTTTCTTTTGTAAATTGTATAACAAGGGACAAGGTGAAGTTACTTTTATTATTATGGTACCAATTTTGATGCATTTTGTGGTTCCAGAAAGCCCAAGTAAAAAATATTCTTTTGTTTGAAAATTCATACCAACACCTTTCCTAAACCACAAATTTAAGTAAACCCCTACCACTGTCATTTTTTTGGTTTGCAAAACCAAACAAATTGATACCTCCCAAAAAATGTTAACTCTTGGTATACATTGATTAGTATCAATCATAATCTACTGTGTGATGCTACAAATGTAATATTAAATAACAGTTTAAAAAATGACATTTACTGCAGTAAACAGCAGTTGTAGACAGCTATTTCAATGAGTAAATCTAGTCTGACCTTCTATCATAACTGTCTGATTAACTGCGTTTCCAGCATGCTAGTAAAATCCGTAATGTTCTTACTGATGAATATCTAATAATATTAATACCAGTAAATGTCCTTTAAACAATGTATGGCACGTATAAAAATAATTTATGCTAATAGACTGGCGAATTTTATGGCTGTTGAGTTCTTCTCTATTCTCACTCTCCAAATAAAAAATAAGTCCACTATAAATGTGAATAACTCAAATTCTTATCAGGTCTTTAGGTTTATGAAACTTTGAAATCTGAAACCAGAAATGGACTTGCCAAACCTGAAAAGTCAGGCTCAGTAAGGTAGTTGATTCCATTCTGTAAGTTTGAGTAGTTTTCTGTAAGGTGTAACAAAATATAAACTGCAACTGTAAAGCTGGAAAACGTAATTAAAAGTTCACTACTCAAAACATGCAGTAACTATAAACATTATGTTCAACTGAGAAGTTTGAGCAGTATGTGTAGACCTTATCTACCACTAGTAAAGTTGTACAAACTTTAGTTCCAAACCCTATGCAGCTCAATGGCTTGTTGCTATGTCTCAACTTCACATAATTCTTGGAAATTCTTTTTCCATTTCACAGGATGAAGGTAATCATATCTCCCACCATACTCAAATTGGCACATGATGTCCAATAAACATAACTATGTTTCTTCCAGCTTTTATTCACAAGAACCTGAATATTCCCTTTTATACTTTTGTATTGAATATTAACACATTTAAAGAAGCTCTTTTCCCTTTCATCTTAAACATCAACAGTATGCAGATGCTTCACATGAATAAATTGGTGCAGTTTAATGAATCTGAGGTAAAGTCAGTCTGATTCCCTAATTTCACTATATCTATTATGAAACTCGGATCCAAATCAAACATGGACAAACCAATTATTGAAATATTTTGGTAATGATCATTTTCCATATTATTTGCTTTTATGCCGTAAGTCTGTATTTTAAGGGTAATATGTGTAAGACTTATGGCAAAATTGCAAGGGTTGGCAGGTTTGTTAAAAGCTCATTTCTTTCCTTGGGTATCAATTTCAATTTTCAATTTTGTGAAGATATATATTTGCTGGTATTTAAATCTGTGGATTGAGGAAGCAGTCCAGATGTTTGCATGTAATGATCAGTTTGTTGGATCTTGAAATCTTTTATAGCTACCACAAAATCTACAAATATTGGTATCCACACAAAATTTGTGAATTTAAAGCTAGTATAGAAAACAGAAATTCTAAGTCTGTTTCATTTCTCCTTCTAAATGAAACATTTGTGCAGATGTCCAAAGCTTTAGTTTACAAGGTATTATTTCAAAGAAGAGGGTTTCAAGTCTGAGTCACTGTTTTATGAAGAGACAATATTTTTATATTAACAAATGTTATATATAATTAGTTTGGGTTAAATTATCCTTCCCAGTTTCTTTCTTTGAGAATAAATTATAACCAACACAGAAGGGCCTGTGAATGAGATTCCATGTCCCCAATGTAGGCACAGTTGTATGTTCATTGACAGCCTTTAGATTCTTCTCAAGACCTTTCTGCAGATGCACTGGCCTGGAATGATAAACATTACTTCAAAATATGCACAAAGCAAAGAATAAAGAAACATACAGATATGAGATAAAAGTAATCAAATGAACTTATTATATGAATCATGAAAGAAATTATTTGTGTGTATGTGTGTGTTGAGGGAGAAAGATTAAGAGGGAAAAAAAAAGAAACTTAAAGAATGTGTATCTAAGTGTATGGGAGAGATAAGGAGCGAGGAATAAACACCTTAAAACAGATAATATCCAAAGTGTCCAAGTCCCATCTGGCTTATTAACATGCATTGATATCCAAGTAAATAATCATACTGACTAGCTTGGTGACAAAAGCATACACAACAAGCTTGATTAAAACCTGTATAAAACTTTATGAAAAGTAACAAGATCTGCCAATCGACAAAAATTCATCTCATACACACAAAAGGTGTCACACAAAATCAGACTGGTCAGAGATCTTGCTTTTATATAAAGTGAAACTTTCTTAACCCAACCTCTCCAAATACTGGACTCATCTTCATACAATGCTATATAAGTACTTCTTATAAGAATCAAACTTCTCTAAAGTGGTCACAGTTATATAAAGGATATTTTTTTGTTCCAAGTGTCCAGTATATGAAAGCTTCACAAGTAGTTTATAACCATGTGCTGGTCAGTTATAGCATTACTGGCATAAAGACTGACATTTTTACACAGCCATTATTAGGCTGCAACAATCCAATTGATGCAGATTCATCAAAGAATTTCTTTCCCGTTTTCATTGATTCCTTATCAATATAAGTTAAATACTGCTAAAAGAATATACACATCTAGTCCATCTTAGAGTCGTCATTAGGGCATAACCAACTTTTAATCCAGAAATCGGATTCCACTGGATAGTATGAATTTTCAATTAATCGTAGTCGTACAAGGCAGGAACAACCGATTCGGATAATAAAAATAATAAAGTTGAATTTTTATAGCACCGTGTCTAACACTGTATCATTCGATAGTGTGTTAATAAAGTTAAATAAGAAGTCAGAAAAGTCCAATATGGTCAACACAACAGGGTGAAACAATAATACTCGAGTTAGACTGAAAGATTTAAATTTATTAAAATATTTTTAATGTGCATGGCATGACACACACAGTTTAATAGATAATAAAGAAATTTAATAATCAAAATTTATAACTTCCAAGTTCTCTGCAAGAAATAGTAGCATCTCCGTTTTTCAGCATACATGCTCGATCGTTTGTCGCTGCAATTAGCACCTGCCGTGCTAAAACTTCTTTCACTATCGATGCTAGAGGGTGGTATTGAAGAAAAACATTTGGCGACAGCTGCCAGAAGCTGGAACGTTTTTTTCTCGAGATTTCCAGTATATAACTGGGTCTGTTGGTGGTGAAGTCCTCAGCTGATTTTTCTCAGCTAGATATGAATCCAATTTATGCTGGTACATGAATTCAGATGACAGGGATGCAGAGACAAGATTTTGGTAGGATGTAATAGAGGCAAAAAACTCCTGGTAGTAGGCATTTCCAATTAATCAAATTGTATCCAGAATAAAAAAAATTTCATGCCCAAAATCTGGAATCGGAAATCAGTAGAAAAATGCTAATCAGTTATGCTCTCCAGTCATCATCATGTTTACATCGCGCAGTGCGAAATGCTTTCTGACTGGTTAAATGACATGACATGATGCTATACAATGGTTCTTCCTAAAAAGAAACATTTTGCAAACAAATGACGATCATATTGTACACATAACTCAGGTATGTAAAAAAGTCACCTTGTGGAGCACAGAGGGAATAAAAACTGCAAAATACAAAGTACAAGTGGAAATCTTGGGCAAAAGACATCTTTGGCATCTTTATTGCTTAATGCCATTCTAAATGTATTAGCAAACAAACCTGATATTAACAATATTTTGAGATTTTTATACTATTTTCTAGAATATGTGGCCTTTAATTGGTGAAATGTCATCCTAAATCTTTCATATTCTTTGACTGTTTTGGACAATGTAATGGCATAAAGTCACTTTAAATATCCTGAATGGTAAAATAGACATTTGCCATATAATCTAGAGTACATAGCTTTATAATGTATAATTAGTTCACTAATATCCTGAGTTTTCCATGTTTATCCTTCCTGACTCCACTGCACATAACCCATTCATTAGGTATGCAGTTCCATTTCTTTTGGGTAACAAATGATTTAACATCACAATGAAAGATAATATTATAAATAATGTTTGTGTGCATATTAGTTAGGATAGAGATAATCAGACTTTTGTTATTGTGCAACACAAGGAGAAACATACAAAAATATTTTCAAATTTAGTTTTTACTTAAATTAATCTTGTAATTTTATCTAATTTATTCAATACTTCAAAGTTCACAAGTAGAAAAACTGCTAAATGCAATAAACATTGTTGACCTACAACATTCCAAAATTAATTTAATTTTCTCGCCACATAAATCCATTTCTTCTTAATCCTTTTGCACATGCTGCAGGAAGCCTAAAACAGCAATATTAATTCCCTTTTACAAACATCTAGACAGATAATAGCTTCAAGACATATTAGCATCTTAAAATCTGACATTTGATTTGATTTTGCAACTTAAGGTTTATGCAGTCTTTCTCTATCTGCTAAAGTAGTAGAATTTGAACTGAAAATTAATGCAAATTGTCCTAATCTGATATCTTGCGAATGATAAATTATTGCTTTGTCAATATTGCTCATCTCGAATTAACTTAATGATCATTTTAATTGTATGAATAACTATTAATGGTTTATGTCTTATTTAGTTAAGCTTGGATGTGCTAAATAGATAAATTACAATCTCTGTATCATTGATTATAGTTGTTTATTCCACACTAAGATGTTTTTAACTTAATTTGCATGAAAACTTTAGACAAAACTGGTCAACAGGCAAAAACTTGCCACTATATCAGATTAATGAAATGTTGCTAATTTATCAATTTGGATCTCTAGGAATGAAAGAGTCAGAAAGGGATAGGCATTTCTTTTTATATAGATAAAAAAAATTACTGGGTCTTCAAATCTGATATTCAATGAAATCTATGATAATTACTACTCCATGAAAATTGGTGATACTGCAGTATCAAGCATCAAAATAAAGCATCTAGGGTGGTAACAAGCTATATAAATTGTTCATTTTGTAAGTAAATTCTTACTTGCTGTGTACCCCAGGTCAAGTAATCTGGCCGTGTGGCTGCTCCATACTCATCAACAAGCTGCTGTAAAACTTCACGGGAACTGTCAAACTCATCAAGATTGTCTTTAAATACAGCCTCTTTCTTGAACTGATCCATAAATGCTTCACGTTTCCTCAGTTTGTCATACTGACGCAATGTTCTGTCAAATAACTGAAGTTAGATGACAAAACTATTAGCAAAGTAAGTCAATAGCAGCTTTTGCCTCATTTAATAAATATATGCCTTGTTATATAATTCTAACAAATGGCCCACATGGTGTGATGTTATTTACTCAAAAAAATGCAATAAGGCCGATGCTTTTGATAGAAAGACATCATAACAGGATGGCAAGAAGACCAATGACCTACCGACAGTGGATGCAAGGCCATGTTTTAAGATATGTTTATTTCACCTACCGTAGGTCAAAGAAGGTTACATGACTACAAATGGAGCAAACCCTAGACAAAATTATGAAAAAGAATACACTAAGAAACATTGCTACCATGACTGATTAAATATTAGCTCAACTATTCTGGACAAATTAGAAACAGGTTTTCTACATGCTTGCTATGGAATCTATATTACTGCTATGGAATCCACCCAGAATATGATTTTGGAGAAGAAAAAAAACCCTTCAAATGTTGATGGACATCAGTTAAGAGATATATGATGAATGCTAGCCATCCCATAAGCTCTTTCAGCTTGTCCAGTCATTTTTTCAACCATGCAACATACCGCAATCCACCAAAATGGGATTGCAATGGCATGATACCTTATATACTCATTTATAAGTCAACTGAACCATGAGTGCATCCTCTCCCCCCCCATTTTACAGCTACAAAGACTAATTTCTCTTTGACATAAGTCAAGTTAATTTTGCAAATCAGATGCATCTGAAAGGGTTGCTTGTCATTAGTGAGGCAGAGTAGCACTTTGGAAAAATATACTGGATGGATGAACAGATACATGGATAGATAGATAAATAAATATTTATAATAATAAGTGGAATATGTCACAAATTGACAACTAATAATTCTAATTAAATCCATTAAAATCAATAATGCTTGACATTATAAATCTATCTATATGAATTCAATTATAGGTCACATACTAGAATAAAAATACTTCAGAATGATATTATGTTATGCATCATACAAATAAACAATGAAAGTATCATCCACATTTTTGTGAATCCCAATATCTTAAACCAGTTCTAATGTTATCTGGTCCAAGTATTCTGCCTCACTGTCTGATAAAGTTCTGAAATACTCTATGGCTGTCTAATCATTTTAAATCATCCAGTCATCAAAGATATCATCCTACTCCATCTGCTTGGCTTCAAATGTGATTGCTTGTTACAGCTCTATGCACTTAAACTAAGCAAAGGAAAAGAGTAAAAACCAACAAGTTTTGTAAACTTCAACAATAATTTATTTACCAAGAATAGAACGTTAAAATTTAAAAAAAGAATTTGGTATTGAGTATTCCAAATCAAATCCATTGGTATTCCAAATGAATTCCAATCTTGAAAGTGCTTAAGTACCAATAACTTGGAATGGTGTTGATGTGCTGAGTCCTGATGTATCATATTGATATAAACAAAATGTCCTCAAATGATTTTACAATAATTCCAAAATAAATCCTAAATTCAATGAGCACTTTTCAATTCTAATGAATTTAAATAATTAAATCCTCCTAATGAAAATTGAACACAACTAAATGAATGATTCCACCAGTCATATGGTAAAGTATGAATAAAGAATTTATGTTTGCTTTTCCCTTATATAAACCATATAAACCAAAGTTACAATTTATTTCCTGAACATTGTAAGTTGTAAACAAAATCAGGTCTCTTACTAAAAACTTAATTAAAAACATGTAGAAAATAGACAGACCAGGTTTTTCACTGGGGAATACCAAAGTCATGAACTCAAACCAAAGTGATCATGTTTACCTACAAATATTAATCTGAATACATGATCTAGTCACAGAAAAAAATAAATATGTATGTGGGTTTACAAAAAAAAAAAGAATACAATAGTGAGGAGACCCAAACTCCTACACTCAATTATGGACAAAAGTCAATCACACATACAAACTAAATATACATAACACTGAGCTTGGGCTATGTAAGGAACACTTTGATAATATGTAAAATCCATTCAAGACTACAATAGCGAGTTAAAATACCCACACGCTGTTAATTAGCATTGAGCAAGTATCAAATTAGCAACTTGATCAAGGGATATTCATGTGGGAAAATAAAGACAGCTGCCTTTGTAAGCTAACTGACTGGGGTCAAACATTCACTGGAAGATGGACAACTCCACATGGCACTGAACAACTGCACATAATAAATTCACAGCTGGATCAAAAGAATTTTCAACTTTACAAGTCAAGGGCTTACAAAGGTCAGGTGCAGACAGGCAGAAAACATTGGATATATCACTTTGGAATTAACTTAACTTATGGAAAAGGAAGATACAACTTAAAACCTTTATTGCATCAAATACATTAGATATACATCAAAGCACAAATATTAACACCAATACAGGTTATTAGGACTTGCTCAAAAATGAAAGCAATATAACCTGCAAGTAAACACAGATGGTAAACAATGCTGATCGATACTTCACTTTGTAGTGGGTAGTTTTTAACTTTCAAATAATATTTTCAAATCTTTATAATCCAAATAACTGAAGATACATTATTGTGTGATAAATATTGTCATGAAATAGACTGTGCATACCATATAGGTATTTCTAAATGGTAATAGAAATATGAAACTTAAAAACATTTGAATTGATATTATCTTTTTTGTGTATTGCATACAACTAGAGTTTTTATCATTACCATACATGCCACAACAACCCTACCTGGAGAGGTATAAGCATAATTATTGCTATTATAAGTGGCAAAATAGTGTACTGTAGGCGTAAAAAATGTAATCTATTTATTACTTGCCTGTGGTACTGCACATATGAAAATGATATCTTTACAATTAACCTGGTTCTGCAGTAGCTCAAAATTCTTGTCATAAAGGTCACAATATATATATATATATGTGTGTATATATATGTGTATATATATATATATATATATATATATATATATATATATATATATATATATATATATGGATTAGAATCAGAATATGAACAGAAAATATACTGAGAAATTATTAATATTGAACACTCACTTCAAGTAGTCTACATTTGTAACTCTTGCTGAATGATTGAGATCTGAAATTCTACACTGATCGTGGTCATGTACTCAGAGTGCTATATTACATTCCTCTCATATTCTTCTTTTAAAGTTTATAAAGCAGTGTTGATTTGTCACTTTTTCTCATCTGACATATTTTGATATCTGAAAAGATCCATCTGCTCCAACATTTTCCATCATATTACATCCACAACTTGAAGAGTACAGCAATTCAACTGACATCTAGTGCCATTTCTTTAAAAATATAGACTGGTTCACTAACTAATCTGTTACGAAAAGTGCATTTTGAAGGAACCCATCTGTTTTCTTGGAAATGGAGTGAAAAAACAGTTGCTATCGATAGCGAAAAAGTACTATTAAGCTATTCTTACGCAGCTGTCACATTTTTTAAAATATTCCCAAATTAATATGGGTGAAATTAAAGCGACAATAATAAAAAGGACAAAAACAACTTTTTATTGCTTTATTTGTTTTATTTTGTAATTTTAAAAAAAGCGTAATCCACATGCAGTCTCAAAGAAAACATAAGTTGCTGAAAAGTAATGCTTATGCCAAAAGCAAAATGGTTGGCATGTATGCATTACCCGAAAATTGATCATATTGTTTTGTAATATTCACTTACAAAATGTTCCCTTTATGTTTAAAATTTTCAGTAAAAAAAGACAGACATATAAGCTAATATATATGGTATTTATCCAATTTTTGATACCTTGTGTATACCACTAACTATGACAGTTAATTAAAATTCAAATGTTTACATCAACAAATTAAGCTTTGCTAATATAAATGTTACAGGTTTTGTTAAGCTCATGTAAAACTAAAATTGACAGCTGGTTTGTTTCAACATGTTTCCTGGAGAAAATATTGCTTCTGTAGGTATATAGGCACACCTAATACTTACAAAAACTGACAATTAACTTCATGTATTTGTTGATCACCATAGATATTATTACTTACAATCACACAAATCATTTACAAAATCACAAGATTCCACGCCTCAAGCAAATTAAAAATTAAAATAAAATTTAAAATGACTCAGCCCTTCAATGGTGACCTTGTTCACTGGTCTGTTAATCACCAAGGACTTTATGTTTAAAAAATCATTTTTAATTTGCTGAGACTGAAAACAAAATGAGAAAGACTCATGATTTTATGATCTCCAGACCTGGTCTGTATTTCATGAACAGAATTTTAGTCTGAACTTACACTAAGGACTAAAATCGAGAAAATTACTGAAAAACAATTGGGGGAAATTTAAATATGATATAATAACAACTATTCAGATGTCTTAAGTACAGACTCAAACTTTAAGACGTGATGGTGAAACCTGGAACTGATTTGTTCAACTCTTAATCTGCGTTTCTTTACATTTCATAATGAACCTATGCAATAAAAATTATTGATATAAACAGAAAGTAGTAGATGAAATATCTACAAGTAGTGAAATACTTACAGAAGAGATACTTGTATGGTTGGCAAGCATCAGACCGCTGACTCTGTGGGCAGTCTGGATATATGGAGATTTGCGTGACAGTGCTACCTGGATACTAGCTGGACCCCAAGGAATAAACTGTGCAAGTTTCCTCTCTCGGATCCTCTGAAGGCTCTTGTGCACCTGTGAAAGAACATAAAGCTGTTTATTCAACCTGTGTAGGTACCAGCAACATCAATGTGAAAATGAGGATGGAAATAAGGTATTGGTGTGTGTGTGTGCACGCGCACACATGTGTGAATATTTATTGGTATTGGGTTGATAAAATGAATTGTCCCAACTTCGTGATTCATCCCATGTATGAAATAAATTCCTCAATGACTTTGGGAAATAGATGCATACAAATAACAAAACCCTAAGACAAATGTTCCCAGTGACCTTGACCTAATGTAAAAGGAGAAAGCAGGCATGTTGCAGAAAAAATTGTCTTTCTTCAAGATTATTCATGTCAAGTATGATGAAAATTCATTGGTTGGTTAAGCAAATATGTCAATGAAAACCTCACACTGACACCTATGTTGCAAGAAAACTATGTCTTGTTTACTACTTTTGAGAGATCAAAGTAAATACCATTTAATAAAAGGCAGAGAGGAGTTAAAGGATTATTTATAATATGACCAGGTAATTATTAGAGAGATATAATTTACACCAAACAAATCACCTCAAAGGTATTACCTGATCACATTAAATTAAGAGAATTGAAAAAGAAAAAGAGCAACTTCTGAGCATCCTATCTCTACCTGTGTCACCGTGTAGGAGAATGACTGCTCTACTAAGTGGCTGAACTTCTAATAATAAGTTAGCACACGAGACAATTTGTTTATACATATGTGCTGAACATCTACACTTGATTATTGTCTCATTATCAAAAGTTTCCAAGGCAAATTTAGCATAAGTGATAAATTCATGTCTGGGTTAAAGTTTGTGGTTTCATACAATGGGGAGTGGTCACAGTCTGTGCAGCTACAACTAACCAAATGAAATTCAGTTCTTAGCAAGGCCATATCATGCAAATGGAAAAACTAGAAAAGGCAGATTCGGCATGCCAGTCAGCAAACTCCACTATGTCCCAAATTGAGATATTACATTCAGCCAGTCAGCAAACTCCACTATGTCCCAAATTGAGATATTACATTCAAGGACAGGCTCATGAAAGTTGTTCATATTTCATGTGCTTAAATCTTCATTGTGTACCTATCATTTGAGAGCTCAGAGTACATTAACCCTTTCATCACTAAGTGACTTTGTAGGTATAGAGTCCTCAACACTAAGTAACTTTGGAGTTGTAAAGCAAAATGACTTGTGGACTTTGAAACAACATAACTTTGCCAATGTTAAAGATATCTGGCTAGATTAGGTGTTAAAATCAAGGTTAAAAATCAAATTTTATGACTAATTTAATAAAATGTGCATATCTATTACAACTGTTAAAATGCAGGTACAAACAGGTAACAACAGGTAAAATACAATTATTTTATTACCTCTTAGAAAACTTAGAATGTTCTCAAAACTTGTTCAATTGACCCTAGATGTACTAGTGAATAATCACAGTAGCAACACAAGTCTTTCTTTCATGGTGTCCATAATATATAAAATTCTATAAAATGAACCAAAATGATCTCCAAGGTAAGATCTGTCCACACACCTAAGTGACCTATATCGCCTCTGCCACATTTGATCGTCACATTGAAGTTCGTTAAACGGACAATTTTTCCAAAAACTTCATCTGAATAGAATATTTGAAAATAATCCGAAGCTTCCTGGAGCCATATAACTCTCGGGTGTGCCCAATTCTGTCAGAAAACTGAAACAAATCTCTTTGGGTTTCCGGCTTCGTCCAAAAAAAAAAACCACGTGGAGCGTACAATTCCTCTGGTTCAAAACCTTCAAAGTCCTCTTCATCGTCATCACTGTCACCCATAAGTGCATTCCATTGTCTCTCCATACGTCTTCTCTCATTGTCAAACAAATTTATCAGGTCAAAATTATTTAAATCCTCCGAAAACTCTCTAAAAATCCTTCAAACGCCGCCATTTTGGATACAAATTTCAGCATTCGGAAAACATGTTAAAAGTTCCTACTTTGTTCGTTATTTCTAGTTGTATACAAGCTAAACTCACGAGATCATCCAAATATAACATCTACATTACCAGATGGAAGTTATTAGAGGTACCCCGAAAGATATTTAGTTGGGTACTATAACGTTAACAAAGAACACTGTCCCAGACCGAAAACTCGGTCCATAGTGTTGACGGCTTACTTCCCCTGGACCACATATGCGGTTTGCCGTGATGAAAGGGTTAATTCAATAATTTTATCTTAAATTTCTTCCTGCATTGGTAGAAAGTCTTTCTCGGTTGATATGTGGATCTTGGTCCATGCATCCGCGGGTTTCTACAGGGTCCAAAACCTTTCACATATTAAAACAATATTCCAAACACCTTTACCATACCTTTATGAGACCAAAAAACAAAATAATTTCCAACCTCCTGAAGAGATTAGAATCTGTATACTTAGACTTTTCCCAAATGCAAAAGAGAATTTACATTACCAGCTTCTGATCAAACACAGTTATAACAAAATAATTAAAGACTTTTTCAAGACTTTAGTCATTTTTCAAATTTGTCCATATTTTTTCAAGACTTGGAAATGCAACTTCCAAATTTTAGACCTTTTCCAAAATTCCAGACCTATGTAGGAAACCTAGACCTCTAATGTACAACACATTACCCTGATATTTTTCTTCTGGGTAAGTGATGGGTCTTACTGCCTAACGGCTAGGTGTAGCATGTTCTGATGTCAAATTTTCACACACAATATCACACACAACTGGCAACCAATAATGATGCTTTTTTAAAAAGTAAAGTTATAATAGTTTTGTCAGAATTTACTTACCCTGATGAGTAAGTAATAATTTCAATTTCTCACAAAAGAGATGGACCTGTTTTCAAAGTTTTGTTGGCCTACATTTCAGTTGGCTGGAAAGCGATGAAAGCTGGAATGCCGAAATCGGGTTAAGTTGACATACTATTCTTTAGTGAAAGGAATAAAAATATATTATGCCTATCGGAACTGTAAGCAACATTTCGTTTCACTCAAGAAACATATCTCCCACATGAACCTACTTGAACACCAGATCTGCCAACCCTGACAAGTTCGTCTCAGTAAGACAGTTGATTTTTTTCTGCAAGTTTGATCAGTTTTCAGTAAGGTGTAAAAAAAAAATACCATAAACTGTCAGTGTAAAGCTTGAAAATGTAATTAAAAGTATGGTATTTGATACTTGCAGCGACAATAAACATTATGTTCAACTGAAGAGACTGTAAAGTACGCGTATACATTATTTACCACTAGTACAGTTGCTCAGTTCCAACACCTAAGTAGCTCTATGGCTTGTTGCAGTCTCTCAACGAGACAAAATTCTAATCTTTTTCCATTGCACATTATATCTCCCGTTATGAGTCATACGCAAATTGGCATGTGATGTCCAAAAACCCTAATTGTGTCTCTTCCATCTTTTATTCAAAAGAATCTGAATATTCCATTTTATTCTTTGTTGTTGATTACAAACACTTTTTAAGAGGCTTATTTTCTCTTTCATCTAAAACATGCATCTCTTGCTGGACATCATTTTTAAACAAATTCTAAAATCAACAGTTGGATCATGCAGATGCTTCGCTTGAACAAATTTAAAGCGTCTGAGTTGCTGCTGTAAAGTTAGTCTTGTTCCCTAACGAATTTCACTCATTTTTAATTGAAACCCAGATCAAAATCAAACATGGATGAACAAATTTTCCGGATTTTTCGGCAATGATAATTTTTTTTGTAGTTTTTGCTTTTATGCCGTAAGTTTCTATTTTAAGGGTAATTTTAGCAAAACTTATGGCAAAATTGTATGGGTTGGCAGGTCTGGAACACACTTCGGTGTACCTTGACTGCCATCGCAATGCAAAAAATTCAAATGTATGTCAACGGAACATGACAGCACTATACATATTTTAATTAGACAAAAAAATGGTGGAAGAGTATCAAAATAGGCTGCCAAGTGTGTGAGATATTCCTCAAACTGTGACTTCTCGTTCCGATGTCAACCGACATCGGAACTAGCTATGCAAGGCAGTTATTTGGGTAGTAAGACATAGCACTTAAACAAAAAGAACATGTGCTGTCTTACATTGTATCACTAGCAGGAAACCCTGTGTATCTGACTGTCTAAAGCAGGGGTGTCAAACTCAATCATTCAGCGGGCCAAAACTCAAATCCCACGTTAAGGTTGCGGGCCTAACAGATAAACATTCAATAAGCGGAAAATTAAATTTTTTTTTAAAACAATAATATAAATTAAAACAGAAAAAGTTTTAATAATAAAAAATCATTGACATACCCATTTTCGCTCGTATGCCAATTTATCAGAGCTGGATGTTTGGTGTCTTTTCTTGGCTACAAGTTCGTTTATGTTGGGAGTAATGTTCTGTGTCATTGAGATTCTCATGATGGACTGCAAGTGTTCATCAGTGAGACGACTCCTGTGTGATGTTTTGTTAATCTTCATCACAGAAAACAGCTGCTGACACAGATATGTGCTACCAAACATGCTCAAGCATCGAGCCGCATGTAGATGAAGTTGGGGCATCTCTTCAGGAATGAAACGAGTGAACTGTGCAGGCCCCACAGTGTCGTACTTTGCCTTTAGTGTCCCATTACACTGCAGCTCTATTAGCTCCATCTGCAAATTTACAGGTGCAGTTTCCATGTCTATGGCAAATGGGTTACGAAACAGCTCGAAATTACTTTTCTGTGCTTCAAAGTCACTAAAGCGCAGTGCGAACTCGGCGCGAAGTAAGCTAAGTTTTTCAGCAATGTGTGCATTGGGAAACACCATAGCGTTGACTTGGTTCAACATGGCTTGGCAACAAGAAAAGTGAGACAAATTGCTATGGTGCATTTGTGTCTCCCATAGGCGCAGCTTCACTTGAAATGCCTTCACTGCATCATGCATATCAGTGATCAAGTGGTCCCGTCCCTGGAGCTGCAGGTTCAAGTCGTTGAGATGAGTGGTTATGTCAGAAAGAAACGCCAACTCACATTTCCACTTTTTATCCCAAAAAACTGTGGAGTCTTTTCCTTTGCTGTCCATGAATTGACAGATTTTCTCGATCAGCTGGAAAAATCTACTAAGAACTTTTCCCCGACTTAGCCACCAAACCTCTGTATGATAAGGCATGTTGCCTAACTCTGAGTTTATTTCCTGCAATAAAGACTGAAATTGGCGATGATTTAAACCTTTAGCTCTGATAAAGTTGATGGTTTGTGTTACAGTGCTCATTACATGTTGAGGACTTTACCACACAGCGATCCTGAGTGTATGATGCAGTGATATGCTATCAATTCACCGGTACAGTTCTCCTGCATCTTTAACCGCATCCTTCCAACTAGTCCACTTTTTTCGCCGCACATCGCCGGTGCTCCATCTATTGTAAGTGCAACAAGTTTGTCCCAAGGCAGGTTCATGTTGGTTAAACTTTCACATACGTTGTCAAAAATGTCTTTTCCTGTTGTTGTCCTATGCATGGATTTCATGTCCAATATTTCTTCTGTAACATTCAAATTGGAGTCCACTCCACGGATGAAGATGGCGAGCTGTGCAGTGTCAGTCATATCATTACTTTCATCGATAGCAAGGGAGAATGCAACAAAGTCTTTGCCTTTTTCGATCAGCTGTGTTTTCACATCAGTGGCCATCTCACAAACCCGATCAGCAACCGTATTTCTGCTAAGGCTTACATTTGCAAAAATCTGCTTTTTGTCTGAACACAAGACGTCACAAACTTTCATCATGCAGCGCTTCAGAAACTCTCCTTCTGAAAATGGTCGGCCTGATTTTGCAATCTATTCCGCCACAATAAAACTTGCTTTCACAGCAGCTTTAGTTTGTGATTTTGCTTTGGTGAAAAACGTCTGCTGTGATGTTAGATTCCTCTTCAATTCTTTTACCTTCTGTAGCTTCTGCTCTGCATTCAAGCTTTTTAATTTGTCTTAATGTTTAATCTCATAGTGCCGTCTCAGATTATATTCCTTCATCACAGCAACATTATAACCACAAATTAGACACACAGGTTTACTGCCAATATCAGTAAAGATATATTCAGCTTCCCAGCGGCTTTGAAAGGCTCTGTTTTTAGAATCAACTTTTCTCTTGGCCATTTTTATGGCTTGCTTTGATTTAAAAAAAAATATTGTGCATCTACCGACAGACGCTTGATTGATATCACATTAGCCGTAGCTGGAAAAGGTGATGTAATATCCGGTCACTATACCACTTTCATTTCTTATGCGCCAATCCAAAACGAGCAACTGCACGTTGCTAGGTTACTGTAACGATGAACATCCCACTCACTACACAACTTTTGTTTTCACTTATTCTGATCGAAGAGAGAATGCTATCAGGTAGCCTATCGTTTGGCAAGGCTGCTAATTAGGGAATTTGATTTGCACTTTATATCGCAGGGCCATTAAAAAATATTTTTGCCTAAAATTCTCTCTCGGGCCGGATATAATTGTACGCTGGTCAAGACCTCTCAGGTCTGATATAATTGTATGCCGAGCCTGATGTGGCCCGCGGGCCTTGAGTTTGACACATGTAGTCTAAAGGGTTACAAGTAAAATTAAATTTTTTAATTTATTGGATTTTTATTTTAGATTTTTTTTTCCAAGGGTTTAACATTCTTTTAGGGTCAAGCCAGCCTAGTTAAAAACAAGTTTAACTACTGCTCCTCATTTTCATAGGTCTCAAACAGTTCTGGTAAAAACAATCTTAATCCAAACAACGGTTGAACAAAACTGACTTTGAAGCAAAGACTGAAGCGAATGTTGTGGATGACCTGATGATATGACATTAATTGTCTATTAAAGGAATGATATAATAAAATGACCAGGTCTATTTAATTTGCAGCACTTTTTTTAACTGCTAGGCTATCCTAACAACAAAAAAAACACGCAAAAAAAGCATTTTTGTGGAGTTGGGGTAGAGCTGTTCAGTTTTAAATTTAGTTTTCTCATTTTTCAGTCATTTTTTTTTTTTTTTGGTTTCTATGGTCAAAATGAAATCTTAGATTTTTCAAGCTTTTTGAGGTCTTATTTTAACCCTGTGTATACCTGTCTGTATTTTAATATTACCTGTGTTGGGTCCACCTCCCCCTGTATAATGTTAAGAATGGAAATGTAGCAATGGTTGGCCTGTCTGTGGACAGGTGTAGACACCATCATATTCTTGGGCTGTAAAAGTCTTCTCATCACATCCAGAACTGTTGTCTTTCTCACACTTGCTACCTAGATAAAATAGTGGATGCAAAATGTATATCTGCTAATACCATTTAAAAGACAACATATTTGAACATTAATAAAATAGAGGACATATGGGAATACAACCAATTTGGATTACAAGAGATTCAATATATACAAATTTAACTTGTCTTTTTAGTCCAAACATTTACAAGGGCACAGGATGTTAAAATGTTGCATGATGTATTGTCTAAGGTATTAATATAACACCAAATCAATGAACACAAGACCTTCGAAATCTTTTAATATTTTATAATACAGATGAACCATATAATATAAGTACTGAGCTTGGAATTAAGATATTTTCTTCATCAACCCAGAGGATCACCATAATAAAGTTGTTAGAAATGTCTAAATTTTACTGATCTGCACACTTTATATGTACAGTTCATAGTGTTGCAGTCTGGTGTGTTGAGAATGCAGAGCAATGCCTATTTTCACTTGCATGATCAACAGCTTAATTTTCCTGTATTACAAATCTTCAATATTATATCCCCTTTCAACCATGTTAAACTTAGCACATACTCTTCAGTAGAAGCTATATATTTTATGTGTCAACAATGTGCACACCGATGACTGACTTTTAAAATAAATATAATTTGATTGTAGACAAACAATGGATTTGTTTATCCAGGTCAAATAAATGAAATGTGCTATAAAATAATCAATAAGTAAATAGATAGAGATACAAGATTTTACACAGGATCAGTCAGCAGCTGATCTTGTTTTGGGTTTAATGCCATTTCTTGGCACATGATAGGCTATAACTGGTGGAGGAAGAACCCAGGAAAACTCCAGTAAGAACCATTGACCCACAGGAAGCTACTGGCAAGCTTTCTCAAATACAGACATTGACTGAGCCCAAGATTTGAATCTATGTGTACTGAGGTAAAATGGCAGTGATCGGTAAAAGTAAGTGCTTTGTGCCCTGCTTAAGCGGTTGAACATGGAATCAATGAGTTCATATCTCCAGCATTAACAGTAATCTGGAATGGTTATATTTTCATTAATGATATACTAGTTAAGAAAAATGCACAAGTGGAGCGTAAAAGTTTTACTCAAGCTTCCAGCTAAGCTTCATCCCATTTGCCAGTTATCTGATTCGGTGAAAGTGTACCTTCATGCCAGCAAGGTCATCAGCATTAAGTACCGACTAAAGGGGTGAAAAATTCCAAATCAATACCAAAGTAACAATTCATCCAGAAGATATATCCCAAGCTGATTTCATGACTGAAAAAAAATAAACAAAACTCCAATCCAGATTTCATTACCAACAATAAATAATGTTAACTACAACATCAACTTTGCACATGATAATTAATTCAACAAATACAGTTGGACATTGTGAGAGGGGAAGATAGAAAAGAGATGTCTATAAAAATTCATGCAAAGCTAATATTCCACATAATGAACATTTAAATTCTAAAATGATTATTCAAGAAACTCAGAGACACTAAAAATAAATCCCTAGACTGATATATCCAACATGACCAATAATTCTATCTTTTAAATGCAGAATCAAATTCTTAGAGTGTTAACTGAAACAATTAATTTTTAACAGTTTATGATGTATGTGATATGAACATGTCTTCGCTGAAATTGGTCAATGACACAGTGAGCATGCGTGAAATTGGGAGAAAACCTATATCAGCAGCCTTGATTCATGTCAAAAGGTCAGCTGATCAGTATAGTGAATCACACTAGAACATTTTTTGACATAAACAAAACTGATTGGCAGAACTTGCAACTTTTCATTGGCTCATACAAGCCATAAGAAGAACACTATGCCACATATAATTAAACTTATGTCCAATTCTTTGTACTAAACTTGTACTTTCAAGCTTAATGTCTTCAAAGCCATATAATTAAACTTATGTCCAATTCTTTGTACTAAACTTGTACTTTCAAGCTTAATGTCTTCAAAGATAATCAATTAACAAAATAAACAGACCAATTAACCTTGAAAATAATTTGCATCAAGTGTTTTAGATAAGACTATCATACATGCTTTGATCCTGACCATTAGAAACATACTGATAAATAGATTTGTGAATGCACATCTTGTAATTCTCTGATCAAAAACTGAAACTGATGCTGAAAACTACAAGTCAAATTTGATATTAATGTATACCAGCATTATTGTAAATATTATTTTACTACAATCTAATTCAAGTTCCAGGATGTCAAAGTTCTCAGACTTCCAGCTTGAGCTTGAATTTCTAGCTCAAAACTTTTGAGAATATGGATCCGGAAGTTTTAATGATCTAAAAGCAACTTTATACCATCTAAGATTAGCAAATTAGTGGTAATTCAGAACCCTGAAGTGAGGTAAATCATTACAAAGATAGAGAGTCCTTGGTTGTTAATTCATATTGTATATACAGGATTGTTATGATTCAAAACAAACTTAATGTTCTCAAATACTTGACAGAAAGTAATTTATGCCACAAATGCATCTATTTGGCTTAGAAATGCATTTTTGGGGGTCTGCATAATTTTTTTTATGTCTGTGAAAAATTACATTTTCCAAATACATGAATTCACTAACTGGAGACAGTTTGATTTGTTTCCCACAGAATCATTATTTTTGCTAGGCATTTTAAATCTGTGGTTTGTAGCTGTAACTTAATCCACCAAAATTAGTATTCCATCAAAAGTAGTGAAAGCAAAAACTGTTAAACAAGAGAAGACCCTGAAGAATTAAAATGGAAGGACAATTGAGTTAGCGAAATACCTCCAAGCTTGTTGGACTATTAAACATGGCCAGTCATTAAGTGCTAGAGTCTCTGGGGATGGATGAAAGTCTGAGATTCCAACAATTGTCAACCAAATGTGACACTAAAAAATAAAAGTCTCTTGCGATCTCCATCTTATGAGTTTCACGATTTGCAGGCCAGATTATTGTTAATGTAAATTAAGGTTTTCAACTGCTTACCTGTGGGTCTGTGGATAGGGGAGTGTAGCCAGTCATCAGATAATGAAGCCTGGGGGTAGGGATAAGGGAAGCAATCAAGCCAATTAGATCATTATTCATATATCCAGGGTACCTCAAGGTGGTTGTACTTGTTGACATCACCACAGACACCTAGAAGAATACAAAATAAAGCAATAAATCTATATCCAATGATTGAAATAGTCTGGTAGCCACACATCACTTGGTCTTGCATTTTTTTAAAATGAATAACTACAACCTAAGTTCCACAGAATTGACAAAATTCATCTATAGATTTAGAAAGAGAACCCATTTACCTGACTAAAATCCACTAACTTTCACAGCATTCAATACTCTTCCAAACCAATGGAAAGCTAAATATCATAGAATACTGCAAAAGAATAAAATCCCTTCCTGCCAATAGTTGACTAGTTTATGTGAATGTGATAAATCTATGATAGATGTACATAAACCAGTACATAAAAAATTCAAGCCTGAAAATTAATCATTTGATTTTCATGTGATTTTCAGCTTTACAAATAGGTGTCTTTTTTTCAAGATCACTGTATTATCAAGACCAGCATATTTCCATGATTTTAGTGTGTGTGTGTGTGTGTGTGTGTGTGTGTGTGTGTGTGTGTGTGTCAAACTGCAAAATAAAATTCATTAACTGGCATATCTCAAATTGATTTGATATAGCACTTTTCTTGTCTTAGTTTGTATGTATACTGTCAGGTAAGGATATATAAAACGCAGGTGGTATATACCTGAATCACTTACACATACATAATAAATTTTAAGCATGAATTTGAATCATATAATCATATTAATAAAGAAACTCACCAATTGGTTAATCTGGGCAAATGAGGGTTTTTCAATGTGAAGTCTCTCGGCTGCAATTCTGTGTAATGCTGTATTGTCAAGAACAACCTGTTCAGAAAAATAAAAAACAGTCTTATATCAGTTAAAGCCACTCATCCTCTCTACCAACAATAACTAACCCTGTCCACATGAGAAAACACTGAATTAAACTTTCTAAATACTGTGAATTCACAACTGGGGATTGAATGATTGCTAGAAACCATGAAGGTAACAATCCAACAAACAATAATTCTGTGGAAACAAAAAGACCCCTTCTCCAATCAATGAATTTTAAAATAGATGAAAATGTCTTTTCTTGAAAAGCCATGAAAACTGGTTTGCAATACAATAAAATAACTCATTGAAACCAGAAGCACACATGTACATATGCTATATGTACTCTAAAAAGTTTAACTTTAATTTTTTTTACTTTGATGGTCTACATCTAGAAATCAATTATGTCAAATTTTTAAACTACCATGAACAATAAAAGCTGTATGATATCATTGATGCACACATTAAATATTCAAACAGAGTCACAGTCAAAATCATCCTAAAACAATGACCAAATTCATTGAGGACTGATGTGTTTATCTGTGCACATGTGTGATTTAGATTTTAACATAGCTTTAACAATTTTTCAGTCATATCACTATGATGTCTGCAGTGTGCCAGTTTATAGTGATGTCTAGCACTGGGGCATCATGCCGCAGACATGTGGCATGATGTCCCACCCAGTCACATTATCATGACACTAAATTCTTAATGCTGAGCACCAAGCGAGGCAGCTGTTAGTACCATTTTTTAACTGAACTAACAGAGAAAGCAAATATGTATACCATCTGTAATTCAGAAGTTGAATTTGCACAAAAATAATTTTGTGGAATTAATATCAGATAAAACAACACAACTCCAGGTATACTACTATACATGTTCTTTTGACTATTATAAAGACTGCTACCAAAAATTAGTTTTTCTAAATTTTCATCCCATTATGTCATTAGAGACTTTATATTATTACTTGACATATTATTAGAAGAATTATTGTGATTTCGTTTTAAAAGCATTTTTAATGACTGTTTCATATTACCATCAGTGGAACAATATCTACCGGATATAATTTTGCCATCAGGTTTAGTCAATTACAAAAATGAGAGTTGCCTCCCTTAAAACAAACCTGTCATCCCAGAAGGAATGCATTAAAAAAGTATATATTTTTGTAATGTTAGACCAATATTCAGATATGTGTAATGAAAGATAATGTATTGGTAATTGTCAACCAGGAAAACAGGCATTCGAAAATTTCACAAGTGTCGTCTGATGTGGTCAAGGCAACATTATGCCAAATTAAAAATTTTATAGAGTAAATTTGGCCTTAATTCATTTACAGAAACTAAAGTTGCAACCACTAGGAGGTCAATGACTTCTTGATAGATAACTCAACTTGATGAAATCTTTTCTCTCTCTTTAATTCACATCATGGCAGCAATCATCTCATCATGAGCAAACTCAAATGACATTATGTCCAATAAATGTAATTGTCACTTTTCCCAATTCTCTTCAATACTGATAAATACCTGATTACTGCTGTTATTAAACTTATGTGTTGACTCTTTTAACTTTTTAACAGCCTGAGTGTCCCCTTCACCTTTGTGTTTCTGTTAGCTGAACATTTCCATATGCAAAATTCTGATCTTGCAGACAGTCAACATGAACATGGGTGAATTAAAGTCCCTTATTCTACACAAACATTGGTGACTTAGTGTTGTATTTCCTAACTGCACAGTCTAAAACCCAGATCCAAATCAAGCAAACACCCAGATGTGACAAACTATTCTATTTTTGTATCTTTTGGTACCATTCTGATAATCCATAATTTAAAGGTCACTTCAGTATGTATTATGAAAAAATCTTAAGGTCTGGCATGTCCGCGTGAAAACTGAAATTGAAGGACAATGGAGCCATGCTATGCTACTAATTTAATAAGAGTCTAACATTTGTATTAGTAATATAAACTATATTTGTGAAAGAGAATGGACACTATGCCATAAGATACGGAAAGACTGGAATTCACCCTAGCTCAATAAAGAGACCAAACTTTTTACCTACCACACAATCAGCATTTTGTGTTAATCTCTTGAGAGTAAGTATGGAGTTGTAGGGTTGTACTACCACATCTGACATTTCATCCAGGTTGGGAAATACTGAATATGTCTGTATCAGCTTCTTAGGAAACCTTTATTCAATAAATATAAAATTATTAAATGGCATTATATGAACAAAGCAAGATACGAATTTCATTAAACCAGCCAGCAATTTGCATAACAATGAAAAAATTTCATGTCATATACAAAAATCTTAATTTCTCAATCAGATAAACCATATACTAACTTATAAGACATTTCCATCCTTACTTTGATCTGTTATCACAAACTGCCCATGCAGAACATGGAGTGTGTTGTTTATTCAACTTATCACTTTCGATAAACAGCATAGACACTGATGTGCTGTTGCATTATACAACAGGAGATCTAGATCAATGCGATGTGCATTTTCATACGCAAGTATATACTTTAACTGTCAATTGTAACACATATCATGGTCTAATTATTCCAAATAGCAACCGCATAATCACATTCAGAAGATAACAGACAATTTATTATTTTTGCCCCAATTAACACAAAACAAATTAAAAATTTCTCCCATAAAATAAAGATTATATGATGAGTTGCATCTGTTCTTCATGACACAAATTATGAGCTAAATTGAAGGGAAAGAAACAAATTTGTTAAATGGTTGCTTAAGATATTCTTTATTCTCCAACAAAATACTGCATGATGTACATGATATAACAGGATACATACCTGTCATTGAGCCTTTCCAATATATAGGACCCCATACCTGACCCTGTTCCACCAGCAATAGAGTGGCACAGCACAAAACCCTGTAAGAGATATTACTTATATTAAATTTTGTAAACATTTGAAACTGTCTTTGAAACAAAAAAAGAACTGTCTAGTAATAAGTCAAAGGACAGAAATCGTACTTCAATTAAGGAAGCTAATGACACCAAAAACTGTCTTCTAGCTAAGCAAATCAACCAATCCAGCAAACATCTGAATATGATATTATATTTGCCCATGCTGATAGTCAACTCTCTTAACAATGACTTTGTCATCAATTATTCTATTATAGTAACAAATCTGTGGTATCTAAAGATTATACCATTAATTAAGACATTAGGATGCATAATGGAGAAAACTCTAGACATTTATCATCACACCTACGACAATACTGCTTCAACACTAACAACATATGAAACTTCCGTGACCTTGACATCTGACCTTTTAACCACTCCATCCATTGGCCAATATTCATCAATTATAACAACACATATACAGAAAGAGAAGATACTACTCCTTCATATACCTCTTAACAATTTATCTTATAAACAATTCAATCTTTGACCTTGCCTTTTGAGACCGGAAGCCATCATCCCAATAAAAAAAACACAAGTCTAATGCCTGTCCAAGGACATACAAATCCCTGCCCCCATCTTTAACAACTTCCCACTGTGACCCTGACCAATGGACACAAGTAGTGATATTTCTATCCCAAGTTAAACAGCTATACTTTGTGTGATGTTAATTCATTGGGTCCATCATTTTGGAAAAGTGACCAATTGGTAATAAAATTTCCTGGAGCAAAATGGTAAAATTGAAAATTGTGTGATGAATCCTCCAAGTATGTACTCATTAAAGCATTGTTAGTGCATATATTTTTCTCAAAAAATTAAATTAGGCCAAAACTAAAAATATGTGTTTCCTACAGCACTGGTTTTAAAATAGGGTAGGCAGGTCATTATACATATTTTTTTAAATCATGGGGAGGAGTACTAGGACTGGCACTGAGAAACAGGGATGGTCAGTTGACTGGAAATACATCCTTTTTTGTTTGGCTTTAGAATTTGACAAGTGACTTGAAGTAAAATATAAAAATAGAGGATCAGCTCTGAAGTTATTAATTTCAACAAATAACAATATAACAATTAATGAATAAAAAGGTAAACAACTAACAATTATTAACTTGTACAGGTTTAGTATCGCTTTGTATCAATTAGTTATTTATTGTATTTACATGTGTATTGCTGTAGCACAAATACCTGTATATCAATATATCAAAAAATTGTTTCACCCCATGTAACAAACTAGAGTAGTACTACTTTTTGTTTGCATGCTCACACATCCAATGTAATTTCTCAATAATCAGCACTACAGAGCCATGATGCTACAAATATCACATTACAAGATACAGGGCTGTCCTGATAAACTAATATAAAAAAATAGCTGTTTTCCCTGTGCTGTCAGCCATTTCCTGTCCTGAGCTGAGCAATTACAACATAAATTTAAAACCATTACCTCAAGACTGTCACTTCCATCAGCTTCCCTGTCTATGATGTCAAATATATCATCATATAGACGCTCAGCCTAAAAATACAAATAGGAAAAATTATCACTTCAATACAAAGGTAGCATCAATTCAATTATTTTTTCTAATCTATGGTTATCAGAAAACAAATGAAAAAATGTCTTGCCATTAACATAATGCAAATTATTTTAACCTTGTTATATTTGCAAAACAAAAGTTGTACAAAATTAATATATATTACACACACATGTGTGTGTGTGTGTGTGAAATTTTGAAACCCTTCTTATGTCATTGTTATGCAATAACTCTCTGTGATATGGTGCTGATAGAATTACATTTATTTCTAAGGTCTGATGTGTGTCAAAAGAAGGACAAGAGTCCTGTGTTAGGATGGGGACAAGTCCAGTGCTAGGATGAGGATGACAGTGTTGCATCAGAATGGGGTTAAAGTCATATTAAAATGGGAATACTAGTTTTATGTGTTGGAGAGATTAATAAATTAAAGCTTCACAGGTAGTTTTCACAATATGATAAAATGCAAGTGTTGTTGAAGAATAACAAACAGCTTATAAAAGTTGAAACATTACAATAATCTACTTACCATGTCCTGCTAAGAAGAAACTTAAGTATCATATATGTTCTAATGTTCCTATAGCAACAATCTCATTTGGAGGCCTGCATAAAATGTTAGTAATCTTACACAAGGATTTTTGTGTTTGGTTTTATATTTATAATAAAAAATGGAATAGTATAATTAAGACTTTAATGCTGGTTAAATTGCATTATTTTAACTGTGGTTAATATATATTTAGTGTGCCTTAAAGCATCCCCCCATAAAATATGCACTTTCTTGGCAATGTGTTACATCATCATCAATCCCGTAGTATGGTAGACAATTGGGGCATTGCACAAGACCGAACAACCAGTTCCTCCATTCCTCTCAATTGTACATCTTTCTCAGTGAGTCACTCAGTGTCAAGTCTGTCCACTCCCAAATGTTGTGTTCCCACCTCTTTCTCTGCTGCCTCGCTTTTTTCTTCTTTTGCAGGAGTGTCTTGGCAAGTCCTGATGATCACAAGACATGCCCATACCACTGTAGTTTACATTTTTTCACTGTGCTCAGGAGGTATTTGTGAGGCCCAATGGCTGGTCTGATCCTTTGCCATATTTCTTCATTGGTGACATGGCCTTTGTATGAGACGCTGAGGATCTTTCAGAAGCATCTCATCTCTGTAGCCTGTATCCTTTTCTCTAAGGAAACAGATTCACAGGTGTAAAGAAATATGGAGATCACCAGTGAGTGAATCAGTCTGACCTTTGAATTCAGTGCTATGTCCTTGTTGCTCCAGATGGGCTTCAGTTTTGTCACCGCTGCTGTTGTCTGCACAATCCTGGAGAGTACTTCAGGCTTCGATCCTTCATGTGTTACAATTGCCCATAAATACTTGAAGCTGTGGACTGTTTATAGCTTTGTACCTTAGACCCTGATGTCAGTGCTGATGCCCTTGGTGTTGTTGGTCATCAGTTTGGTCTTCTCTGCAATGATTTCCATGCCATAGGCTTCTGACGTTTTGTTGAGGCTCTCCACTAAGCTAGCTAGTTCTTGCTCATTTCTTGCTAGTCCATCAATGTTGTCAGCAAAATGAAAGTTGGTGACTGTTGTGCCTCCGATACTGACTGTCTCTTCATCCTTTCAAGCGCATCAGCCATGATTCTCTCTAGAAAGATGTTGAAAAATGTGGGAGTGAACAGACAGCCTTGTCTGACTCCGACTGTCATTTTGAACCATTCCGCTATGCTGCTGTTGAAGTATACTGCAATGGTGGCCTTGTCATAGAGGTGCTCTATTATTGTAATGAGGTTGGCATTGATATTGTAAAGTTATCATGGTTGCCCACAAGGCTGTATGCCATACCCTGTCAAATGCCTTCTTGAAATCCACAAAGACATGGTACAGATCTTGCTGGTGTTGGAGGTACTTCTCACACAATATCCTGAGGTTGAAGATCTGCTCTATTGTGCTGTGCCCTGCTCTGAAACCAACCTGTTCCTCGGCAATGATCTTTTCAGCCTGTGACTTTAGTCTGTTTAGCAGGATCCTGAACATGACTGTGTTACATAGTGTAGTAACAAATGAAAGATATAAATAGGGGTGTCATGCAGACCAGTCAGTTTCCTTCAACTGGTATCATCTTTGTATCGCTTATAAATTATGCAACATCAACTTCCTAACTTCACATTAAAGTTCAAATTATACAAATCAGCTTCAAAAATTGATTGGGAATGATATGATTCTCAAAACAGAAATTAATTTAAAGCAATCATTTTTGAAAATATACCTTCAACTCTCTAATATAAATATTTATTAAATGTCTGTAAAGAAAATCAATACCAGAGATATATCTTCACAGAAAACTTTTTTCTATAGTGTGGTATTGGGGCCCTAAAGCTATTTCAGTAAATTGGTATGGATCTTTTTATATATGAAGTTATGGTCATCTATTCCATGATAATTATTATGTATTTCAAATTGTTGTGCAATTGTGTTGTTATTCTTATGAATAATTTTTAATTTTGGAGACAATCTGTTAATTAGCTTGTGTTATTTTAAAAGTCGATTCAGTTCAACAGATATCAAAATATAGCCAGCTGTACCACTCATTAGGCACTTAATCATGAAGTGTTTGTGAGCATTGCCATTACAGTTAATTATTTTCACATCTGATTAGAAGACATATATATGATGATTAGACTGAAACTGAATTAAAAGATCAAATTAAAACAAGAATTATGTTTGACAAGACTTTTTAAAATCTTTTATTAATACAAATACTTGATAAGGAAGCCAGCCACACAGTTGCCTTAGAGCATTCGGAAACCCAATTTTGACTGGAATTGTCATAAGAACATTTCTACCAATGTTGATATTTTTTTCAAAATTGTGCTGTTCTGGAGAAATATAAAATAGAGTTTCCATGTGGCTGCTACTGAAACCACATCTATACTATGGTAGCTACCTTAAATGCATGTTTTGGTAGAGCATGCTCTAATGAAAATTCCTACAATCCAAACTGGTCCAGCAGTTCATGACAGGTCAAGATCATTAGTGAATAGACACAGACATGTCAGAGGCCCATGCCATACCTATCATGGCCTTTGACCCGAGAGATATTAATAAGCGTAGATAAAGAGGCTTGAACATTACCTGTGAGTAGCCACTAGCCCAGTTGTTCCCTGCTCCACCACCATGTTTAGACAAGTAAATATTTTCTGGGTTGTACAGATTGGAATAGGGTGAGTTCATGATCCCATTAATTACTCTTGGTTCCAAGTCAAGCAATACTGCTCGTGGAATGTAATGTTCATCATCTGCCTATGGGAAAAACAACAAAATATGTACACAATGTTTCTTTATATGATGTACATGTAAAGTACATACAGCCATAGTAAATAAAACATTATTAACTCATCCCTGAAGACTATGAGGCCCAATTTTTTTCTTTCTTTTACATGTCAGCATGCACATACAAATTTTCACACACATATTGAAATTGTAAAAGGGAAAGCAAAGTTTGGTGTAAATACAAGGATAATTCTGCTATATTAATTAGGTTAACCTGGTCCAAGTTGGGTCACTGGACAAGCAGTAGGAAAGAGCTGCCAACCCTCCGGACTCACAATCAGTGAAATGTGGGATAAAAATTAGTGAATTTTGAAAGCAATTAGTGAAAAATTGTATCATGACACTAATTCCATCAACTTCAATGGTCAGCACTACATTATATGAAAATCCAACATAAAACTAAAAAATTATTTATACTGACTGCATGTACTATTTTATTTGCAGCCAAATTTTCTTACATACACAAATTTTACACTATTTGTCATGATGTGATGCTATGGCAGTCTCGAACTTCATCAATCAGGCTATGGTAAATTTGTTTTCAAAACAGTTCAGGCTTTTTGCCAACTAGTTAATCTTGGTCACTAAAATTGCTGCAAATTTTCAGCATCTAAGGAGGGACCAAAATTTGTCTTATTTTTCTTCACAATAGGAAATAATTGTTCACTGTCACTGTTGTTGATTTCAATCTGAGAAAGACAAGTTATGTTCAACAAGAAAGCTCATAAACAATGCTTCTGCATTGGTAGCATACAGGACTTGAGTAGGCGATTTACTTAAAGTAATCCAAAATGATATAAGTGGACAAGAGGACTAATCTGAGCAGAAAAAGCAAAATCCACATAAAACATAAAATTCAATGCACATATGTACAAAACACATGCATATTTTCCACAATTTTGGCATCAGGAAGCATATGTTTGAACAAAGGACCAAAGCTGTATTAACTCACTAGTTGTAGTCAGTATTCTATTACAGGCTTGACAAATAACACTCCTGCATTTATAAAATATGTTTCCACAATTTAGTTCTGCTGTAAAATAGAAGTTACCTTAGTATTGGAGTTAGCAAAACAAGCTCATTCAAGGTGTCTTTCTTTTACACTATGACCAATATTAAAATCATTTCCACACAGCCTGCAATGGGCATGAAGTTACCCTAGAATGACACTGTATTGTGTTATTCATTTATTCATCTATGAGTCGTTTTTACCATTTTTTTTCTTTCTAATCCATCTGTGAAATCATTTGAGAAACATTTTTGCTGAAACATATGCATCGACTAGAATAAATATGATGACTTTTATCACCAGATTCCTACAGAATGGTTCTGTACCTTATATTATTTTTAACAAAGAACATGGGAGCAGACAGCTGCTATAAATAGAAACAAGAGTCTTCTTGAAAATAGAACAGATGCTATAAATAGAACATAACACTAAGGAAAGTCACCTTTAGTCTACTGACAAGTGTACTTTTATGTCATAGTTATTCAGAAACCATTTTTTTCTAGAATACAATTTGTGCGATTAGTGGGTTGTTAATAAAAATGAAAAAACAAATTAATTTGGGAGGGGGAGGGAGATATACCAAAAAAGCTTAATCCAAGTACATTTATGCGTAAGGCTGAATTTAGTGAAGAAAAAAAAAGCATAATGATTACGCCAAAAGCATAATGGCATGTATGCATACAGCTGCTAGAAATAGAATCTAAGGTCAAAAGTTTGAAAGTAGAAACCAGCATGTTTCTTGGAAAAAGTAGAGCTGCTATAAATACAACATAATATTGTTTGGAAATTGCATACAAGTCTATGGACAAGCTTACTCTTAGGTCCTAGTTACATAGAAGCCATCTTTTCTAGAATATTGTCTGTTGGATTAATGGGACGTTAATAAAAATGAGAAAACAAATTAGGGATTAAATGTGTAATCCATATGTTTACACATAATGCATAATTTAGTGAAACATAATGATTATGCCAAACCGTAATGGTTGGCATGTATGTAACAGCCTATCATGTACTAAACCCATCAAACCAAGTGAATGTCAATTTTCATGTCAATGTTCCCTTAACCCTTTCATCATGGCAGACTGCATAACCGTTCCAGGGGAACTACATCCGTCAACACTATGGACAGACTTTTCGGTCTGGGGCAGTGTTCTTCTTTAACGTTATAGTACCCGACTAAATATCTTTCGGGGTACCTCTAATAACTTCCATCTGGTAATGTAGATGTTATATTTGGATGATCTCGTGAGTTTAGCTTGTATACAACTAGAAATAATGAACAAAGTAGGAACTTTTAACGTGTTTTCTGAATGCTGAAATTTGTATCCAAAATGGCGGCATTTCAAGGAATTTTAGAAGAGAGTTTTCGGATGATTTAAATAATTTCGACCTGGTAAATTTGGATGAAAATGAGAGAAGACGTATGGAGAGAAAATGGAATGAACTTGTGGGTGACAGTGATGACGATGAAGATGACTTTGAAGGTTTTGAACCAGAGGAATTGTATGTTACAAGTGGGTTTTTTTTTTTTGGACGAAGCCTGAAAACCAAAGAGATTTGTTTCATTTTTTTAACAGAGTTGTGCACAATCGAGAATTAGATGGCTCCATGAAAGCTTCAGATTATTTTCAAATATTCTATTCAGATGAAGTTTTTTGAAAAATTGTCCCTTTAACGAACTTAAATGCGACGATCAAACGTGGCAGAGACGATAATAGGTGTGTGGACAGATCTCATCTTAGAGATCATTTTGGTTCATTTTATAGAATTTTATATATTATGGACACCATGAAAGAAAGACTTGTGTTGCTAAAGTGATTATTCACTAGTACATCTAGGGTAAATTGAACAAGTTTTGAGAACTTTCTAAGTTTTCTAAGAGGTAATAAAATAATTACTTGTATTTTACCTGTTGTGTTACCTGTCTGTACCTGCATTTTAACAGCTGTAATAGATATGCATATTTTTATTGAAATAGTCATAAAATTTAATTTTTAACCATGATTTTGACACCTTATCCAGCCAGATATCTTTCACATTGGCAAAGTTATGTTGTTTCAAAGTCCAAAAGTCATTTTGCTTTACAACTCCAAAGTTACTTAGTGTTGAGGACTCTATGCCTACAAAGTTGCTTTGTGATGAAAGGGTTAAGAGGAAGGTAGAAGGAAGAAAAAAGTCCTTTTGTTCTCTACTTATTTTTGGTACAAACTGGATGTTCATTATCAATAAATCTGTATTGCTATAAACAAAAACTTTACACTTATAAGTTGGATCCAACTGCAAATTGCATAGACCCAGATCTGCCACTGCAAAATGTACAGCAAGATCTGGATCAATGCAGCTTGTAATTATTAATCAGTACAGCAAACAACACAGACTCTGATCTGCCAGTGCATTATGCAAAAGTATATCAGCGTCTATGTTGTTTTGCAATTGAACTGGACATATAAGCAAGTACAAAAGGTAAATACAGCAACACATTTATTACACTGATGTTAAAGATTTGCATATCTGCTGCTTGTTAGAGATGAACATTTACTTCCAAATTTATTATGTTTATTGGGTGTTTAATAAAACAGAAAGGTGGTAAAGGTTATATCATGAAAAAATCAACCTGAGTAAAGTCTCTTGCCCAGCCCAAGTAAAGTCCCTTGCCAAGGGATACATCATGGCAACTGACCAGGTCTGGTCTGGGCAGAATCTGAAACCCAATCACTCTGATTGTAAATTAAGGAAGCTAACCATTGAGCCAACATATATTGAAACAGGAGACTACTATATGCATTACCTGATAGAAGAAGACGTCTTTTCTGTCTGTCCCTTCTGTGGCATATTCTTCAAGGATGCCCTCTGAACAAAAATGAATAATCATTATAAGGAAAGATCACACCCAGCATTCATACTCATGTCTATAGATGGATGTAACGTTACAACTATTAAAAAGAACATCAAAAACTGTTGTTGCAGACAATCAATAGGCTCAAATCATTCAATGCCAATAGAGCATGTCAAACACTGTACACAAAGTGCTCATAATTATTCCATGCAATTATTCAGTCACTACATCAAACTCATGATACAATGACAATTCAAACATTCTACAGCAAAAAAAAGCAAAGGCACCCATAAAAACCAAAATATCTTCAGACTTTATAAAGTCTTAAACTTGAATGATTGCCCCTGGCTCTTTATTGTTGTCACTGAACAAATTCCTCAAATTAAGTAATGTGTCATTGTATGACAGTATGTCGGCTTATAAAAGACTTAAAAAACATCATAAATGTATTAGAGGTCTTGCTACGATTTTAAAAATAGGAGTCCAGGACTCCTAATTTGGTAAAAGTAGGAGTCCCACCCGCAGTCCCCACTAAGTCAGAAATCATGTACTTTCTTAAACTTGGCTATGGTCGCACATGAACTATCAGTTACAGCAACATTAGCACAGTGCTGAATCTCATTGAAGTCTTCATTTTTCCGTTTATCAACAAAACACTTGTCTAAATTTGCAAACAGCATTTTGTCCAAGTTCTTGATTTTGAGTTTGCAGGCAATATTGATATGGCAATAACCAGAAATGAAATCAATAACAGTGATTGCGCTGGGTTTCGCCAACATTGCAAATTGCAATTATGTTTTACATATTGGCAATAAAATATACTATCTTACCATATTTTTGGCTACAACATTTCTGGCTGATAAAAACGGTATATATAGTCTTGAGTTTGGAGTGGAGAAATTCAGCAATTTACAAAAAAAACTTTTAACTTAAAAATACTTGTCTAAACTTGCGAACTGCATTTTGTCTGGTCTCTTAAAATTGAGTGTGCAATATTTATACGGCTACAATCAGAAATGAAATTATTTAATAGTAATTGCTCTGGGCTTTGCCAATGTCGCAAATTGTGATTTTGTTTTCCTTATTAATGATAAAATATACAATCTGGCATAATTTTGGCCAACAAAAAATGCATATACAGTATTGAGTTTGGAATGGAGAAATCCAAAGGCAACATGACAGGAAACCACAAACTTGGATATAAAAATGCACTGGAATCAATTGTCATATAAACACATCCTTGTTTCATGTTGACAAACCACCCTAAGAGTTAATTGTTATGTCATAATCCACTTATGCTGATACCTTTCCTGGATACTTTATGCTGTAATATAATCAAACTAGCCATGCAACTGACTAGCTACAACCAACCACCTCTGAGGGCGGACACGACAGCAATTTACAAAAAAAAACCTTTTAACTCCAAAATACTTGTCTAAACTTGCAAATGATATTTTGTCTGGTCTCTTGATATTAAGGCTGCAATTTTTATATGGCTACAATCAGAAATAAAATTAATATTAGTGTTTGCTTTGGGCTTCGCCAATGTTGCAAATTGCGATTTTGTTTTCCTTATTAATGATAAAATATACCATCTGGCGATAATTTTGGCTGATGAAAACTGTATACACAATATTGGATTTGAAGTGGAGAAATTCAATGGCAACATGATAGGAAATCACATTGCAACAAACATCACTCAACCTCACAGGCTGCAAAACTTGACTGACGACAGATGGATGGAAGGAACAGCCTGTACAGTAGAGAATAGAGAATTGGCCAGAACACTAAGCCTGTTAAGAATGTGTTAAACCCGAATGCTTATTTGATGCTAGGAACATCAATCATCAATAAAGGTACTCCCATATCAACATACAAAGCTGTTACTCTATTCCACCTTGTTTCTAAGGGAACTGACCACCACTGAATTGTCATAAATTATTATGACCATTTTCAAATTAAGATGATCCTGCCAAGCATGGGAGGCTTTGATGCTTTTTTTTATCAAATATATATTGAAAAATATGCAAAATCACTATTGCAATGGTTACTTAGATACCTTTCATAAAATATTTTATAATAAAGCAACTGATTCTTTTTTTCAGGACTTACCAGGACTTATTCCATGCTCAGCACACAGCTGCTTCCAAAACTCCATACCAACTGAAACATAAACAGAGAATATTATGTACAAATATTATATAAAAATCTGAAATTAACAATATTATTTTCTGCAGCTTTGTTAGAAAAATAATGAAGTTTTTAAAAAATCCAAGATATTATATATCAAAAATTAATTATATAAAGTACAATATTTCAATGTCTGAAATTATTAGGTGACATGCATATATAATGTGTATATCAGCATTCAAAAGCATCATGATACAGCAACTTTTAAAGTATCAATTTGTATTCTTTTCAATTAAATTCAGCAGGATATCATCATATACTAACCATATACTCACTTAGCCGACTCCAACCGCTAACTGTACAGACCTAAATCTAAAACGGCACGTTGGGTCCATGTTGTAAGCAGATCGACTCAAATTATTAGCAATGCATACTGGGTCTGTCTATACAATGCATACACATGGGGTTGGGGTGGATTTTGAAGTTTTCATATGAGGGGGCAGGCATGGGGGAGTAAAATCAAGTTGTTTGTACACACTTAGCAACACAAACTATATTATAGTTACATGTACTTTAAGTAAAACCTACATGCCTTAGCCAACAAGTAACCTGCAGGATCCATATATCCTCCCATTTGTACAACCCATACCATTTTAAAAACAAAAACCATCAAGAGTAAATAAAAATGCCATAAAACTTAGTTATTTCATTCATCAATTTATAATTTCTAAACTAATTGTTGCCATGTGGCCCCTAAATGTTTCAAAGTAAATGGAAAAGTATCAGCAATTTGTATTTGAAAGAATGAAAGCATCCATCTCAAGTTCGATAAACTTTGATACTAAATAATCTATTTGATTTAACAACCGTTCAGTAGAGCTACACATCAGCACAATGAAAGAATCTTGCTGACTTGCCTAACAAACTAAAACATTTCTAGGTCATTACACCCATGAAATTTCAATCAATGTCTTGAAATTCTCAGCTTCAAAACTAGATCACAACAGTGTGCATTATATAGAAGCTGGTGGGAATTGGCTGAGATCCTTAAAATTCTCATTTAACTCTTTCCCTCATGGTGTATATGGCTTTTTAGCCCTTTGATACGCATGAAGCAAAGTTACCCAGTTCATTGTGCTATGAATATGCCAGTTAAGCAGTAAAGTGTATGTTACGTTTAATGGCAATTTTAACCATTTTATGTTTTTGGTACACATATATTATGTATGGAAAGGTTTGCGAGTAAAATAGTCATTATAGATGTATAATTATTTTTAACGAAAGAATTTTGTATGTGCTTTAAAATCTTGAGAGAATTCATTCACTATCAAGTCAGTGAAGCTGTGTGATCAACCATAACAGCAATTTTCATACTCAAAATTTATAAGTTCTTTGCATCTACGTCACTAAATCAGCTAAATTTGATAATTTATAAAAACTAATGGCTTCCTACATCAGTCTCAGAGCCTTTACTTAAGTTATTGAAGCTTTCATTGGTGTGATTCTAATTGTGAAAACTCGAGCAAGTACTGCATGATATCAGCGACTGCCAATTTTATAGAATAGAGAATATGACACAGTTATGACCTACTTACTTTAAATAACAAATTTCTACCAGAGCATCAACAATGATCATATGATCTGACATAATGGTCATTCACACCAATGAATGTAGTTTCTAATAGGGGGTTTTCCCCAAAGTTGATTCTATGAAAACCCGCTCAAAATGACTGCTGTTTACAGAGGTGCTTAAAGGAGCTTGTATGTGAATCAGGTAGAAGTGCCAAATGGCACTTGTATGTGAATGAGGTAGAGGTGCCAAAAGGCACTTGTATGAGGTAACGGGTAAAAATGCAAGTTTACAGCATTTTTCTTGTGAAAAAAATATGATTACATGGTTTTAGAAATATCTACTGACACTTTCCTTTAGCATGACAATGTACCAAATAAGATTCACAATTGAAATACTTGTGACTGGGAACAATTGTAAACATTGCCAGATTAGATGAACAATTACAAAATATTTTAAATTCCATCTCTTAACTCATAAAATTCTGACCTGCAAAACTGTATGATAGTTCACTCAAATCAAATATTTCTCCACATCAAAATAATTATTAAAATTATAAAATTATAAAAATAATTATTAAATTAACTGAAAAGTGTCATTGTAAACCCATACACCATTAAAAAATTAATGCCTATGAGTGAAACGGCAACATAATCTGTTCATAATATTAGTATCTAGCTTTCATCAGATACCCGTGGGGAAGAAACAAAAAAAAAAAAAAAAAAACCCATATCCATTGCAAAAGGTTCTAGACTGACAAGGAGACAAAATAGACATGGGTATTTTATAACTGAGGCCAACCAAATGTGTAGCAAATATACTCAGATTTATTCTTAATGTGCAAATCTGCATCTACTTGCCTCACAAATCAGAACAAAGTTTTACTTTGCCCAGCCAGTTTTTACCCAGTTGAGTAGTTTTCCTCATATGTGAGAAAGCAAATTTGTAAGAAAATTATGTTTCTCCAAGAATATTTGCCCAATTACATTATGTTAGGAATATTAGCTTGCTACCTCATGAATCCAGACCACTAAAAGATAAACATGGTCTTTTTCTATTTTAATATAAAAAAGGGAACTAACTCTTGCTCACTACCTACCCATGTAACCAAAGGCATCACTAATTTGTATATGAGCAAGATAATAATGAGGATGCTTACATGGAGGGTGGTTGGGAGGGTTTTTAAGTGATGTGATTGTGTAAGTATTCTTGGAGAAACATAATTTACTTACAAAGTTTGTTTCTCTTTCAAATACATTCCACAATCACATTATGTCTGGAAAATAATAGGAGGGGATGTTGAGCATCTGACTAAGGTATCCTTCTAAGGAAGAATAGCAGGATCCCCCATATGAACAATAACCCTTTCTCTTAATTACATAAGCAACATATCCTAGGGGTCACTTGACCTGTGACCCTAACATGGTAAAGATAAATATTGGAATCTTCTTACCTACAAAATTTCACCAGCAAAATTCAGCAAACCTAGCTAGCCTTACTGATTGATATAGTTGGGTCTGGTGGCCATCCGTGCTGCCACCACTGGCCTTACCAGACTGCCTCTGTAATGCTAAATCTCTGAGATGAAGGCTTGAGAGGGTAGACTCAGCTTCTATTATATCTTGGATCAAAACAGTGCATTTGAACATAAGGCTCACAGAGGTGGCTCGAAGTTTCTAAGTAGTATTCTTTTTTGAATTGACTGATCTGGCAAGACATCAGAGTAAAACAAGTGTACAACACAATTCAGCCAAAAAGCAAGGACTTGTACAGTTTTGTCCTGTGTTCAGGCTCACACCAGAAAAAAGAGGTGTGTGCATGTGCCATGACTTATCTGTGTGTGCTTTAAGTTGTGCTAGATAGTACAAACAGGATATTGAATGACTGCTGTTCTTGCCCTGTCCATGGAAAACAGTGAGTGACCACTGGTTACTAACAGCCTCAAAGTGTCAAAAGAACCATAGAAACTTCCAATCTAAAGAGAGTCTGGGTCAACATAAAGGGCATGCAGCTTGCATAACCTGCATAAAGGAAATATGATTTATATGATAGAGACTTCAGAGAAGTGTAGGTTATTGGTTCAAACTAAGCTATATTAAACCTAATATTGGTTTCCTTTGGAAATAGGGATTTTGGTCAATAGATCCAATAGGTCCAAATCATGATACCAGAATGTGTCCAATATCATGGGGTGAAAGCCTTTGATAGAGATTGGGGCCAACTGATTCACATCAGAGTCAGAGAAAAATATCAGTTTGGTTGAGAGACTAAGGCATGCAGAGAGACAATGTTGTTGGTATCACACCAGTAGCTGAAAACTTACTGCTTTTCCTCATAAGCCTTCACAAAGTGGAGGACCTTCTTGCTCTCGAGATTATCTCCACAATCTAAGGTTTCAATTGTTTGTCTCACAATGATGTCCCTATATGAATCACATGTGTAGAAGAACCACGTGTGAGCATGGCTCAGGGTGGCTGGAATCTTCATGGGAATATTTATCGCTAGAACAAGTAGATCGGTAACCAGGACATGTCCTATCTGAGAGGACAATCAAAATCAACTTACCATTCTGACCCCATAATATTTTTTTATGTCCCAAAAATCTCATGTCCAGATGAATATAATTCTGGGATGGATGGGGGTCTGACCATTCCCAATTCACTAGAAAGATCATTTCTGCATTTCTGCATTATGTAGGATATTATTCAGGTATTCTGCCATCATTGTTAATAACATCAATTAGTAAAAGGGTGATTACATAATCCATAATCTTGGTAAAAGCCCAAGTGCTGCTATTGAGGCCAGAGGGAGAACTCTGAAATAATAAACTGTGTCAAAGTAAGCAATAACAGAGAAAATGTTCATGACACAGGATGTGACAATGGTCAGATCGAGACTGATGGCATACTCATCCCATCAAACAGTAACAGACTGATCTCACAATCTTCATCATGAATTGGTTGAGACGACCCAGATGATAATGAGCCTTAACTTGCTCTTTGTCCCCCACCCCAATTAACCTTGAATAAAACTCAGGATATTGTGGTCTTTGTGCAATCTCCACTGTGCTTTATTTTATGAGTGCTTATTGTTGTGTTGTTGTTGGCATCCGTCCGTCTTCGAGAGACGATGGTGTAGCTCCCTGTTTTGGTGCCTTATCTGCACCATTGCGAGCGGCTGAAGAGTCCAACCCGTGTGTGACAATCTTTGTTGCACTTGCTGCAGGTGAAAATGGATTCTTGTTGGGGCTGATGTTGGTTCACCTTCCTCTTGGATCTCTTTGTAGCGAGGTTTGCAATTATTCATTCCTCGGCTTTCTGAATGCCTTGTCTTACAGCAAGTCGCCACTCATAGAGGTTGTTATCACAGCTCTCCCAGTTGTTGACGCTGATGTTGACCTTTTGCATGTCCTTTTTGCAGCAGCAGACGTCTTTGTATCACAGACGTGGCCGCCCAGTCGGTCATGTGCCTTCTGCTATCTTGCTGTATAACAGGTCCTTGAGAATGCGGCCTGTATCCATTCTCCTGACGTGGCCGAGCCATCGAAGCTGCCTCTCGCTGAGGATGGCAAACATGCTATTCATGCTGGCCCATTCCAGAACCTCTGTGTTGGGTACTTTGTCCTGCCACTGGATGCGCAGAATGCGCCGCAGGCATCTCAGATGGAAGCTATTGAGTTTTCTTTCATGGCTCATGTAGGTGGTCCATGCCTCGCTACTGTAGAGGAGTGTATTGAGCACACATGCCTGGTAGACACGCAGTTTGGTCTTCTCAGTGAGGTTGAGATTGTTTCAGTTTTGCCATAACTGCTGCTGCCTTAGCAATCCTGCCATTCACCTCAGCATCAATGGAGAGCGAGCTGTAAAGTTCTCAACAACTTCAAGGTTGTACCCATCAATGGTGATGGTTGGAGGGGAGTCTACATCCTGCACATGACATTCAGCTTCTTCAAACTGATGGTCAGTCCGAGCTCTTTACAGGCGTGGGAGAGGCGACATACCAGCTGCTGAAGTCCTTCTTCCGTATGTGATGTCATAGCTGCATTGTCAGTGAAGAGCAATTCACGGATGAGAACCTCTGTGACTTTGGTCTTTGCACGGAGACGTTTGATGTTGAACAGTTTGCCATTTGCCCTGGTGTGAATGTACACTCCATCGCTGCAGTCCTTGAAGGCATATTGGAGGAGCACGGAGAAGATGGCAAAAAGGGTTGGTGCAAGGACACAACCCTGATGAACTCCACTGCTGACTGGGAAGGCCTCTGATGTTGCGCCGTTGAAGCACAATGTGCATTGAGTGTTCTGGTGAAACGATGTAATGACAGCAAGCAACTGAGGGGGGCAGCCGACCTTCTTCAGGAGTTTGAAGAGTCTGCTCTGGCTGACCAGGTCAAACGCCTGTCAAGACTATGAAGGTAATGTAGAGGGGCATTTGCTGCTCATGACACTTCTCCTGCAGTTGACGTAGGGAAAAGATCATATCTACAGTTGACCGGCCAGCTCGGAAGCCACACTGGGATTCTGGGTAGATATTGAAGGCTAGGGTCTGCAAGCGTACCAGTGCAACACGTGCAAAAGCCATGAGCTATCATATCTGCTGAGGAAAGGCAGGAGGGGATTGTTGATGAATGAAACCCAAAGCCCCATTGAATGATCTGGATCACCCCTTACCTGGCTTGTTCTGAGAGAACAGAGTGATCCAGTGAGCTCAGTTTTCGGTGTCTGTACAATTGCTTTTTGAGGATTAATAATGGTGCACATCTGACTCAGAAGATCCCCTGTCCCATGGCTGCATAACATCCTTTCAAACTAGCAGGGGCTGAGTGGTTCTAAATGTCAATGCTGGTTCCTTTCAAACTGGCAGGGGCTAAGTAGTTCTAAATGTCAATGCTGGTTCAGCGATGAGGTAGAGGGGTAGTTCCTGAGCTGCCTGCCTCCACATTTTCTCTGTCCTTCCTCTAAAGCAACTGGAACAGAATAGAGTCGTACAGAAAGGGAGGGTATGGTGAGCAGCCCTAGACAACGACTCTAGCAATCCTGACCATCTCCTTTCAAGCGTGGCTATTGTCAAGTGTCTCCATCGAGTTTGAAAGGTGTCAATGAAGCCAAACCCAATAATGAATAAGGTGCAACAAAATCCTGAACCAGCACTGATGGGCATGAAGCACATTTGTTCGCCTTAGAAAACTGACGAGCAGACACAAGCAGCTAATATATTCTCGACGAGGCCAGGAGATTAGTATTAAAAGTGTCTGTTGCCTTAATTGCATCTCTTCCTCTTCCTTGAGATTTACCAATTCTTAACTGTAGTGGTAGTGGGTGGTGAGGATTCTGAAGTAACCAACTCCCTATATATGTCTTTGACAGGGAATTTAAAGCTGAACTTCAGTTTGTGCCATGGCTGGGTCTGAGTAATATGTGAAGAATGGTGGATTTAAAGGAGTTCCATTGCATTTAAAGTGTGCTGAGACCCAAGTGGGTCTACTTGCAGCTGTAGAGAAGAGGTGGCATGAAGACTGAATTCCATTTCCATGAAAATGTCACTAGCTCTAACTTGTTGATAAGCAGAATCCAGCCTGATTTGCCTGGCATTTGCTTGTCCTGGAATCTGTTGGTATAGATGATGGTCCAGGTATCACAGGTACCAGCCACTCCAAGGGTATGGCTGGATTTCCCACTGAAATTTCTGTCACTGAAAGAGCATGTTGCCAACAGTACAATTAGATGGAGAGATCAGTGACTAAAACCCACATCAATCTGGCAGAACTGATTCAGTGAAAGGTCCATCCACATGTTTGAACAGCTAGATGGGCAGTGATTGCCGACGGCCAGCAATGGTGTGGTTTTAGATCCAAGGGATCCAGTACAAACCCCATGCATATAACTTATAGGCCTGAAGACTATGCAAGGAGATGCAGGGGGACTTGCACCCACTGGGCTGCTTACAATATGGGAACACTTCCCCAATGAGTCAAATGTGGCTGGGCCATCTTCTCAAAAGGTCTCTTGTAATGGACTATCGGTGAGAGTTGGATGGCTGATAACTGTGCAGTAGCATAAGGAGGAGGATCCAGCTGATCTGATACAAACCAAATATGCTCTGACTTACAGGCACAAAGACCATGTATGGACATGTGGGAGGGAACTACACCCACTGGGTTGCCTAAAATTGGGAAATACTCCCCGATAAGACAGTATTGTCGACAACAAACCATAGACTGTCTTCTTTGACTTATTCTGTCTTTCCTTCCCTTCAGTGCCAAATGGACTAGGGCTCTGCACATGCATTTCAAGCCTTTTGTAAACATTTTTTCCTGAAGCAACACAAGAAAAGAACAAAGCATAGATTTACAAATCATTATGTGACTAACTAGCGCAGACTTCCTCTGACCACATATAACAGATGGTACATATCTTAGAAGGTGTATATGCAGTACATATGAAACAAGAATCATGGTAGATTTCCATGCTCTGAAGTTGCAAAAACAGCATTAAAATGGGATTCTGCTATAATGCACAAGATCAGAAGGCTACCAACTCGCTAATATAAACATACTCCCCGTTACTAACCATTCAAAATTATGCTTTGAACTTTATGCATTTCAAGTATTCATTTGACCAGTATGGAGAAAATACATAAGGGAAAAACAGATTGAACTTAATGTTTTTGACAAAGTTGAAGTGAAGAAATTTTTTAACTGCTGAAGCAGAAAGAATTTGTACATTTTTGAAAAATTACTTTGATAAAATCCTTGATTATTTTCATATTTTGGGGGGGGATGTCAAAAGTGATACGGTAAAAAAGATTTACTCTTTAAGCCCCCCTTAAGGAAGTGGGATTAAATGTGATTTACTTGCACTCATTTGTGTTATATAAAACTTTCCTGGATTAGGTGTCTTGCACTAAATGAAGATGATTTATGACAAAAACTTGTTTTGGAACAAGAATTTGTAAAATTTGGATGTTTATAGTTATTAAAATAAGAAAAAACGAAATTGAGAGAAATCTCTAAAATTATTAAATTTATCTTTTGGTGCAATGTTTTTTATGCTTTTTCTCAATGGAAATATGAACCACTGACTTCAGGAATGCTTGTCTCAAGATATTCTTAATTTAGTAAAAACTGTATATACAATTTTAAATCATACACAAGGTGGAGAACAAATGGTGTTGTACTTAGTAAACACCTTTTTAATGCACAAGGATCTCTATTAAGTTTTGATGAAATAAAACATGTGACACAAAAACTAATAATTTTATACATTACTTTGCTCTTATATCAACGATATTAGTGATGTGGAAAAAGAAAATTCAAAATTGTTTTGAAAGTGGAATTACTTTTTATGTAATACTCAACAAAACTTCGTGTAAGGGGCTTGTTATCTCTCTGTATGGTTTGGTTGTAAGAAATTGGGGTGGGGTACTTACAATATTTATTTAGATTATGGCAGAAGACCCACCCAGGCTTGATTATTGTTCAGAAGTTGGGTTAGTGAATAGTCAGTACATAGCTCAGAGCCTCCAGTCAGAAAAGCTGACAGTTAAATAATAAACAGTACAAAGGGTGAAATTCAATAACAACAATTCAATTAACAAATAATAGTCAATCACTCAAATTTCTAAAACGTGCTACTTTCGCTCGACCCTTTGAGCCTATCTCATATGATTTCTAGTGTGAGTTTTCGCCTTGTCCTTGGTTTTACTCATCTTCTGATTCTTCTTCGTCTCTCCTAATTCTCTCTAGGTTTCTTCTCCAACTCCTTCTCTACCGCTCCTCCCAAACTACTTCTCCTCCTCCTTCTCTACTTCCCTTGTCTATCCATCGACTCCAATTTGCCAACAGTCTCTCTCTCTCTCTCTCTCTCTCTCTCTCTCTCTCTCTCTCTCTCTCTCTCTCTCTCTCTCTCTCTCTCTCTCTTTCAGAGTCTTGGGATTCTACTTCTAGCTGGAAGTTGTCCTCCCAAAAAGCTTCTTTCTTTGTTCACAATCCTTTGTCCTACATCTCCTGCCAGTTCATGAGTGGCATCTCACAGAGTATAATTTATGAGTGATGTCTCCTCACAAAAGAGTGTCTCAGGAATAATAATTCTTGGACAGAGGTCAGCTAATATCTTGAATCTATGATTTAGGCCAACCCCTGGCAGAATTTCGATTGGATATTGCATTTAAAGGAAAAAATCACAGGTACATGAAACTGATTTAATGATTTAAAGAAAATAAGGCACTGAAAATAAGTTCCAATCCAATTTAATAGGTCCCAACTAAAATACAAAATTTCTAATTTATCAATTTATTTCAAATGATTTTCAAAAGGTTATTCTTTTAACCATCAAAATGTGACTATTCCAAAACTCTAAAGAAAAATGCTTTAAGTTTCTTCATATTATGCTCCAGCAAGGAATTTATTTATGCTAGTGTGGGTGATAATAGCACCTATTAATTTACTCTGAGGTCCACAACAAATAAGCATGCTACTGATGATGACATATGTTAAAACAAAATGGGTCTAATCTAGATTGACTGCAAGATTCTAATTTCTAACTACATAGAGGCAGTAAGAGCAACAGTGTATGAAAATCATATTGGCAATTCCTACACTTATTTCTTCATTTAATCCAGCCTATCTATTGAAACATCATTTTAAAATGGATGGTGATTTTTTTCCCTCATTATATGTTCTAGAGCAGATGCCAGATAATATCCTTTCACAAACACATTCATTTTTGTATTATCAACAAAATAAACATAAAAGGTGAAAAGAATTACTGTATTGGAAAAATACTGATTTTTTTTTGCCATAATCTTCGATTCTGAATCAAACAGTCACAGCATGCACAGAAAGGCAATGGAATGGAACCTTACATTAGTGCCCTATGACATCATTTTATGTGTTGGTCATGTAAAATATGATCAGCTTAAATGAACAAAACAATTGACCTATGATGTGTACAAGATTAGTTTTGCCACTTTTGACAAAGAGTGATATTTATTTTTTGAAATTCTTTATCTTAACATAGACTGTTAGGATTTGACTTTTAAGTGACACCTAATAGCACTATCGTGCTGACAATATGTTAAACCCTATCATACAAATATACAAGCACACAACTTACATTTTTCTTTTGTAAATTTGATTTTATAAAAACAGTTCAGAATATTTCTTTAGTAGACATATATAATGTAAGCAAAGAATACCATCATCCAGAACTTCAATTAATGCAGGTGAGTGAAAATATGCCAGTCTGATAATACAAAAGATCCATGTTTGAATCACAATTTACACTTTTATAAGTACTGTATATGCTTTATCTTTAATTAAGAAAGAATTATGTTATAAATATTTACTGTGCAAATGTACACAAAACAATGCAGAACATAAATGTATGTAACTAATTACTAGTAGCACAGAAATATACTCAAATACAGAAATGAACAACAAAATATGCATATATTTTCATGTTTTCTGTGTATACATCCATGTATGCACAAGTTATGATTTAAACTTAGTTCAATAATAATGCTCATCAAAATAAAATAAGTGATTTTTATACAAATAATTAACTACTATTTCAAGCACAATTCATCTAATGACATACTTGATTTGACAATTATGATAAATAGTGAATTGTAGCACACTTACAAAATTCCAAAAGTATTCACTGACATAGATCATATATCTCTAGTGAAGTATATTTCAAGTTTCAAAGACTTCAGCAGTAAATGTCATAGTTCGTATATTATATTTTTGTTTTTTCCTTCCTTTCAATGTAAGTGAAGTCAGTTTAAAGTAATATATGACCTAATTTTTACAAGTGTGTGACTGCCAAGTGTGTGAGATATTCCTGAAAATATTACTTCTTGCTTCAATGTTAGTTGACCTCAGAACATGCTACAGAGTGCCAACTTTTAGGCAGTTAAAACAGTGACCCCAAAAACATAAATATCATTTGTATATCTTACATTAAAGGACTAAGGATTTGGCTAGCTCATTCACATGGGTTGCAAGCTGTGTTTCACAGCTTTGTTTGCAATGATAACTTGCAAATATGGAATTAAAGGAACTGTATAAAGTTCCAAAATATGAGTATATTTCTCAAATCTGATACAATGAAGCAATATGAATAGATGTACATAAATTAAATGAATATCATATAGACAGCGTAAGGACAAAGTCTTTCTTCTAGGTATGCTGCAGTCATCTCAATAGCACCATATTATTTTACTCAAATATTTGTAATATTATTATAAAATGCTCCAACATATCATATTTTTGTATTTGTGTGGATTTTTTTTAAATTAAAAAAGATGTTATTTCACCACCCTTTTCTTAGTTTTTGATAGAAAATATCCATGGTGTTGTTTTTCATTTTATCTCTCCTTATGCTTCACTTGTCTAAATTTGCAAATAGCAAAGTCTTTTGATTTCGAGTTCGAGTTCGTGGGCGATATTTATATGGCAACAACCGGAAATGAAATAAATAACAGTAATTACACTGGGCTTTGCCAATGTCGCAAATTGAAATTATGTTTTACATACTGGCAACAAAAAATATACCTTCTGGCCATATTTTTGGCTACAACATTTTTGGCTGATAAAAACAGTAGTCTTGAGTTTGGAGTGGAGAAATTCAAAGGCACCATGACAGGAAGCCGCAAACTTGGACATAAAAATGCACTGGAATCGATTATTACATAAACAAATCCTTATTTCATATTGACAAACCACTCTAACAGTTAATTGTTATGCCATAATCCACTTATGCTGATATCTGGCATGGATTCTTGTATGCTGTAATAAAATCAAACTAGCCATGCAACTGACTAGCTAAAATCTGATCTGAAATTACAACTTTTAAAATTACAATTGCCATTTTAGAATTTACCTACGATAAGATAGAAATTCCTCAATCATCTATTTTATTGTACATGTTTTCACTAACTTAAAGGTCACTTGCATCCAAATTGTACAAACGTCATATTATTATAGTCATAAATAAATGCACACCATAAAAATGTGTAATCAGACTTAAAAATCCACTTTTTAAATGAAAAAATATTCAGCAATCTCTGTAATCAATCTGAAGTTTCCATGTGCCAAAAAAGGAAGTGATGAACATTTATCCCTTCTATTCAACCTAGCCATTTATTACACGTTACATGTCTATGTGATATATCTTACAATCGTGCTTTTGTGCAGCAAATATGGTGCACTGTGTTGCATATGGATATAACCAAGAGTGATGATGCTAAAAAGCATTCTTTCTTTTTCTGAAAGACTCTGTTTACCAGAAAAAAGTAGATTCAAGCTATTGGATCAAAAACGGTGAGGGAATGGGAAAGCTGTATCATTTATGCCAGATTATAGTCAATTTGGACCAAATACAATTCAGCCCAACTCAAAAGACAATTTGGAACAACTTAATAATAGTTTCAACAAGTTGGCTTTCTTCAAACAACAAGCAGATAGTATGTAAGATATATTTTAGGGAAAAAAAATTAAACAAACTACCTTGATATTCTTTCAAGGAAAATAATCATACTTTGTAACATACATATATATGAGAGAAAACACAAACTGATATATCTTGCTCATTCTAATTAAAATATTTATGTACATTTTTTATGCTAAAAAATATATGCATCTGCAAAATTACATTCTCAATTTAAGTCTTCCGGTCAAATTATCGATAATGATTTATTAAACAGTAATACTAAATAAATAATATGCTACAGAATATGTATAGTTTTGTGAGGGTAATGTACATGAGATATAATAAATATATTTAATTTTAGGCTTTATCCTGTAACACTGCTGCATTTAATAACACTCGATTAAACATGGCAGAGAGAGAGAACAATGTTGAACATTTTGTCAGTTGCTGCAATATGAAGCTCTTACCAGTTAATTTTATTGTTTGTTTATATTTTTCAAGTTGTCTTAGTGTGTGCGCATAAATTAAAACCTTGTCATTAATAGTCGATATCATCAATCATATTTGCTTCATTATTCCATACAAATAAGATCGAAAATAATTTTGTGTTGAATTTATCGCCGCCCCTACATGGTATTAAAGAAATTAATAAACATACACTTATTTGAAAATAAAATGAAAGAAACCAACCTTGCATTGTTTTGATTTATTCCTTCTTTCCTCATAATGTAAAGTTTATTAAAAAAAAAAAAAATATATATATATATATATATATATATCCACGAACTCTGTATCTGTAGTGGTTGCCAGCTTGCATATGCATCCTTACTGTATTTTAAATAACAAAATTGCAAATGAAACGAAAATATTACCCAATTACTTGAAGGCACCTACCACTTATGAATGACAAGTTACAAGGTGCAAACTGGCCAAGACTGCATTGCATCCAGGTTAACTATAAGACAGTATCTTGCAAATAAAAATCATTATTTTAAAATACATCCACCATGAGTACAAATCAATCTTTTTGCTAGCATGGGTTACAAAAATGTTATTAAGCAAGTTATTGTTGTGTATTTGCCTTGCAAACTTCAATTATGATTAAAGTGAACATGTACAATAATTAGTAAAATGTTAATGTTTTTTTACATAAAATAAACTATTATGTTGAAAAGAAACAGCAATGAATAGGGTGTAATCTGTTTAAAAATCTCATTTTTTGGGAAAAGAATTTCTTGGGTTCAAAAATGTTGACAAGATGGATTAGCAGATGATGAAGTAGGTGTGAGACATCTTCTTGCAAAATTATAAATTTAGATTAAGATACACTGTACAGTACTGTTCTAATGTAAATATTTCTAACTTTTGAATAATGTATTATAGTCTGACTCTACATCCTTGTTTGTTTGTACCCCATTACTGATTTCAATAATTTAAACATTTAATGTCATAAAAAGTGCACAGAACAAAGTCAATTGAATCATTGATTTATAATTTCTAACCTGACTGTGACAAGAATAGAACTAATAATGGCATGCCCTTGCACCTTTCATGCTTAACATACTTCCCATACTAACACAGTGCATATATCGTACACTATAGGATAATTTATTTCCATCATACAACATAATGACATAGTTCATCCTATTTGGTAACTACCAGATAATTCTGTAAATTACCATATCATTTAGTTTGGAATGATATCCCTTTGCACACATGAACATATTAATTAAACAGCTTGTGAAACCCACGTAAAAGGCAAATTTGTTATTGTCATTCTTTTCCTTTGCTTGATTTGACATTGTAAATACTGAAAGTAGACACATATGTATGTACATCTATAGTTTCATATACACCCCTTTGCTGAAAATGGACTTGTACAGAAACTGGAAATGGGTCTTGAGCATGTCCATCTATTATATTGTCCATCTAATATATTGAAAACTTCTGTTAAGCATGAAACGTGCAGACAATGAGGGTGTTAGGGTCATTCTACTAAGAGTCAGGTTAGAAAATATAAATCAATGAATGAACTGACTAAATTCCTTGCACTTTTTTATCACATTAAAGATTTCTATTATTGAAATCATTAGGGGGCTACAAACAAATGGGTTGATATACTCTAACTATAATGAATAATCTGTATGATTCTCAAAGATAAATATTAAATAGGTTTTTCTGGGTTACAAGTTCAAGAAGATCAAGGAGTGGATCCTCATACTAACATTTAAAAATCACATTTTCATATGCATTTAGAATGGAAATGTGGGCATGTTTTACACACTTAAAAATATCACTTACTTCAATTAATTACAAATTGCATTTTCGATCAGAAACAACCTTTGATCCGATGTTTACAGAAATTATGAATTGTTGTGCTGAACTACACAATGAGCAAAACTGGCTTAAGTTGTGAACACGCGAGAGAGAGAGAGAGAGAGAGAGAGAGAGAGAGAGAGAGAGAGAGAGAGAGAGAGAGAGAGAGAGAGAGAGCTAGTTCTCAGGAAATGTTCAAGGTAAAAAGACGTGTGAAGCCAAAGGAAAGAAAACACGGAAAACAACAATACAGACATTTTCTATAAAGAGTGGTTAAAATAACATTTTTTGAATTAAAACAAATCCAATTGTTTTTTTAAAAAATCAGTACTGTTTTAACGCATTTTAAGTTTAACGAGTACTGAAGTATACAGTATTGGGGTAAATATGCTTCCTCGGTTACACTGTGGGAAGGGTTTCTTCTGTTTAATTTTTATGCAGATTAATTATGTTGTGAATGAAAAAAAAATAAAACAGCATCTTTCTAAGCTTGCACACAAATTAACAAGCACAAAAATTTGGTTCTCGAAAATAGGATACTCTCATGATTAACTAGTTCAACATTCAAATTTTTTGTTTGTTTTTATTGGACTAATTATTGCTTACTTTGGTTTCCACATTGCCCAAGCTGTAATGTTATTATCTCTCGTGGCATCTTAGTCTTTAAAAGCAATCGTCTGCGATAACTAGTTTCACATGAAAGACGTAGCTGCAGGATCGTAAATCGGCGGTAAACATCAGACTTGTTTCGTAACTGTACTACATAGAACCAATTTGAAAAATTCTATCCAAGGCAGTGCACCAGTCAGTTTAAATATATATATATATATATATATATATATATATATATATATATATATATATATATATATATATATATATATATATATATATATATATATATATATATTCAACCTATGCTGCATTACATCATAATGTTCCATGGCTAGGCCAGTAATGTTGTTGTTGTTGTTGTTGTTGTTGTTGTTGTTGTTGTGTGTGTGTGTGTGTGTGTGTGTGTGTGTGTGTGTTGTTGGGGAGGGTAGGGTGTTGTTGTTTTTTTTAGCCAAGTCACGTGCAAAACGGGACACTAAGTTCTTTTTGATCTGGCCATTTTGACATCACAACTGTATTTTTGTCTCTTTCTTCACGGATGAGTGCGTAATGGCTATTTACTTTTCGCAAAAACTAAAAGGTCACACTTTCTGCAAAATTTACTTTTTTAGCAACAGCAACAATGGATGTCTTTATTGAAATTATTTTCTGTAATAATTCATTTTACATAGCACTTAAAGTATATGAAAACGGGTCATTTTCTGCTTTTTTAAAGATCAAAATGCAATGATTGACTATTGGCACACATGATATGATTTCAGGTTCTTTTTGCTTCATTGATACACCATATATTGTCAGATTATTAGAGCAAAATTCGGGATGGGGGACAAATCATTGCAGTAATTTAGGAAATTAATAAAATTATTTTAAAGCATTGGAAGGCATGCGAATGGCATGTGTTAGCATCTGAATTTGTGTTATTACAAATATTAATGTGCAGGGTTTTGCTGTAAACCCCCCTTCCTTGATTGATCAATCGATCGACATTTTTTAATGTGAGCATTCCAAAAGAAAAACACCAAATATAATACGCTTGAAAAAGGTATGTACGTGAATGAAAAAAGTGAGTGAAGGTTAATATTCAGAATGTTTATAAATGGCAAAACTTGCTTGTGAAAAAAAAAAATACATTACTGAGTAAAAAGGCAGAACACAACAGCCTGGCCCGAATAGGAGTAGCTAATCCCAATATCCAGATTATAATCAAGATAAATCATAGTATTTGAAGGTAAATCACTGTATACAAGGGTCAAATAGCATTGATGTGAGTGTGATGGTCGTGTAAGCTGTCACGTTCTGCCAGCCAAGATACGGGAGGGGGACTAGTTCAACATGTTTGATGTGTGAATTATCATCCAAAAGTGCTAAGCTAGTATGTAGGAAACTCAGTTTAACTGGATGTGGTCTACCACCATCGCATAGACTGAGAGGGCATTGACAGTTTAGTTGAATAGCTTAGTCTTTACACCCAACTGAATTCAGCTAGACGGCGGGCCTAAATCCTAGTTTCGAAATTTAACTGTCTCTCCTTCCCAGATTAATTCAGTAAGAACCAGACAGCCGCACAGAGTACGTCGCTGTACATTACTACGGGAATTTTGCCACCCGTAGAATTGGCGGGCTCGCAGAACACGGTTTGTGAGCTTAGGAACGAAGCTTCTAAGGAAGCTTCTGGGCCCAACTGCCAGTTGGGTAGGAGTTCCGACTTCCAGAGAGGTACAGAGAGAAGGATTCGGACGAGACTGTCGGGCAGTCCAGGTCGACGAGTAAACGAGAGGTGGATAGAAGGAGAATCCGAAGAAGGGGAAAGCAACCAAGAGAAAATTAGAGGAATCTAGGTTACGAGGGAGATCGCCTGGCAGCATTTATCGAGGAGAGACTCAGAGAATGGAAAGCCGAAAAGGTAGATGAAAAGGAGTTGGCCAAGCAAGCAGCCGAAAGGGAGCTGGCCAGGCAAGCAGCTGAAAAGGCAGCTGACCAAGCAAGCAGCTGAAATTGAACTGGCCAAGCAAGCAACTAAAAGGGAACTGGTCAGGATAGTAGCGCCCAGAAGAAGCTTGAACTGGCCAGTATAAGAGCAGTCAGAGAGGTCCAGAAATAGCTGAAACTGGCCAGGATATCAGCAGCCGCAAAAGAACGAGAGCTTGCCCACGCTCTCGAGATGGAAAAAATTAAGGGTGGAAGTTAAGACCGCCGATAGGGACGACTTCAGTACGAGTTTTGGAAAGAGCGTACGACCTGTTGTCGACCATCGAATAGTACAGATCTGTATGTCGCGTTTTAACAACAAGGAAGAGGCCATTATTGGCTTCCATGTGCAATTCGAGAAGTTCGCGTACATTCATAAAATTCCCGAACAACATTGGGAGATTAATGTCTCAGCCTATTTGCAGGGTGAAGCTCACGCAGTTTACCAGAACTTGTTCGCAGACGAAGCTGACGACTACAATGCACTCAAGAAGTCCATTCTTCGACATTATGGGTTGACTTCCAAAACGTACTGTAAACTTTTTCAAGACTCGACGAAGAAGGTAACGGAAACCCATTCGCAATTCCACACTAGTGTTCGAGATTTATTTGAGAAGTGGATATAGATGGTATAAGTCGAGCGATCCTACGACGGGTTACGCGAGGTTATACTCAAGGAGCATGTCCTGATTACTTACCGTCGCGAGTTGACAGTATTCCTAGTGGAAAGAGAGCACAAGACGCTCGAAGAGATCGCTAGTATGGCGGAAAGATACGAGTAGACGCAATCGAAGAGTGGAGGTTCATGGGTGCTGACCGACCCTAACCCACTGAATCGCGACGGGTGGTTGAGGGAGAACTAGCTGTCCGTAACCGTCAGGGCGATGGGAAGGTCGGAGGTGAATCTACATGTAAGGATGACACCCATAGACCCGGACAGGCCTCAACTATGGGCCTTGTGGAACGGCGGGGGCCGCCGTCTTGTTATAACTGCAAGCACCCGGGGCATTTTGCTAGGGACTGTCACAAGGGCAGGCAGACCCAGGTGAATGCCGTTGCTCGAAAGAAATGCGAGATGAGGCTAGCTGTGGCCCAGCGAACCTCACGTCTGCATATGTCAACGGATATGTCAGTTTCTTGTACGACACGGAGTGTAGCGTTCCCGCCCTAGTTGGTAGCGTTTAACCGTATTGCTTGGTTGTCGAAGGTTATAATTTGTTGTTTCGGACACAGGGGTTTGTTACAAATAAAATTTTATTTGTAACAAACCCCTGTTGGGGGGATGGAGTAATTCAATAAAATAGTCTGAAGTTTGGCTGGTTTTAAGGGTGGAGATTGCTGATAATTTTTATCTTTTTTTTTTTCTAGACTGCAGACTTTCGCACCCTGTTTCAAATTAGAAAGATTGCATACTATTCTATTTTGGAAGTCCTGTAACTATTCTTGCCGCTTCAAAGAGTTGTTTCCAATTCGAATGAGCATAAGACACAGACTACAATGGCATATTCCAAAATAGTCATGATATAGGTTATATACAGTTTTGATAAAATAGTATCACCACGGGTATTACTTTTTGTATCCAATCACATGTTTTGATAGACCAACAAGTAGGTCTCTGTTTTTTGTTTTTTTATTTATTTTTTTTTATCTGACAGCAGCAGCTGTCAGAAAATAGCAAAGACCTACTTGTTGGTCTAATGTTTTGATACAAGAGAAGGTTATCTCTAACTATTGTACAGATTTTGTTAAGAACCTTCCTACTTATGTAATTATGCAGTGGCGTCACTAGGGTTGGGTGTGGGTGGGCGAGGATGGCACTGGATAACACCATCAGAGAGGGTGAGACCAAAATGAAGACTGATTGCGGACTTCAAAAACATCTGGAAAAATTATCAATAAACACCGTTTGTAATGAGATGGAAAAAGTATTATTGAACACCGTTTATAATGAGATGGAATAGAAGTTTGAACGCTTTTCTTGCAAATTATTTTGGTTTTATCAGAGAATCATTCCAAGGGATTATGACGCAAGCAGGGAATATTCTAGGTGACCAACTTTACATTGTATTCCCGGACAGATATGTCAAACTTCAGCGACTTTTGCAAGAATGGGCATGCGAAACTGAAACTAGAGCAGTAGTACGTCTTTCCTCTTATATAGACAAAAAGTTCAAGTCTTATTTGATCATTCCTAATGGATCATTCAGTGACGAAGATAGTTATGTGAAATCTGCAGTTATTGCACACACACTGTACAGAAGATCGAGTGTTTGGACAGATTTTACGTTTGCATTTGTGTTATCTTGTCCCGCAAATTTAAAAAGCGCGCTCAACCACAGGGCAGTGAAGAGAGGTTTATGGGCTGTTAAAAGCGGTGTAGGTGTAAAATCTAACAGCGAGGATGATTTGCTTAAGTATGTACAGCAGTCGGAAAACCTATCCGCTTTTGAAGTTTTCTTCGAAGCCGAGAGCAAAAGCACGTGCATATTTCAAGCAGTGTCAGAGAAAGATGGAGGAAAAGGTTTTCAGTTTCATATTGAAATTACCAGTAATGAAAATGAGGCATCTAGGATATTTAACAACCCAAATTTCAGCCCTGTTTTTCACAGCTATGAAGAAGCCAGATATATATTACAGAAGGTGGTATAAGTTATGCTTTTAATTAATTTAGTAATTTAGCAAATTATTTTCATTTACTCAGTAATGTAGCAAATTCTTTTTACTTAGTAATTTAGCAAATGCTTTTTATTTACTCAATAATTTAGCAAATGGTTTTATTTATTCAGAAAATGAGCAAATGCTTTTCATTTACTCATTAATTTAGCACTTGCTTTTAATGTACTCATTAATTTACCAAATGCTACTTACTCAATAATTTATCAAATGCTTTATATTTACTCAATAACTTAGCCAATGCTTTTTAACTTAATTAGTAATTTGTTAATTTGTTGTTTGTTTCTATAAAAAGGATAATTGAAGGCTCAGTAAAAGACAACATTGGCATAATCATCTGGTGATGTATTGAAAAAAAATATAATGGAAAATTAGATGAAAGACTTAACAAGCATTTGATCATGCTATTACATAGTAACGCATCAATGATTAAAAGTTCTTGTATTGGCTCTACTGTTCATATACCAACTTACTGGATGGCATGCAATCTTACATCAGTCTGTTAGTAGTTTGATATCTCTTTTCCACCTTAATTATCAGGAGGATTGCCATGAAACTTTAAATACAGTCATTTGAAGGACTAGTTGGTCCTAAATGAAATCAGTGCTGCTTAGACCTTCATTATGTCTGCCATGGTAGCCATGTTGAGAGTCTTGTTATTGTAACTTTTCCTGAACAGAAGCCATATACACTGTACTCATGGAGTTTCACCAGAAGACTACTTATGTCTAATTGGTCATAAATGGTTGTGCTCAGACATCCAGTGTGGCTGCCACATGTGCAATATTGAAAATCTTGTTACAGTAAATCCTGTAAATCCTCCATCTTAACATCAGGTTTTTACTTAAAGATTTATTATAATGTCTGGCTGGTCACAAATGAAAATGATGTTGATGTGATGTTCAATATGGCTGCTTCAGCAGAAACTGTTTTGCTCCTAAATGGAAAGTCATACCAACATGTTATTTTCACCAAATCAGTTTTTATGATGTCATGTTGTTCTGGCATGAAAATGGTTTTTATTGGATATTCAATATTGTTACCTCAGCAGCCATCTTGAAACCATTGTTTTTTTTACTCTACCTGAATGGATGGTCAAATCGAATTGGGGCTTCCACTAAAGGACTTCTTATGATCTGTATATGGTCCTATATGATAATGATGCCAAGACATCATGAAATCTTGTTATCATTGCCCCTAGAGGGATGATCATATCAACCTGGAGATTTTTTTAAAAAAAGAAACTTTATAATGCCAAGTTTGTTGAAATGAAAATGGTGATAATCTGCCATCAAGTATGGCTAACATTGTGGCCAACTTGAAAATCTTGTTATTGCTAATCCTTTTGAACATAATCATAGTGGCATGGTGTTTTATAATATCAAAATGGTCCTAAATTAAAATGGTAATGATCTGACCTCCATTGTTTATGATTTATATTTTAAAAATCATGTTATCACTATTCCTTCTGATTGGATTGCCATATCATCCTAAGGTTTTTTGCTGAAAGACGTTTTATTACTTGGTCCTGACTGAAAACAATTCTAATCAGATCACAATAAAATGATGTCCACCTGAAATTTCTTATTATAGCTCTGATTGACCAAACCAAATGACTTGTTATGATATCAGGTTGGTACTAAATGAAAATGGTACCAATCTGATGGCCACCATATCTTGAAAATCTCGTTGTTATATCACCAGAATGATTATAAAAGACTTTTTATGAGGTCTGGTTAGTCTTGAATAAAACTTGTACCAATCTTATTCTAGAATTACAACTACAGTGACTATAAAAGATTACATTATTACTGTAGAATATTAAAGATAGTTCCAACTCTCAGCAGTTAAAATGAAGAAATTGCCTAATCTTAAGTTCCTGGCATTGTCTTCCTGCCAGTGGAATGTTAGTTCCTTACAAAATGAGTGTTTAAACAAGATTTTAAAGTATAAGTGTGCCCAATGATGCTTTTCTAATTGAGTTGTCAAAGGAAAAACACAAATAAATAGTCTTCTGGTTAAGGATATGGTATGGAATTGACAATGAATTACCTTGTGTTTATATATCCTTACTGACTTACAACTGGCTTTTGTTACTTTATCTAATCCTTTTACAATCAGTTGAATTCTTTTTGATAATGACTGGGACACTATCCAATTGATACTCCCTTTGTAGACACAGATCAAACAAAAGAGAGGTCTGTTAGGAAAAACAATGAGTGTTTTCAGTTAGTTGACTGTCTCTGTTTTTTGTTGCCAACTCTAGTGCGTGTTTCCCTCAGGGTTAAATTTTTAAAAAAATATTTCCTGAAGCTCATTTGTCATCTAATTGAGCTGATTTAGCACAGTACTTGAAGTGCTTATTACTTTATATATACTAATCATGTGTTTGTGTGTATGCATGTGTATGTATGTATGTATGTGTATATGTGTGTATATATATATATATATATATATATATATATATATATATATATATATATATAAATCCTAAATGATGTAAAAAAAATTAACAAAATGAAAAAATTCCAAAATTGATTTGCATTTCTAATTGAGTTCCATTAGGTTAGTACTTGAAGTGCTTATTACATTATATGAATTCATTCTTGCTTTTAAGACACAAATCAAACAAAAGACAAGCTAATAGATAAACAAATAAAACTTGCTTAAGTTGAATTGGGCAGCTTTTGTGTATCCAATATTACAACTAAGCATTGTTTAGAAAAACTGAAAATGTCTCATGACAAAACCAGTCTATTGAATTTTTCAAAAAGTATTGGGTGGGCATATCAGACTAAGATACTGCTATTCATATTAAATATTGCCATAAATTTGTAAATATTGTGGGTGGGCTTATTATCCAGCATGGGCTTAGCACTGGATAAATATGGTAATGAATAAAAGACAATATATGGCTCCAAGGAAAATCCCTCCACCTAACCTCAGCGGCAAAATGGTTGGTGTATTAATATTGCTAACAATTTGTATGGCTGCTTTTTTCATTTGAAATATAACAATTCACATTATCTTGGCCAGAAAATGTTTTTATAACTTTTTAAGTAAATTGTTTCAAAATAATTATGTCTGTTTCAGTTTTGGAATATGAGTGAAAATAGGAAATAGCAAATCACTTTAATATGCAATATCACATACATATGATTTATTATTTCAGTGTTGTGATATGCCAGATGTAAAAGAGTTATTGGAGATAGCTGACAGGAATATTCTTGCTGATTTCAAGAAGCAGTCAGCAGAAATGAGCTTAAAGCATCCCTTTGTGGTAGTTGAAGGACTGGATGCTACAGGTAACAGTATCTGTGCATTTTGGTTTTAAAAACAAACTCAGAACATATTTTTTTTGGCCAGAAATTGAAATCTCTAAAAATGCCATGAGCTGCTGGAGGACAGCTCGGCTCAACTATTCAGGATGACTTATTACCATCTATACTCGCTTTTAAGTTGAGTCCAGCTACAAACTGCAGAGACCCAGATCTGCCAGTGCTAAATGCTCTGGCAGATATGGGTATGTGCAGTTTATTAGGAGTAATAAGGAGAATGAATATATACCCTGGTCTGCAAGGGCATTGTGCTATGGCAGATCAGGATCTTTGTTGTTTGCAATTTGACTTTACTTATAAGTGAGTATGTATATGAAAAACAGGAAAACCTGATATCATGATAAAAAAAAAATATAATTATATTACAGTTAATATAAGGTCTACAAGACCAACAGTTGCTAAGATACTGTAAATATCATTCAAGCCAGTAATGAAGTTTCTGTGGGCCATGTATTTAGAGTTGAAAAATTTATATATTTTTAGGTAGAACATCAATATTCAGTTAATTAGCAATATTCCACAAAAAATAAACACACCCACATAGAAATGTTTTAATGGGGTGATGAGTCTTAAGAGACAAAAAGCCATTCAAGTAGAAGTTTGCATATCTGTACTCAGCATTTCATACATTGTTGGGTAATCTGATAATCAGCAAATTTTTCTTCTTAAACCACTCACCCACCATGATGGATGAAGGAGATGCAGCTATAACAATTTGAACAAGAACTTTAAAAAAAATATTTGCTGAGCTGGCTTCACAAGTACATATTCTCTGAACCATTGAGATAAAATGTCCAGGAAATTCCTTCACATTTGATATACCTGTATGATGCATACAATTTGACTTGCTTCACAAAATTTGTAACTTGTCTTTGGACAGTGAGAAAAGTGTTTTTTCTTCTTTTCAGCACTGATAACTAGCATGTACATGAGGCATATATATATATATATATATATATATATATATATATATATATATATATATATATATATATATATATATATATATATTAGTTTTACCTAAGTTTCTGTTCTCTGATTTGTTGACACTAGCCATAGATCAGGACTGTAATCTGATGTGTTGGCACTAGTAATCATAGATCAGGACTGTAATCTGATTTGTTGGCACTACTTGTCATAGATCAGGACTGTAATCTGATGTGTTGGCACTACTTGTCATAGATCAGGACTGTAATCTGATGTGTTGGCACTACTTGTCATAGATCAGGACTGTAGTCTGATTTGTTGGCACTACTTGTCATAGATCAGGACTGTAATCTGATATGTTGGCACTACTTGTCATAGATCAGGACTGTAATCTGATGTGTTGGCACTACTTGTCATAGATCAGGACTGTAATCTGATGTGTTGGCACTACTTGTCATAGATCAGGACTGTAATCTGATGTGTTGGCACTACTTGTCATAGATCAGGACTGTAATCTGATGTGTTGGCACTACTTGTCATAGATCATGACTGTAATCTGATGTGTTGGCACTACTTGTCATAGATCAGGACTGTAATCTGATGTGTTGGCACTACTTGTCATAGATCAGGACTGTAATCTGATTTGTTGGCACTACTTGTCATAGATCAGGACTGTAATCTGATTTGTTGGCACTACTTGTCATAGATCAGGACTGTAATCTGATTTGTTGGCACTACTTGTCATAGATCAGGACTGTAATCTGATGTGTTGGCACTACATGTCATAGATCAGGACTGTAATCTGATGTATTGGCACTACTTGTCATAGATCAGGACTGTAATCTGATGTATTGGCACTACTTTTCATAGATCAGGACTGTAATCTGATGTATTGGCACTACTTGTCATAGATCAGGACTGTAATCTGATGTATTGGCACTACTTGTCATAGATCAGGACTGTAATCTGATGTGTTGGCACTACTTGTTATAGATCAGGACTGTAATCTGATGTGTTGGCACTACTTATCATAGATCAGGACTGTAATCTGATTTGTTGGCACTACATGTCATAGATCAGGACTGTAATCTGATGTGTTGGCACTACATGTCATAGATCAGGACTGTAATCTGATGTGTTGGCACTACTTGTCATAGATCAGGACTGTAATCTGATGTGTTGGCACTACATGTCATAGATCAGCACTGTAATCTGATGTGTTGGCACTACTTGTCATAGATCAGGACTGTAATCTGATGTGTTGGCACTACTTGTCATAGATCAGGACTGTAATCTGATGTGTTGGCACTACATGTCATAGATCAGGACTGTAATCTGATGTGTTGGCACTACTTGTCATAGATCAGGACTAATCTGATGTATTGGCACTACTTGTCATAGATCAGGACTGTAATCTGATGTGTTGGCACTACATGTCATAGATCAGGACTGTAATCTGATGTGTTGGCACTACATGTCATAGATCAGGACTGTAATCTGATGTGTTGGCACTACATGTCATAGATCAGGACTGTAATCTGATGTGTTGGCACTACTTGTCATAGATCAGGACTGTAATCTGATGTGTTGGCACTACTTGTCATAGATCAGGACTGATTTAGGGGAGCTTATTAAATGGTCTATTGTATAGTTTCCATCCATCTGTTGACACAAGTTTGTTATTGCTACTACATGGAGGATTGCCATGTACGTGGTGTCACTTGGACATCCATTATGGTCATCACATTGGCTGTCTTGAAAATCTTGTTATTGCTACTGAATGGCTATCATATCAACATACGCATTTCACCAAAAGACTTTTTATGATGTCAGATTGATCCTAATGCTGCATGTCCAATATGGCTGCCATTTTGAAAATCTTGTTGGCATTCCTCCTGAATGAAAAAACATAGTGGCATGTGGTTTTTACTGGAACGATCCTAAATAAAAATGGTGCCACTTGCAATGTGGCTACAAAAGAGGCCATTTTGAAAATTATTATTACTCCTCAATATATGGTTGTATCTACATAGTATCTTATTGAAAGACTACTTACAGTGTATAGTTGTATCTACATAGTATCTTATTGAAAGACTACTTACAGTGTATAGTTGGTCCTAAATAAAAATGTTTCCAGTCTGAGTGTTGAATTGAAAGTCATATCAGCATGGGGTTTTCACCAGACGGCTTCTCATAATATCTAGTTGGTCCAAAATGAAAGAGGTGCTGATCACACCTCCAGTATGGTTGCCATGGTGGTCAACTTGAAAAGCTTTAGTTATAGTGTTCATTTGGTCCTAAATGGAAATGGTGCCATTTTGATTTCCAGTATGGCCACAATGACAGCTATCTTGAAAAACTTGTGGTCATTACTCTTCCAAAATGGAAAGTCATTTTAGCTTGATGTTTCCACCAGATGGTTTCTTTAGTCTTCATTGTCCTGAATGAAAATGATGTTGATCAGATATCAGTATCCACACAGAAGCTAATTTAAAAATCTTTTCTTGAAATGTAGTATAGGTAGTGTCAACACTCAGCAGTTAAAAGGAAGAAAAGGGCATGAATTCTTTTGAGGTGCTTTTGTTTATTTTTATTGACGTGCCTTGAGACAGATTGTATTATGTTATGTCTTTCCATTCGTCAGTCTGTTGCCAATTCCATTCCACATACTATCTTGAGGTGTGCATTGTACTATAGGAAAAAGCCTGTTGATTTGCGAGTTAAGATCATGGTCACTGACAGTAAAACGAAACATTGCTTTGAAATAAAAATTGAAGTTATTGATTTTGGGGTCAGTGATCAAGGTCACTTTGAAAGTAGAAACATTTTTTACAGAATGCCTATCATTCTAGGTTTAACCAAAGATTCTGAAGGACTTTGACTTATGTAAAAGGCTGACTGATATTGTTATCAGATGGTCAGTGGTCATTGTAGCTCAATGAAAAATGGGTTTATAGATTAAATTTTTCCGAAGCAATTTCTCAGATGTATAATACTTTGTGCGTGATTTTAGGGTAATAAGCATACCTATTGCTTCTGGGATTTAAAGGTCAGAGGTCATGGTAAAATGAAGAGTAATAAGAAATAATGGCTTATAATGCATTGTACATTGAGTTCAAGGCAGCACTTAAATTTTGTCACTGCTTCCATTTTTTCATGATTGGAGAAGATATCAATTTGCAGGGATCAATTTAAACTGGCAGTTTATTTTTACCAATTACTTAAATAATCTCTGTTATGACCCAAGGGTTTTGGAGACAGAAAAAACCATGTAAGAGAGATTCAATACATTTCTATCACTCTCATTTATCACTTTAATCATTTTGAGAAGAAAACAAATTACAGGTACAGATGAATTCTTTTTGTTTACAACTGAAGTCTGCTTTATAATGGACATAAAAATAGGCTATTTGATCCTAACACTAAAAATGCAATGAAATGCAAATAAAAAAGCTCAACCAAATAAATTTTATAGGCATCATGATCTAAATTGAACTGCAACAATGAAGAAATACTCCTCACTTTGACCTTTTGAAACTTGTCATCTTTCTCACAGAATATGCAAAAATGGGTTTCAGAGGTTCACTTATATATGTTTGGACAGTTAAATCTGCTTGGACAGTTGGAAAGGTAGGTCTCTTTGGACAGTTGGACAGTCATATGATTAAACAGTTGGATATGCTTGGAGAGTTGGACAGGTAAGTCTCTTTGGACAGTCAGATATGTTTGGACAGTTTGATCTGTGGACAGTTAGGTCTATTTGGACAGTCAGACAGTCAGATATGTTTAGACAGTTGGATCTGTGGATAGCTAGGTATGTATAGACAGTTAGATCTGTTTTGATAATTGGAAAATTATATAGGTTCTGACTGTTGGGACAGTTGGATCTGCTTGGACAGTTAGGTCTGTTTGGATGGTTGGACAGTTAGGTCTGTTTGGACAGTTGAGCAGCTACATATGTATGGACAGTTAGATCTGTTTTGATAGTTGGAAAATTATACGTTTGGACTGTTGGACATTTAGATATGTTTGGAGAGTTAAACAGTTAAATCTGTTTGGAAAGTTTGATCTGTTTTGACAGCTTGAGAGACCCACTCCCTAGTAGTACAAGCTGAAAGTTTAATAATTCCAAAAGTGAGCAGCTGGGTTATAATTAACACTGTGAAGTATTCAGAGAGGACAGTAAACATTAAACAAACACACTCACTCAATAAATGAGAAAATATTTAGTGGACTGAGAAATTATGTAAAATTCAAACATAAAGCAAATGCTTTCCTGGAAATATTATGAAGATTCTTTTTCCTGCAAAGGAATACATGTACTTAACATTTGCAAGTTAATAACTGAAAAAAAACATTTTTTTTCCTTATAAGATCTGAAATATTTATGAAAATTTAATTTGGCATAAATATCTTTTACAACATCCCATTCACTTGTCATATTTGCAAACATAACGTGTCAAACTAGATTAAGGTTAATTACAATTATTTTGGTAACATTCAAAAATTGTAACAAATTCAGCTATTTTGTAATTAATTTTTGGAATTACACAAACTACTGAAGTACTGGTGGTACGTATAATAAAAAAAAAACTGCAGTAAATTGGTATCTGGTTATACTACTCACCTCTACCAATGTCACATTATAAGAGGGCGGTGTTAAAGTGAGAGTGTATTGTTATGTTTCATGTTACTTAATGCATAGACCAATCTGGTGGCCAATTGGTTATAGCATCTGTCTTAGTTGTGGGAGGTTGCAGGTTCAAATCCCGGACAAGTCATACCAAAGACTTATAAAAATGGTAATATTATCTGCCTTGCTAGGCACTCAGTATTTAGAAATTAGTGTTAAGACTTATTGGTCTGATATTACAATAATTTGACTGGGTGGGACATGCTACATGTCTGCATCAAGATTCCCCAGTGCTAGACATCAATATAAACTGTCACACTGCAGACATCATAGCGATGACTGAAAAATTATTAAAGCAATGTTTAAATTCACACACACACTGTATGAATTTATATATTCAGCATTTACTCCACTCATTATTTTAAACTTTAACATAAGGGCTCGAGTTTTACCCGTATCCTACCATCCATAGCAATGTTAGGGGCTGTAAGTTTTACCCTTGTTCAACCATCCAGCTTTACAATCAGACCTTAGTTTTTGTGAAGGTCATTTGATCAACTGATGGAGCATGCATTGACATTTATAGCAGATTATTTTTGTAACATTTGTTTAAATAAATGTATCCTATTATACAGTATGATTTTTTTTTATCATACTCGGAATAAAATCACAGACACTTCAGAAATGTATCACTTCTATTTCAGGAAAGACAACTCTTACTAAGATTCTAGAGGACAAGTTGGGTGCTGCCAGATATTATACTCCCCCACCACTTGTTCAACATTTGAGGCAGTTTTTTGATACTCTGCCAGAGATTGTAAGAAGAGCTTACTACAGTGTTGGCAATTACCTTGTTGCCATGGAAATAGCCAAAGAGTGTCAGACAAGACCTGTCATAATGGATAGGTAATGGATCCAGAGACCTCATTAAGATTTTGAAAACATGTGTTGACATTGTTACATGATTGGGATTGCAGTATGTGAACAAGAGGCCTGACTTGCAACAGTGATAACTAACATTGATATTAACATGGAGCTTTTAACCTGTAAAGTAATTGGTTCCCTCCTTGTCACAAAGGCAAATTATTTTAATATTTATGAAGTTTGTTGAAAGAAGATGACATGGAATCAAAATTGGATGATAAATGTTGAAATGAATTGCCTGTATTTTGGTCATTGTGACCTTGACTTTTAAGTTGTCTAGCCCATTTCATTCACAAGAATCATGATAGTTTTTTGTGTGGATTGTAGACTGTAAACTCAAAATCAGTTTTTTTTACTGTTCTTTTGTGTTAAATGTTTGTAAATCAACATTTTAGTTGTGAAAATATTTGATTTAAAGCAATTGGTGTGTAGTTATTGAGCTGAGTCTTTTCAAGTACAAAGTAGAAAAAACTTAAATGATTTCAGACAAAATTTTCAGTAATCAGTCTTTTTTGGGGAGTTGGGTGGGTCACAATACTAACCTCTCCATACTGAGTGATTGTTTTCTGCTGTGGATTTGCCTTGTTTTGTTTAGCTTTGATGCAGTGAACCATACCTTTCTGTAGAGTACAAATAGTTCTAATATTGGACAATTTATATGAAGTCTGTTACATTTATACATAGATGTTATCCAGGGAAGGCACCTTTTTAAACATAAATGCCAGGGTAGTCTGGTTACTCACAGAGTTAAAATGAAAATGATAAAAAAACTTCAAAATTGCTTTTTTGTGTGACTACTCTACAGTGAAAGTACTTTCTCTGGATGCCAAGTATGTTTTAATGGAACAACCTTGGAAATATGTATCACTGGAACATATGTAATACAGGCTATATAGGTCAGGCTATATAGGTTATCATTCCTGATGATTTTCATTCTAAAATATGTTAAGATTATTTGTCCAATAGTCAATAAGACAGTCACATGAAATTCAGTTAAATTTGGGAGTTTTTGAGTTAGAGTTTTTTTTACAAAATATTTGAGAAGTTGGGGCCATAAATAACAACTAATATTGATATTTCATGCAGGTATTGGCACAGCACAGCAGCATATGGTATTGCCAATGAATCGAGTACTGCAGATTTACCTGAACTGGGTCATATGGTGTATAACTGGCCCAAAGACTTGCTACGGCCTAGTGTGGTTCTGTTCCTCTCGGTGACAGAGGAAGTCCGCAGGCAACGACTTAGTGGAAGGGGGGAGGAGACCACATTTGAAGAAAAACATCTTGACAGGGACAAGTTGTTTAGACAAAGGTTTGAGTAAATCTTTTCCATTTATTTCCCTGAAAATAATTCTTAAAAGATCTTCATTACAGTTTGTTTTTGTGGCATCAATATTTATAATAAAACTACTATTTTATACAGGAGTAGATATGGATGTCTTGGTCAACCCATTAACTACTAGTAACTCCTACATAAAGGTAGCTGACTATGACTTACCTATAACAGAGATAGTCAAAATGAAATACTAGGCCAGCTTATACCAGATTACTGTAAATGGAATCATTTGGTGTTATTGTATTTTCTTGAACCAACTAAATTCAGTATGTCATATTCATCTCTTTACTATAAAATTTTGAGATAAAATGTCTGTCATGTGCATGATTGACATGCCATTTGTGCAGCATTACAATGTTTGACAAGTACAGCATATCACTGATAATAAAAATTCTCCAGTCTATACAGTTTGACAATGGAGCATTCTTAAATTTTTAGCTAGTCAGTTTGTAAAATTAATACTTAATTCATGATGAATTATTAAACACGTTGGAATTTAACACATTATAATAGTATAAAATTACAAAATGGAAAACAGTGCACAAGTACCTTGCTACAAAGCAAACTCTTCAATAGTGATAGTAGTGTAAAGAGCCAGAGGTAAATTGTCAATAAAAGTTCTTAATCTTTGCTTTTCTGGCTTTAGTACTGATGATTTATCTAATGATCTGGACAACTCTGAATCCAGATCATAGATGTTATCTATGTAAACACTGAAAATGATAATGTGCAAAACGACATCCATCACAAACTTTTTGCATGTTATATTTCTTAAGATTCCAAATAGCTGGTTGATTTTAATCTTGATAAATTTTCTTCTCCATAGCCCATGAAGCCAATTTATATGCATGTTGAAAGATTGATATTCACTGGTTACCTGTAACAACTATCTTAATTATAGCTTTATTATTATAGTAAAGTATCATCCTGGGTAATTTTTTGGCACATGGTTATAATTAGGAACCAGCCTAGTGGTCTGAAACTATGCAAATTAAGACATCTGGTCATTAATTAATTATCTTTATTCTCATTATATTTAGGAATAAACTTTAAGCATACTTCATCAGATTTGTAATAAATGTATTAAAACCTTGATAAAAACTAAAAACAACCTAAACTTGTAAAATTCAGTTTTACTTCTAATCCTTTCTAATAGGATATGATCAACAAACTCATTGCAGATCTTACCTAATTCCTTCCCAAGTGAAGTTGTCCTAAAGCCTAAAGGCATAATGGTGCTTTGTGAGATTACATTCAAATTGTGACATCAATTGCATAACGTTATGTAAACTTAGCAGATTTGTTATACTATTTCCTTTAATGGCAGTCCTATTACTCATGTTAAATTCGAGGGTTTTATTCATGTATGTTACCTGTGGATTTTTATGCATGCAGCCAGCTTTTCAAATACTTCTAAACTGTAACAACAAAAGCACAGTACTTGTTTCATCATTGGCAGCTTAGTCTGGGAAGACCATCTGATTAGCGCCTTTGGAGTGTTGTTTATTTCTGGAGTTTAGGCATCGTTTGTTTTGGCTGTGCAGGCCGATGTGTGAGTAACAATCCCTATTGCAGTTGGAGCAGATGTACAGGGAAGTCTGATTTGCTTGGTTTGCTGCTGCACGCTTCTTTCTCTGTGTTTCTCTGCGGCCTGCTGGACTCTCCTCCTATCAGCGATGATTTTATTTTATTCTAAAGTTTACCGTAAAAGAAAACCGATTACTTCAATATTGAATGATTTTTATAGTTGTATGTAATTTTTTATGGAGATATACATGAAAGTAGTTTTGGTAATCAAGTTGTTACATTGTTGTTCATCAACCAATCCTCTGTTGCAATTTCTAAAATTTTACTGTTGTTCTATCTTGAAAAGGGAAAAAAAATTTTGAATAAAGTTTATGCTTTGAAGGGTGAAAAAACAATTATTTAAAAGCAAGTTCTTAAATTTTTTATTTTATAAACAATTTTTACATGCATTTAGGATATTTTTGGTAAAATTACTTTTGTTGCTCAAAATAAATGAGCATAGGTGTATTGTATGCATGTGTATGGTATCAGTAGTTTCATTGCAGCTAGAAGATAATCAGATACACTGTGGCAGTAGCAATAAAAAAAAATCGCAATAAAACTTTTCAGCTAGGAGTTCAGTTGATTATAAACATTTGGCTAGTGAAAATTTTGACTTGTGCTGATGTCTACAGATATTTGTCTTGATGCTGATGACATAAGCATGTGTCAAGTACTTTTCAGTTTGCATAAACAGTGTAGGTTGTTATATATACAGTAAAACCAGTTATGAGAGACCGTAACAAGATTGTACAAAAAAGACCAGTTTCTAAGTTCCAGTTTCAGAACAATTTAAAGAAAACTAACCACAATCACTGTTCATTTGTTCTGTTCTTTTAAAATATCGTATTGGCAATTTGCGACATGTACATTAGCTTGGTTTATGGACTGTATTCTTTCACTATATATAAATTGGTAGTCACACTCAAGACTTTTTTTATATTTTGCTGTTTTTATTATTTTGTATTTTATCAGAACATTCTTTATTATTCAAGTGGTCATTGTTAAAGATGATTGCATAAAGATCAGTGGTGTCTGTCTCTTCCTGCAATATGGTCATTCATAGGGATACATGGTCCTACATATGGGTGGTACAACGATATGGCTGGGAACCAGACTAAATGCTGGAATAATCTACGTGTACTTCAGTCTGCTTTACAACTGAAAATGTACACACTATAAGTATACCTAAAATATATCAATATTGGTAGCCATTCTTTTATTTTTTGAATGCTGTGAGCATTGTTACAGGGATTAAATAATTTAGGTCAGTGGAGTTTATTGATGTTTTGCAATGAGTTAATAGCAGTGGGGAAATGCATTTTTTGCTAGTCATATTTAGCAGGTGATCACTCGTGACAGCATTTATATAATTGATCCATGCATTATGATTGTGGTCAGAAATGACAGGTGGTTGCTCAAAGCAGAGGTCACTCATAACAAGTTTTACTGTATTTAATTTGTAATGTGTGCTTGACCTTTGTCAGTAATTGAAGGTAGGAGTTTGGGTCTACCCGAGTAATCCAATTTTTTTTATTTAAAGATGTTTACTTGAATCCGAGTTGAAGATCTAGACCTTTTTATGATCTTAGAAGGTTCTGGAAGAGAACTTTTGTTTTTTTGCATATTCCATAGTTTTTTTCTTCAGAAAATGCATTTGTAGCATCTTGTGGGGATGCATATAATTGAGTTTTTGTCAACAAAGTCTTCATTCCTATTTTAATATCAGTCTGGAATTACATTTATTTGTGTTCAGATATAATTTGAGAGGAATTACTTAAATTATTCAATGAAATTACAAAGTGCTCATTGACTTTTCAGACTAAAATACTGCTTTGGGGTTATTGAGAAATCATTCAAAGACATTCTGGATTATATCATTGGGATACACCCAAATTTGGTACATCAGCACATTTAAGATTCTTGGAATTCATTCAGAATATTCTAAACTTTTGTCTTGTGAAAGAACCTTTAGGATTATGTGTTTTTAAAATCACAATAATGTAACTTCCTTTTAAATTTTCAGTTTGTATTCTATGAAAATAAACTAAGTTTTGTTGAATTTTACAAAATTGGTTGGTTTTGCTTCTTTCTGTTACTTAGTTTAACACCAGAGAAATCTAACAAGGGGTTTAAATTTTTAAAAAAATGAATCATGCACAGATACACAAGTTAGCAATAAATCAAACTTATTTATTTGTAAAGGAAAATTTCATGTAATATACTTGCTTACTAATGGTGGATTAAGATTGAATTTAAATAGCTTGATTCTGAAAAGAAAATTCCAAAGTGCATCTCTTGTTTCTTATAATCAAATACGTTAATAATGTTCTCGACAAGGTTTTGCTTAGAAAATTCATGTACCAGTACTAACAAGAAAAACTCAGATAATAAGTAAAATCTTAAAATTAGAATTATGTTTTGATGCAAGTGACAACACTAATCATTAATTCTTCTTTACAGATTGTGTGAGGCCTACAGGAGAATGGTGGACCCATCCTGTATAGAGATAAATGCATGTGGTTCAGTGGAGTCTGTTGTAGAAGCAGCTCTAGAAGTGCTTAACAAACATGACATTTCCTTTAGTCAGAAGACTTAACTACTCAAAACTCATATTTATTTATTTACTTAGTCCAATTTAAAATTAGGCCTGGTTTAATGACGATTTGTCATTGCCACTGGTGTCCACATAATTGGTCACATGATCTAACCCAATATATAATGTATGGTGTATTTATCGACCTATTTACATGATTTAGAATAAGGCTGCACACACATTGCATTTTATCTGTTAATGCTGTTCAGATGAGGAAAGAAAAACGATGCCAAAATCCAGTGTAGATTTTTTTGGGGGGGGAGCAAATCTATCATTTAAGATAATTATAAGTTACCAGATGCATATTTTTCTTGGTTGAAAATGTAAGCACATTTAAGCAAAATTTACTTTGGAAGAACAAAAAATTTGGTAGCCTTTTTTTTTATTACTATAACAGTGACCTTATAATATTTTTTAGTTCATTAGATTCATTTGTACTCATCAGCTAAGGCTAGCATCATTGGTTAAAGAGCTTTGATAGACATAATACAAAACAAATATGTGTTTGTAACTTACTGAGTGTAAACAGAAAGGTGATGCTAATTAAATTGTATGATATCCCTCAGCTTGTGTCACTGGTTGTAGAGTATCTTTAAGGCATCCAGGACAATCATTGATGGGTCAGAACTATGTCACATGATTTTTTCTGAATAGCATAAATAGGAGTAAAATTTGAAGATTAGCAGATACCTGTCAAAGGTCATACCATCCATAGTTATATATCTCCATCACAAAAAGAACACTGTCTTGAAGTTAGTTTTAATTACAAATTTACCAAGTCAAATTAGGGAGCCAAGACAAGTCTATGAATTTTTATTTTTTTTATCATCAAAATAGATTGAAATTTGATCTATAGTTCAATAATTGGAATCAGTTCAATTCAGTCAAATTTGATTTGCTACTGTTGATTCCAGCTTCATGAAAAAGTAATATTTTACCATACTAAATATAAGCAGTAACATACTTCCACTCTGAATTTATAGCTTATGTACAAAGTACTTTTCTTGACTCAATTTTCTTTATAATTAGATAAGGGCTATGAAGACCAGCATATAATAGTCTCTGTGTGTCACATATATTTACAGTTATTTATATATATATATATATATAATCATATTTTAGCCATATTTTTTGAGCATTTAATCATAATTATTTTATATACAAAATATAAAAGAGGTCCTGAACTGAAGCATTTCTTTAAATTTATTATATCTACATCAGTTAGCACATAACCCCCTTCCCACACCTGTTACAGTGTCCAAAAATGGGGTGTCATAGGTCTGTATGTTTTCCTGGATCAAATCTAAGCCTTACAAATCATTATATTGACAACTGGGACAAAGATGTAGCAGTACAAAACAGTGCAGATGGTTGTCATGACTGGAAGCCTGTAAGTGCTTGTCAGGGGAGCCAGTTGCAGATGATTTAACCCATTTTATCCTGAATATAACTATGGGCTTAATACCTCATTTTATCCTGAATATAACTATGGGCTTAATACCTCATTTTATCCTGAATATAACTATGGGCTTAATACCTCATTTTATCCTGAATATAACTATGGGCTTAATACCTCATTTTATCCTGAATAATATGCCTGTGGTTATAGTATCCCATTTTATCCTGAATAAAACTATGCTTGTACTCTACTGCATATGTGTGTAGCATCACTAGAAATACTTGTTATACATTACAAATATTTGAGTACTTCTTCACCAACACATGAAATGGTTAAAGCACATATGCAGTGAAATTTTTTTAAAAATTTAAAAATGTGGTTGGAGAAATTGTTGGCTTGAAAATCGATAAATAAAATAATGGACAACAACTCAGATGTAAACATGGATGTTGACAGTGAGGGTAGCGACACTGAAGTTGGCAATTTGGATGATTTTGATGATAATATTGACTAATAAATGATGGGTTAGAATTGAATAAAGTTGAAGTTAGGAGAATTAATTTTGTTTTAAATGATGTAGGTGTAATAGACCTGGGGGCTCTAAAGCTTTAATATGATGCATAGGGAGGGTGTTTTTTAATGTCATAAATTAAAAATATTGAAAATGTCCATGATTATATACTATGGAAAGAGTGAACATTGCAGTGTGATTACAAATAAAGAGATTTTGACATACCCCTAAATTTGTATGCATTTGTTCATGTTATGTGTCAAGTGTGATTGCCAGTCATGTGGTAGCAACTGCAGTCATCAAGTTCCATCTTTCACATTGATAAATCATGCAATCGGAAATAAAAAGGTCCTGAATTTTAGATCAAGTTTCGATAAGAATCCTTTTTAGTGCATCACACAATGAAGATCTTGACATTTCTGATTTATGGCTGTCCTACGAGGGGCACTTAAACCACAACCCTTGAATTACAAGTCAAACACTCAAATAACTACTTTAGTCCCCAATGAATGAGTGACTGATGAAGGAATGAGAAGAGTAATAATAACTTTATTCCATTTAGAAATATATTGGCCACTGGCCTACAGCATACTTCATATAAAATACCTGATTCTTTCTAACAATACAGTTATTAATACTAAACATTTGATTGGTATTTCTAAGCATGTTAAATTCAACATGATCTTCATATCAAATCATTTACAGTTAATATGTATATGTTCAAAATTTTGCTGAGAGGTAACCTCTTAGCAGTTTATTACATCAGAGAAATATAGCAAAGAATCAGATGGTTCCATAACTAGATATCATACATTCACAGTATTCTTTGAGTTATTAAGTGAATATCAAATACAGCCTTCTCATTAGTGAACAGAGTAAAGGTCACACATTTGTTTATGTACATGGCTTGATATATGTAATTCTGTAAAGAATGCCAGCTCGAATTGGAAGGGAGAAGGTATTTAGTCTGATGACTGCTAATAATGAGAACTCGAGAATATATCATGTTATATTCAATCAGACATCACAACTTAAATCACAAAAATAAAAATATTGGCCAAGTTATCTAAAACTTGTTTTACTAGTTTGAAATCTCATGTAAAAGAAGAAGGTTTCAGCCTGGACTTTTTTAAGCTACCATCATACTCTCACCCAGGGAAGGAAAATTCATTGCACACCAGCATGGGACAAATTGAAAATTTTGCAAAGAACAATTTACTGCTACTTGCCCAAAATTTTATATACAATATGAAGGGAATTTATTTTTAAAATTCAGAATTTTGTCAAAATTTCAGATTCTGGGAGGCGAGTCATTTGAAGATTTTTCTTAGCCCTGCTGACCTAAGTATGAACTTTACCTGTGTAAGTGATACTTGAATCAAGTCAAATCTTGGTTCACATAAGAACTTGTCCCTTTCTAACAGTTACTTCTCTCACCTTGAAGCAATGACCTTTGGCCTTTCCTGTAAGCTTGTAATTTACAAAGGCTTCTAAGTTGCATTATGCATTTAGTATGATACACATTGGTTTGCAATTATAAGAGTTCAGAAATGTTAACCCAGGAATCTTTGCATCAATTTTTCAAATCCATTTTGAATGGACATGTTCATTAAAAGTAACAGGCTTGTATGACTATATACATTTTATATATCTTTGATCCTGAACATCAATGTACAAAGTAACAATAAAGGTTCAATAAGAATATATGATGTAGCCACTTCTCCCATTCCAGTACCCTGAATTACTTAAATATTTTGGGCAAAACTATATATATATATATATATATATATATATATATATATATATATATATACCATAAACATTAGTGTGCATTACAAATAAACTGTTATATCAATTTCTTTTTACCTCTGCCACCATTTTTTATCTACTGACAATCTAAATGACTGGTTTCTACTACAACCCTTTGTGAAAATGTATAATTTAAAAAAATTAAAAAACTACAAAAACTGAAAATAGGTACAATTTAGAAGTAAAAAAAGAAAGTAATTTATGTAAATTAAAAAAAGAAATTTCCTTTACTTTACATTGTAAACAGAAAATCATGCTTTGACATTTTTTTTCACAGATAGGTTGCCTTTGCTTTAAACACCCAGCTTCATCACAGAGATTTAATATGAACTTGCTCAGTTATGACTGTTCAAGTAGTGTCAAAATGATTTTAAACATAAAATTGAAACTAAATACAGTAGGGACATTTTGGAAAAAGGAAATGAATTGGAAATATGACATAAAACTAGGAAAAACAAGGACCATTGAATAGACTACAGTACATTCTTCTGTTACATTGAGAACATTCTATATACTATTCTTTGATGTTGGTGCATAAGTACTTTTCTCCAAAACAGTACACATATTAAATGACTGTTCAAAATTTTATTCCATTTAGTCAAGACTTTACCAAATTTTATTAATATGTTTTAGAATGCTGAATTTTCACTACAAGTTTGTAAAAATTCTTCAAATCCAGAATGGTTGACATTTCAGAGTGGTGAATGAAATTGAAAACAAATCTGTATATTTCTCTTTAAATAATTTTATAAAAAATTTGGTTCAAGTAATCATTTCAAATTAAAATATTTTAATATTTGTTTCAAACAAGGTCAGTAATAAATATGCAGAACACAACTGAACCATTACAATGGGTGAAGGCAAGTTCATCTAGCAACCGATTTTGTTATAACATAAGCAAACAAATATGAATGGGATTTATCAAATATACCAAAACAATTGATAAGCTTATCATGTATAGTATGTGTTTCAAAGAGGTCTGAGTGGAAAAAGTCTGCCCCTTTCATTTGAAAAAGTTATAAAGGGTGTAATCGTAATGTTTTTTTTTTTTTAATATTAACTATTGGAAGGTGCACTGTTGTCGAGTTTTACCACCATGTCAGAGTCCTCAAATCCATCAACACTTTAATGGTTATCATAATACTGGGGTAGGTACAGAAACTGGTTATCTGTTCTTTCATAACTATCTCTTTAAAAAACTTGGCTACCTTTACAAGTTAACTGGAAACACAAGACTTACGAAAATGTACATTAACTGGAGAAGTCAACAAGAGAATGCTTAAAGAATACCCTCTCCTCTAAATTTAATTATCCATCAAAGCCCAGTATTATACGTGTCATAAACTCTTGTCATCATACCAATGCATACCAAGTTTTGTGAAAAAATCTGTTTTGGAAGATATGGAAGAACATTTGTTTAAAAAAATCAGACCAGTTCTTTTACATATGTTAAGTCAAGACATGCCAGTATCAATAATTATGGAGTTAAACATACATTTTCAAACAACATAAATACAACTTTCAAACATGAAGACATCACATCAAAAGTATTTGACAGCCAAATCTAATAATGGGACACAAACGTCTCATGATACAAATGCATATCAAGATATCTCAATGGCTCACAAGATATTAATTGTGAAATAAACTAAGTTGTAATTAAATGGGTTTCAACTTTAAAATGCTGATCAGACATTCCATTTTTATACAGGATACAATGTCGGATGAAGGTGACCAAGAATGCATGGTATCATGGAATTAGCTCAAAGGATACAAATGATTTGAAGTAATCTAAATGTTAGAATGAAATTAGCTCAAAGAATAAAGAGACATTAAAGAAATAACAGTGATAAATACAAATGAGTGGAAGTAATCTAAATGTTATTTGAATTTGTATCATATTTTCATTAACACTTTTACAATTCAATAACATTAGATCATTCACTGTCAAGAAATATGGGATACAATGACCACATAATGATCATCTAGATGATCCTTAATTTCACCACATAATCGATTGGCAGAATTTTGTAAAACAGGTTGAGCAGTGACCAGTGCTATCAAAAAACATCACTAGCTGGAATTTATTTACTTTCATTAAGAAAATGACCTTAAAAGTAGAAAATGGCCCCACACCTTCATTTTATTTGTGCCACATAAGGTGCAATCTCTGTTTATACAGGACTTGGTGTTTGTTTTGCATAAACTGCACAGTTGCATGGTCTGACTAAAACAAAACTTTCACAGAGGCAAAAATCTTGATGCAACATGTAGTAGAATTTGTCTCTCTTAAGCAAGATAGATTGTCTCATCTTTTCGCTTCTTATGCGTAACAGCACCTGGTTTATGCTGGGCATCTGGATGGTTAGCAAGTTCTGGTGGACAAACAGAACTGGAACTGGTCATTAAAAGTTGCTTCAGATCGTAAAATACAGCACTATCTTCCTTAGTCAGGAAGGTAATTGCCACACCAGATTTTCCAGCTCTAGCAGTTCTACCAATTCTGTGTGTGTAATCTGAAATAACATAAATAAAATACTCAAATTAATATTAATTGTTTGTAATATTCTTTCTAAACAACCCATTAAACATAATATAACAGTTTTCTACAGTATGATCTGAAAAACTGAAACCATGCCAACATTTCAAACTTTTTGGGGTGAAATTAATTTGTTATCCATAATATTCCTTTGAAGTTTCAGTACTTTTGAATGTTGATAACACAATTTTTTAAAATTCTAATCAAAAATCAACAACTATTTAGTAAGGCCGCAATATATACTGATGCTTGGATTCTTAAAAGTTTGCAAAATCTGTTACCATGTAAAGGAATATACACATGATCTCTTCTTAGTATTTTTTCACTGTGTAATTACTTTCATTGTTTCCATCAGTAAGGAATTTACAGAAATTCCCAGGCCATCTTGTTATATATCTAATGGTACTATAAACTTGTTTTCAATTTTCATGACAAAATAATTCCAAAAAGTTATTGTTCCTTACAAAATAATTGTATTTGTCAAAATTAATGCTGAATATTAAAAATATATTCATGAACCTTTGATCACATGACACAAGTTACATATGCAAAACACGTTGACCAAATGAGATGTTGTGGAAGATATTGGGGAAAATCCAACTTTTGAAAAAATATTAGATTACAAAATAATTTTTAAAATTATTTAATAGTGTATGTATGACTGAGAATGATATTAGGATTTTCACAAAAGCAGCTATTTTCTGTCAGAATTTTATGCAATTTCTTTAGTCCACTAAATATTTCTCATTGAGTCAGTGTTTTTTATGTTTACTGGCCATATCTGATAAATATCTTGCCCAGATTTTGACATTCAACTTAAACATTTCCTTGCCTATTATATCAATAATGTGGGTAGTAAATTAAGTAAATTAAGCTTCAGTCAACACTTTCTATTTTTTATAACAAGCTCTCTGATGTCAGCACATCTTTTGCACAGTGTAAACTTAATCATTCCACATTAGTTAAGTGTTTAGGTGACAATTTATAAAACAAATCACAAACACAATAAAACAGATTCACCTACTCTAAAATACTAATCATTAAATCTGGGAGGGAAGACTGATTTTTTTTCTAGCCAAGAATTTTTTTATTTTTTTCTTTTATCTCAAGATAATTAATTTTGTCAAGCAGTATAATGGATATATTATGGTTTACTTTGTTATATCACAACAAGATATTTTTTCCAGCATTTAAGAGCCAGAAATGAAAAAACAAATTCCAGACCTTTGTCCACGAAAATTAAATTGTCAGTCCCTAATGTAATTACAGTATACCAGGGTATGTATCATGGTATTTACAGAAACATAAAATGTGGAGAGAAGTTATTCAAAAAATTTATACTTAGGGATCACCCTTAAAGGACGTTCGCAAAACATATTCAGGAATACACGCAGCAGGCCTAAAGCAGCTCTTCAACACAGATGTTGTTGTTGTTGTAGGGTTTAACACCATTTTTCAGCACAAGATAGGCTATACATGGCAGCCAGTATTAATGGTGGAGGAAGAACCCTGAAAAACCCAGGAAAGAACCACCGACCTATTAGAAGTTACTGGCAGGCTTTCTCACTTACCCAAGTTAGCCGAGTCTGGACTAAAACTCACGCAGAGGTGAGATGGCAGTGATCTGTAACCGTCAGCACTTTAGACCACTCGGCCCCTCGGGGTCTCTCTCTTCAACACAGAAGATCATAACAAAAAAAAAAAATACAAGCTTGTGGACATCCGCAAGGTCCTTTAACCCCTTCCACCCATGTCCGCATCTGAACAAATCCCCACCCCAATATTTGCAGATGCCCTTTATGGATGATCCCCTACTGCACTGTACATTATGAACAGTGTAACAAATTTTAACAAATTTTGTAAATATTGCAGCATTAGACTGGGACATCCACAGCTCAGAGGGAGAGGGGTACGCCACATGCAGACAAAAGAAGACAAGGGGAGGGGAATTTACGAAAACATGTATTATCTGCGGATGTCCGTTATGGACAAATATTGCAAATATTATTGCAATAAGCCATCTAATAAGTCCTAAATTTGGCAATCTACTCTTCATGGAACACTATCATGCCTACCAACAACAGCTGCTGTAGGACATTTTATCATAAAAGCTTGGTATCCATTCTAAACACCTATACCTATTTCTCTTAGTCCCTTGCAGATATAGTTTGCACAAGTGAGAAACCTATGTGGGATTCACCTTTCTCAGTGTGTCATTTAAATCTTATTAAGTTCCTGGTCTCATCTTGGGATCATGTCCACTGTATTGCTCTCCTATTTATAAGCACAAGCAAACTAGTTTCAATGTGTATACTAACTGTAATTGACATCTTGTAGACTAAGAATAAAATTATGTCAATTTCATGAAAGATGAAGATTACATGTGATTAGAGGCACCCATCTAATATTTAGAAAAATATATAGATGATCACAATGAAATATTAAACACACAAATAAGAAAAATATTACAGATTTTGGCACCAAGTTAAGGAAATCCCTGTCAATGGGTTACTTTATCTTCTGCTTTGCGGAGCAATACAGATGATAATGTAAACCCTCGACTTAGATTTCCTTGTCTTGACACAGATTCATTAATCCCACTCCTTGAGTTAAAATTTGGCAGCAGAACTTTGCAAGATTTGACCCATGTTTGGAGTTGTGTTATCCCACACCAGTGCATATTATTGTCTTGCTATTTGATATTGCAAAGAAGACAAACACTTACCTTCAATATTCCTAGCCATGTCATAATTGATTACGTGAGAGACGTCCTTGATGTCGATACCACGGCCAGCCACATCTGTAGCAACCAAAATGTCCTTGGTTCCTCCTTTAAGGCTTGCCAGAGCAAACTCTCTCTGTTCTTGACCCTTGCCACCATGAAGGGTACAAGCATTGTACTGGAAGGGTAAAGGAACCATATATGACAGTTTGTCAAGACTTACAAATATTGAATATTTTTTTTTTAAATTATGCTTATACAGCTCACAGTTGGTAAGTATCAATCAATATTCAAATATTGCTCATTTTCAAAAGAAAGCAATTTATAATTCTAGTAACATGTTAGCCTGAAAATCATATCAACAATATAATTATTATTTTTCAGTTTATTTTAATGGGCAACAAGCCAAATTTGAACAAATTAAAAGTATTCTTAACCATTGCAAGCATTTTATTGTAATTTCAATTTTTTTCATGCTGCAGTAGCTCAAAAGAATTTTAATGTCCTGTTATACTATTACTAAAGTGTAAACAAGCACTTGTGTGTAAGCTATGAAGGTATCACAGACTCTTGTCCCAAACTGGGGCTTAAGTACTTTATGAAACTGGGGGTGAAAAGATGAAAGATAAACTACTAGTGTAACCCAACGAAGATAAAAGGTTTCCTTTAAACTGAAATTAAGAGTAAATTAACAGCAATGTACTGAATGAGTTATGAAGCCTAATTTTTTTTTAGCAAAAATCTGTGTTGTTAATCTTTATCAAGAATGTGTCAGGAATGTTCATATGGTTCTCTGACCTTTCTAACTCCATAACAGTCCCCAGTCCCAACAGGGATTTTCATTCTGAAAAGCCTGTCTCTTACTCCAACACTGACTCCAATTATCTAGGCCATCATACAAGTGTCTGTGTGGATTTGCAAAGCCTGCCAACATGTGGCTTGTTTATTACACTAGTTATTATAATATCAAATTACATAGGGAGAAAAGTGTGTGTCTGTTCTAATCCCAATGCAGTCCAAGATGGATTTCTGCAATTCATTCCAAGTGTGTCTGTGCAAGCTTCCAATCCCAATGCAGTTCAAGAGAGTCATATTAATCTGTGAATTCTTTATTCTTGGGTGGCTTTTGCATAATTTTTTTTTTTTAAATCTGTATTTAAATTATTGGATTTGGAAGGAATCCTCATCATCTCAAAATGGTAATTGTTTGTTAGGCTTTTAAAGTTGTGGTTTAATAGCAACAATAAAATTTACAACCAAAGTATTGTGAATAGATTGGAGGATTCAGATAATATAAAATTTAAATGTTCAAGTGTTTTATATCTCTTTATTCCTTAATAGATAAATGATAAGAAAAACATAAATTATTTTTATAGAAAACATTTAAGCAAGTGTCTTTTGTACATATTTTCTACTACAATGATTTCATTTGACATATTACATATACATACAGGGTCCATACAGATCAGGAGAACTGAAATTCAATGACTTTTTAATGATCTGTTTTCAATTTTCCAGTCCCACCATATGTACTTGCTTATAAGAATAGTCAAGCTGCAAATTGCACAGACTCAAGATCTACCGTTGCATAATGTATTAACAGATCTGGGGGTGTGCAGTTTATTAGGAGTAATCTGACAATACAGACCCTGATCTGCAGGAGCATTATGCTATGACAGATTAGGATATTTATTGTTTGCAGTTTTACTAAACTTATAAGTGAGTACATATGGTAGTCATATTAAGTCTTTTACTTCCAGTTACTAATCTGAATAATATGAAAAAATAATAGACATAAATAAACGTAATGGAATATGAAAAGCAAATAATAATAAACTCATCTTAACCAAAAAATAAACACTGTTCCAAAGTAATGAGCCATCTATCTGATGAATGTCCACTTTCCAGGCATTTTGTGATGATCACTTGCTAAAAGAACCGTGTTGTTAATGAACCATCTTGAAGGAAACACATGAAGTGGAAGGGTGTGTTAATCATGTAAAAGGGCCACTATCTACAGTACTTGATTATTTTCAGTGGATTCTGATAATGGCCAAATGGCTAGCAGAAGATGGAAAAATCCTAACTCCATTTAAAATATATTACCTGACAGCAAAACTTTCGATCATATTTTATTTTTAGGTAGAATCTCTCAAATTCAAGGTCTTTCAATAACTTTCAAGGCCTTGAAATGAGGTGTTTATTTCACAATGATCTTTAATGACCCGTAATGACTGCATGTGCCCTATATACAAGTAATGTCAAATTATGTTAAAGGTGGTAATCACTAGAGTCTAATTATGTTAAAGGTGGTAATCACTTGAGTCAAATTATTTCCTTTTAGGAATAAAATTTTAGTTACATTCCTTGACATAGCTAACTCTAGTTTCAGGGTCAAAAGGTCAACAGAGCTAAATATAAAAATGTGCCTCTTATTAGAAACAAACTAATCTTAGTAACAGAGCTTAGAAAAGGACTGAGAAAGATAAATCTCTCCAAGATAATAATAATAAGTTGATGCTAGGTCTTGAAGAGTCCAATCCTAAGGCAACTTCCACAAGTAACCTCCACTAAAGGCACTTACCCCAAGCTTTAAGAGTCCAATCCTAAGGCAACTTCCACAAGTAACCTCCACTAAAGGCACTTACCCCAAGCTTTAAGAGTCCAATCCTAAGGCAACTTCCACAAGTAACCTCCTCTAAAGGCACTTACCCCAAGCTTTAAAAGTCCAATCCTAAGGCAACTTCCACAAGTAACCTCCACTAAAGGCACCTATCCCAAGCTTTAAGAGTCAAATCCTAAGGCAACTTCCACAAGTAACCTCCACTAAAGGCACTTACCCCAAGCTTTAAGAGTCCAATCCTAAGGCAACTTTCACAAGTAACCTCTACTATAGGCACTTACCCCAAGCTTTAAGAGTCCAATCCTAAGGCAACTTCCACAAGTAACCTCCTCTAAAGGCACTTACCCCAAGCTTTAAAAGTCCAATCCTAAGGCAACTTCCACAAGTAACCTCCACTAAAGGCACTTACCCCAAGCTTTAAGAGTCCAATCCTAAGGCAACTTCCACAAGTAACCTCCACTAAAGGCACTTACCCCAAGCTTTAAGAGTCCAATCCTAAGGCAACTTTCACAAGTAACCTCTACTATAGGCACTTACCCCAAGCTTTAAGAGTCCAATCCTAAGGCAACTTCCACAAGTAACATCCACTAAAGGCACTTACCCCAAGCTTTAAGAGTCCAATCCTAAGGCAACTTCCACAAGTAACCTCCTCTAAAGGCACTTACCCCAAGCTTTAAAAGTCCAATCCTAAGGCAACTTCCACAAGTAACCTCCACTAAAGGCACTTACCCCAAGCTTTAAGAGTCCAATCCTAAGGCAACTTTCACAAGTAACCTCCATTATAGGCACCTACCCCAAGCTTTAAGAGTCACTTCCACAAGTAACCTTCACTATAGGCACTTACCCCAAGCTTTAAGAGTCCAATCCTAAGGCAACTTCCATAAGTAACCTCTACTAAAGGCACTTACCCCAAGCTTTAAGAGTCCAATCCTAAGGCAACTTTCAAAAGTAACCTCTACTATAGGCACTAACCCCAAGCTTTAAGAGTCCAATCCTAAGGCAACTTCCACAAGTAACCTCCACTAAAGGCACTTACCCCAAGCTTTAAGAGTCCAATCCTAAGGCAACTTCCACAAGTAACCTCCACTAAAGGCACTTACCCCAAGCTTTAAGAGTCCAATCCTAAGGCAACTTCCACAAGTAACCTCCACTAAAGGCACTTACCCCAAGCTTTTCCAATGATTTAGCAAGAACGTCTGCCCCCTTCTTCTGGTTTACAAAGATAATGACAGGTGGATCTATGCCTTCCGCGAGAATATTCAGCAGCTTCTTTCTGTGGGGTAGTAAATAAACTGAATCAAATTTCTATCGGGTGATGCAAGGCATTATGAACTTGTATGGAACATATGCAATACCTGCCATAACATATGCATACCTCATGACCATTACCACAACCATAAAAAAATGAATTTGTGCATTTTATGCCATGGACTAATGGATATGATTACATAAATATTTAAAAACAAAATTGCTAGCTAGAAATATTTTAAAATGCTACATATTCTCATTGGATTTGGAGTCTTGAACATAGCACTATAGTGTTTGCATGCTTTCTTCTAATTTCTTTTAATGAATAGGAATTACCAAAACATATGTATGTATGTATGTATGTATGTATGTATGTATGTATGTATGTATGTATGTATGTATGTATGTATGTATGTATGTATGTATGTATGTATGTATGTATGTATGTATGTATGTATGTATGTATGTATGTGTGTGTGTATGTGTGTGTGTGTATGTGTGTGTGTGTGTGTGTAGGTAGGTAGGTAGGCAGGTAGGTAGGCATGCATGCATGCATGCATGCATGCATGCATGCATGTATGTATGTATGTATGTATGTATGTATGTATGTATGTATGTATGTATGTATGTATGTATGTATGTATGTATGTATGTATGTATGCATGTGTGCATGCATGCATGCATGCATGCATGCATGTATGTACACACATACACAAAGAGGAAATCAGAAGTAAAAATGTAAACTGAACCTGGACAATTAAGACCAAAAATGGAACACCACTGATAAGAGCACCTGTTTTTTGAAAGCTATGAATATTTCAAATACAAACCTTTTCTCTGATTCAGTGACAAGGTAAACGATCTGTTCCACTTTTTCTACAGGTTTGCCAGCAGAACCAATATACACAACTGCTGGTCGTCGTAGATATGAGCGTGCCAATCTTTCTACAGCAGGTGGCATCGTAGCTGTAAACATCACTGTCTGAAATGGACATAATTTAAAACAAAACATAGTTACATTTGCGGTACACCATACTGTATTGTCATTTTTTTTCTAAAAGAACTACAAAAGCTAACTCTAAGTCTCACACAATGACATGGCCTTTAGAAATCTTGTTGATGGCTGTTATTGAAATTGCATCCAAAAAAACCCTGCTAATCAAAGTACCATCAGATATGTAGATTAATATTCATCTTTGCAAGTTGAAGATTCCAGTATGTGTCAACATGTCAGAATGCTGGCTAGCAAAGATTAATAATCCTTAGACTTCTTCAAATAAATCCGCTTGTGGAGTTAAATGTTTCTTTGATACCAACACCTCACAAATCCTATTTTCCCAGCTAAAAAGTATTGAGTCATGGGAGCTAAATATTGTCTGAGTACAGGTGGCATTCAAAGTGATCTCCCACTAGTACATACATTTGCACCAAATCCCATGTGAACATCAAATACTAGTGGAGCTGAATGCAACAGTCTTCTAGTGTGATGCAAGTGCAGAGGGCTGGAAGGATGTTTACATATTATGACTGGATAAGTATTACAGAAGCTGGTTTTGATGAGTGGAATTTAAATCTTGCCCATTTCTGACACATAGAAATTCCAACCTGTGCATTTTCATGACTCATTAACCTTCATTTGCCTATGGCATAATTTCCTAAGGAGGGTACACTGTCCATAATAGACTGCATAGGCCAGTGATCAACAATTGGTAGATTACTATTTACACTTTATAACATCAGTACCTGGGCTGAGCCAACAAGTCAGGCATAGATGGGCATAGTTAAATTGCAGTTAGATTGTTTCATGATTATCTTTGATATTTACGATAGAGGAGGGCATCAGTCATGACTTGATTGGATTAACTTTCAAACCAAATATTGCCCATCCACATACAAGTGATTCTACCTGTGGTAGGACAAAAGTATCATTTTAAATGCTGTCTACTGCACATATCATTTTATATCTACAATCTCTCACTTTTGAAACATAAAAAATTATTTTTAAAGACAAAAATAATCAGTATATTTGTGTGTATTCTGCCCAGATTACAGTAATCAGTGATAATCAGTCTTCTAGAGATCAGAAATCTAATACTAGCACAATGATGTGTGGTAATTAGGTTACAGTGCTGACGTGTATGCAACAGGCTGTTAACCGATTACATTACTGTTGTAATTTATAGAGTTTACGGCTAAATGTGTGATGTTTTAATCAATGATCAAGGTGGTTCTAATGGCTTTCAAGTCTTTAATCAAAATCTGGATAGCCTTTGATTTTTATTTGTACTGTCAAAATGTTCTTGCATTGCTGAAGATGTTTAGCTGTTTATTTATGGCAAGCTGAAATGTTTTAGTTCATGTCAAAATGCAGAAACATAACCTATCTTCCAGTACTATTAAAAAAACTGATTAAGAAACCCAAAACTCTGGAATATATCTATGTCCAACTCAGCATCTTTCTCCATAGGATGAATTTGGCTTGGTAGAGTATGGGAGAGCAGTCAGAAGCTTTCAAAACCAAGCAACAGAAAAACTTACACGAAGGGAGAGAAGACATGCCATTGTAGACTTGAGGAATCGTGCCTACAGATAAATGGCAAACTAATATGTTCTTTTATTTGTGATGCTCGTCCCATAGGAAATTATTGTTAATGGCATCCTCATATGAAAGTACATTTTTACACTCTCCCATTCTGTTTAGGCTGTGTACTGAAGCCTACTGACTCCATCAACAGAGTACATATTTGCCGTGTAACAATCCACACATGCTAAATGTGTCATGGTTATCATCTGATCCCTTCAGGTTTTAAAACTGTCATTTAGTTCTTCTCATAATAGAAATAGAGCAGTCAATATTACAGCTTTATGAACTCATGCACTTGACATTACTGAGCATAACACTGTATCATCAAAATACCTGTGATACATGGGCTCTAGAGACAGCCTATACATGTCATGTCCCTGAGATTTCACTCTACAACACTGAAGCATAACACTGTATCATCAAAATACCAGTGATACATGGGCTCTAGAGACAGCCTATACATGTCATGTCCCTGAGATTTCACTCTACAACACTGAAGCAGACATTGATAATCAACTATTTATGGAAAACTTACCTGCATGTGAACAAACAAACAGAATTTACACTGAGTTATAAGAGCAACAATGTTTAAACTTACTGAATTGGACTGTTGCAAAACAATTATAATTCCCATAATTTATACTGTACCTAGGAAAGTAAACTTCTATCATAATTTCCTTATCCAAGAATACTTATTGGATCATATTAACATAAAGAATTAACTTCAACTACCTCGTAAATCCATCCCAACCCACACACAAACACAAATCATCTTTCCTATCAATATACAATTCTGATGCTAATATAGTATCTATTCACTGAAAATGATTAGCATTTTATTACCAAAGATAACTTTTGGAACAAATCATGGAAAGGCTACAATCTGATGTCTGTGATAAAGTTGTGCTGCCATTATTGGGGTCTGGTTAACATTTTGGTACCTGCCAAAAGACTCATCAAATTCAGTTCTCTCCTCTGTCATAATAGAACATAAAGGTCAAGTACATATAATGGCTGACAGCATCACCAATGTCTTGAACCAAATCTTGTGTCTGGATGCAAAGCTTGCAGAGATGGCTTTAATCTCATAAGCAACAATTTTCATGAGATGTATACTAAGTAAATAATCGACCAAGGCTTGGAGGTTAATGTCTTTTTTTCTTCTGCCTTCACCAGGAGAAAGATTTACTTTTAGGTCTTACAAATGCTTTCTGTGTGTTTAAGGTAGCAGTTAAGAGCGTTTCTGGTCTCGCTGACACTGAGCTGCCTCTCCTGAAGGATTCTATGAGATGAATTAGCAAAGAGTTATTTTTTGATTATCCATAGATTGCACTTGGCAATGAAACACAGCTAAATCATCAGAACTGAACTATCTCAACAAATTGGACAAATTGAATTAGCCATCAGGACATGCAATTCAATCACCATGCAGGCCAAAAGGTAATGCTATCATCAAAGTGCTGAGAATACTGACAGCTTGGAGGTCTAGTGATATTAATTTACATAAAATCAGACAGACGAACATGCCTCTAGAAATATTTATATTCATGGTCCTTTTTACAATTGTAAAAATACTGCTCTAAATAATATTATTCTAAATTTTATTTTCTTGATGACACTAAGAAATTTACATTTCCATCTGAAATTGAAGACTGATTGTGGTGATATATTTTTAAAAGCATTTACTAATACTATTTCAATACTGCCATAGTAGAACCAACCTTGGCAAATAGAACTGACCTGAAAGGCAAATGGAGCCATCTTAGCTACTAATTTCATTATAATTATTCATAATATAAAATTTCTTAGCAACTGATGGAATGTTATAGAGGAATAATCCTACAAGGCAAAAATATGCCCCCAGGTTTAAGAGCTGAAAAGATATGTCAAAAACCCAAGAGAGGTTCAATCTGGGGAACATTAAAAGTGGTTCAGAAAATGTTGAATCAGGGCATTATGCCCCTTTTGGAGATAGCTTAAGTCATCAAAAATATAAATATGTATTGTACTGATAATAATAACTACAGAAGTTTGAACAGAAAACATTTTAATAAATAATATTCATTATTCAACTCTCAGGGAATAAAACTACATTTTGACACTGTTGCTACCTTGAAAGGAAAATTGTCAATATCCAAATTATATCTTAGCAAGATGTGAATAAAAAACCAGGACTCCTGAAAAAATTTCCCATACACTTGTCTCTAGGACAAGTCAGTTGCAAGAGATACTTGTCCCTATCCTCATTATACTCAGTACAGTACAATTCTCTGTTACACTGCTGACACTTTTTCCAAAGAATCACAGGTACACGATGCAAGCTTGATACTAAAATGTTTTAAAAACTATGAAAATATTATGTTTTAAGACAAAGTTCCAATGACAAAACATATAATAAGACATGGCTTTGAACTTGAGAAATTACAGGGAGCTATCACATCTCTTCATGAGTTAGATATGTGAGAAGTTAAGAGAAAGAATGTCAAAACTGTATGATCTCATCAGACATTGCTACATTTGCTACACAATGATTCCAGTATTTTCAAGACTGTGTGGCTTTAATAATAAACTGTCACACCAAAGTAAAGAAACCAGCATTTATTTATATAAAAATGTAATTGCTTTTCACAAGACAAATGTCACTAAATTGCATCTGAAACAAGAATTCTGTCTCAAGAGATAACCACCAACCTTTGTACTAAATGATCCATTTTGGTCAAAACTTCCATTTTCGAGAGCTACACAAAGGTGCCATAAAAAGGAAGCTTGATGACTGCCCAAAAGAGATGGAATATTTCTAGGTATATTCCAACAAGAAGATTTTGACCAATTGGCTCTTGCCTCCACATTTCCTCCTATACAAATTGATTACATCATCATGCATTGTGTGAAAGTTGGTGGTAATTGGCTGAGACACTTAAAATATTTATTTTGTACATAAGTTGGCAACACTTTTCTTGTACAAAGTTATTACATAGTTTTAGAAATATCAACTGGCATCTTCTTTTGGTATGATAATGCATCAATAAAGATTCAATCTTAAAAAATAAAATACAGGTGACATTTGGCAACTATAATATTGCCTGACCATACCCAAAATAATCACACCAAAGTCTGACATTTTCTGTCTCTTAACTTTTAAGAGGTCAGATGCATAAAGATGTTACTGTGAATCTTTCTCCACATCAAAATAATGTCTAAATTACTAAAAAGTGTCCTTGTTAATGCAACACAATTAAGAAATCGAGTTCTAAACATGAAACTGCAACATATGTTCATAATATTTACATATTTTATTAGTAAGCTTATATCAGGTACAGTGTAAAAAGTAGTTTTCTTTGCAACATGTTGTGACAAGTTATCAGATTAGGCACATGTTATTTATATTTAATACATGCCAAATGTTAAGAAATGCAGACCTCTGGTACATGTTAAGGGTAGAAAATGAACTCCCATTTATTCTTGAGGTGTGATTCTGCATCCACTTGACCCAGGAATGTTTGCAGAATAGCATTTTACTTGGCTAGGCCAAATTTTACCTGGTCAGGATTACTTTTCATGAGCCCTGATAAAATGCTTTGAGTTGTGCTAGTAAATCCTTCATGCACCATGTACATCATCCATTTGGTCAAAATATCCAATGCTCATTTGAGTAGGAAAGATATTACACTAACCTGCCGATACTTTTTCTTGGTGTTAAAGTTCTCTAACATTTTTGATTCATCCTCTGCTTCTTCTGTGTCCGGCTTCACGTTTGATACTGGCAGGTGCTCCAGAATCTTTTGAACATCGGCCTCAAAGCCCATGTCAATCATCCTGTCTGCCTCGTCCATTACTGCATATGTACACTGATTCAAAACCAAGTAGCGGTTCTCCAGCACATCTATCAATCTGCCAGGAGTTGCTATGACAATCTGCAATTAAAAAGGAATACATTAAGTCTAAAGGATATCTTGACCACTAGGTCATCTAAACTTTAGTCCATTATCTCAATATGTTAGGGCATGAACTCCTTGATTGGGGATTCATCCTAATTTTCTTCACACAGATTGAAATTCAATTAAGGTAAAAGAAACAAGACTAAGAACGATGGCTCAGGTGCCATTCATGGTACATTGCAACATCTGCTTGCATGCTCCCTCCTAATATTATTGACCCTTGTGCTCCTTCACTGCAAGAAAAGAATTTCTGACTCATTCACCCTATATACTGAACTAAATCTTTGCATTATTACGAAAGCCACTGTAGAGACAAGATCACAGAAAACCTATATTGAGTGTAATATACAATTCTCAAAGCATACAATATTTTGCATTTTACCATCATATTTGAAGTGTTTTGGCAGTGGTGTAATCCTACCAAAGGGAGTGGTATGTGATTTCACCACCTGTTTTGGATTAGATTACAAAAACAACTCCATTATTACATTAATTGGTGAAATAATATAACATAATTTAATGAGAACATGATTTCTTACATTGTGATATGTCACTGAGATAATGGATATTAGATTATGTTGTTTTGGATATATACTATGAATATCACCAAATTTTCCCCTTTCAAAGTACAGGCAAACATATCCAAAGGGTCAAATTTATATATAGCAGTCACCTGGTTTCAATGTTTGCTTTAACACACCCCCACCCCCAAACACAAATTCCCAATACATGTCATACACACATATATATATATATATATATATATATATATATATATATATATATATATATATATATATATATATATATATATATATATGACCATCAACTTTCTGCAGTCAGCAACCAGATGTTTCCTAACCAAACTTTAAACAGTCATTGGAGTGCAACAGTGACTATTCTGTGAATGCAAACTAGAAGAGATATGATATTCATTAGGTACACATTCATTAGGGTCATTTAATATTTATAAAAACTTGTCCATAAAGGCAGGTGAAATTTCATTTCAAATGTTACTAACAAAATTAATAATGTTCTTTTCCTAATTCATCACAGGCCGTTTACATTCAAATGTAGGCAACTGCCTAATCCTGATACTGTTTCTAAGCCAAATTCTACAAGTTAGAAGAAAGTTAGTTCTTTATTTCAGTCTTAAGTGAACTCTCAATTTGTATTGAAATTTGAGTGCTGTCATGGTGAACAAAAGAAATTAAAATTAGTGATTAATTTTAAGAGTCAGTCATGATTTAATTATAGATTGGATTAATGCCAGCAGGATAGAGTGAACTTGTGTGGATCATCAGTTTGGGGTAGAACAACATAAATCTGTAATTAATGATGTTTTTGATAGTGCACTAATCTAAATCTGTTGATAGGATATCAACAATAATAACAATACAGGGATCATCAGTGTAAAAAAGCCAGCTCCAGAGCTGCCAACCCTCCAGACTTGCAATTAGTGAAAAGTGGGATAAAAATTAGTAAATTTTTACCCCAATTAGTGAAAAATTATATCATGACACTGTCACTAACTACACCCACTTCAATGGTCAGTACTGCATTATATGAAAATCAGAAAATAAAAATAAAAACATTATTTACACTGATTACATGTACTACTTAATTTGCAGTCAAATTTACTGACATACACTATTTATCACAATATAATGCTGTGGGAGTCTTGAACTACCTCAATCAAGTTATGGTAAATTTGTTCTCATAACAGTTCAGGCTTCTTGCCTGCTGGTTAATCTTGGTGACCAAAATTGTTGCAAATTTTCAGCACCTAAGGAGGCACTAAAGTTCATCTTAGGAAATAATCTTTTACTGTCACTGTTGCTGATCTTCAACTGAGAAAGATAGGTTATGTTTAACAAGAAAGCTCACAAATAATGCTTCTGCATTGGTAGCATGCAGGACTTAAGCAGGTGGCTTAAAGTATTCCATAACTGAAATCTGTTGTGGGTGCAATAGCAGTGTGCTTTTTCACATCAATCTGCCACAGGCACACTGGGTCTTATATCATCACTTACAATTTATCTGAAATACATGAACTATATAATATTACTATATGGTACATGTATGACAGATAAATTGCAAGGAACTATACCAGCGCTTGTGCACATTCCCAATCATAAAATTTGTGGCACTATACTTTGCAAAAAACAATGTTTATTGATGTTTGATGCCTGAATGCTAGACCAAATTTTGGTGTACTTTAATCTATACCTTGCTTTTTGTGTTATACAAATCTTTTACCTTAGAAGTGAAACCATTTTAACTGCAGTGTAGTGAAATCCAGATGAAATGTCAAATGGTGAATTATTAGTCATGTTGGTGCATGCATGCAAAACTGTGAACTTAATAAAACTATCTTCCTGTTTCTCAATCTCTATATGTATTTTGCTACCAATGTGCTTCCCTACCACCATATGCAATGCTAATATTTGTGGCACACTGTGTGCAAAAAGCATGATGAATATTGGTATTTGATGGCAGAATGCATGGCAAAATTTTTGTATATTCCAAAAAAAACTTCACTTTTTGTGCATTACTTTTCATTTTCCTTGGTGGTGAAGACATTTCAATATTCAATGCAAGACTGTAATTCAAATCAGTGCTGGCGGCACACATGCAGAGAAAAATTCCAGTCAGGCCCTGGTTTCTTTCAAAACCATTTGCAAAACTACTCTTGTATAGATTATGCTTGCTACCAAGTCAACTGTCTGATTTGGCTATACGTCTGCTTACATCGCAACTAGTAGTACCAAACAGTTTTGGCAAATGTCAATATAATGACTAACACTTAAAGAGAAATATTTTAAAAATTTAGGATTCGGGAATTCATGATTTTTTTGCACGTGGCTTGAATCCGGGAATCACTGTAGAAAGTCATTAAATCCACCTGAAATCGTGTTTCAGCTACGCATCTCAGCCTTTATCCACGGATGGATGTAACTGACAGGTTTGTATTTTAAAAATTCTGATTTTTAAATTATTGTAACTGGGTCATTATTCTGTGAAATGGTTGAAATAAGCTTGATCGTCTTCATAAATTATGTTCGAGAATTTTACATACAAATTTTCAATTGCTTTGCTAATGAAATGGAGATCAGTCTATGATCACTGATACCAACCTCGCATCCTTGCCTCAGTTTAAAACCCTGTTCCTCTCGTGAAATACCACCAATTACAGCAACCGTCCGAATTCCAAGAGGCTTGCCAAACTTTATGCATTCTTCTTCAATCTGCTGAGCTAATTCTCTTGTAGGGGACAAGATAATGGCATATGGCCCTTGATCTATAACATCCATCCTGCAGAAAAGCAATGAGTTAAAAATAATACAAATTCTCACTAAACATGGATAGTTGATATGTTTTTCAATTACAAGATCAAATGAAATATGCCTAAAGTGTGTTTAAAGTGTTTTATTTATTCCATCTAAATCGAACAACCACCTACAAAAAAAATAAAATACCACTAGCCCAAAAGTTTTGCTAGAATTTGAGGTAGTTATAAGATGTAGATGTCACAGCATGGAAAAAATTTATGTCTGCACTAAGCAATTCATCTAAAGCATTCACAACCATAAATGTCCTAACATTAACATTCATATATATATATATATATATATATATATATATATATAGACACACACACACACACAACTGACTACACACTGGCGCAACATTTGGGAATGTCATATACCAATTTCTTTAAGGAACAGATCTTTCCAAATTAGGTGGAAAATAAATAATTTTCGTGGACAAGAGTTGCAGAGCATGTGGTTAGAGCACCAAACTAGTGACCAAAGAATGCTAGTTTGAATTGACCAAACACGGTTTTGTGAAGACTGTTCTTCCAGTGGCATGAGTGGAAACACATCACTTCATTAAAAGCTTCCATATCATGGACAGCTAACTTTCTTCTTTGGCTCTTCATACAGAAGTTAGTCCAACATCATTATTAAAGGCTACCATTTCATGGTCTCAGACAGGTTCATTATTAAGGGCTACCATTTCATGGTCTCAGACAGGTTCATTATTAAGGGCTACCATTTCATTGTCTCAGACAGGTTTCATTATTAAGGGCTACCATTTCATGGTCTCAGACAGGTTCATTATTAAGGGCTACCATTTCATGGTCTCAGACAGGTTCATTATTAAGGGCTACCATTTCATGGTCTCAGACAGGTTCATTATTAAGGGCTACCATTTCATGGTCTCAGACAGGTTTCATTATTAAGGGCTACCATTTCATGGTCTCAGACAGGTTCATTATTAAGGGCTACCATTTCATGGTCTCAGACAGGTTCATTATTAAGGGCTACCATTTCATGGTCTCAGACAGGTTTCATTATTAAGGGCTACCATTTCATGGTCTCAGACAGGTTTCATTATCATGGTACGAAGGATAAAGGCAAAATCAAAGACCAACCCAACTTTTGGGAAACTTTGATTTGCCTGAGATGAAGGTTTTGGTCCAGTTGGCCAAAATGGAATCTATTGTGGGCTCAAATATGGTTTAATATAGCACCTGAAATCCGTTTACTCAGCTCTAGTACAAAACCTGCCTCTTAGTTATTCTAGCTACAGCAGGCAGAATCAGTGAGAGACAGTCTGAACCATTCCAAAGTCATGGCAAGGATAGCAGAGACAAATTACGTCAGACATCTTTCATTCCAAAGGGTTCAGTTTGACACGGTAGAACCTATCCTAGGCAGCCTGTCTTAATGAGTCATTCAGCAGCTTCATAATAATGTGGCTGCTCAACCTTTTACTGGATTTTTGGATGGCAGTTTTAATTCTCAAACAGGTATATGTATAATGTTTTGTCTATAACCAATATTTCTCATGAGGTTTGAATCTGCTGTACACAAATTACATGACCAAAGATTGTGTCTTTTCCATAATTATGGGCTGCAGTGTCTCCCACGTCATACCTGCCTTTCTTATGTATTATGTTTAGATAGTTTATTTGAAGTAGCCAATTATGCGAGTTACATGATTCTAAAATAATACTTACCTGATAATTATAAGAATACACCCTACCATCCTCATGCAGTTAAAAACCTGACAACATTCATTTCTACTGAAGTGTGGTCGAGATTTAATTGCTAATCCCTCTATCCCAAACAAATCACTTGTCTGACATCATCTTGCGAGGGCCGATGATTTGTTAGAACTTTTGTTGCTAAAAACAAGATTGAAAGGGCTGGCTTTGTGTGGATTTGCTTTAAATGAATTATTAACAGATAAATATTATGAATTAAACATTTTACCCTTAATAATAATGGCTTTTCTATTAGTCCACAAACATTAATTGGTGTATTACACATTGTAAAAATATCTTGATTTGTTTTATAAATTTTAAACAAACTATGCACACTCAAATGATACACTGATTTATAATAACATTCATTTTACTTCTTTTTCACAATAAAATGATCATTCCTATCCATAAAATATAAAATCACCATTCTAGTTCTCTGTATGTTGTCATGAAATTTTATTAATGTAGTAATTAGAATGAAAATGTGTAATATAGATTTTTACTGTAACTGGGTTTTCGTTGTAATCACTTGATTTATTAAAGATCTGATTTCCAAAAAACTTGTACAGTATATGATCATATATAAGTTATGTCCAACTGCAAAGAACATAGCTCTGGATCTGTTGTTGCTTAATACACCAGCAGATCAAGGTCTGTATTGTTTATTCTACTGATTACTCCTTACAAACTGCATAGACCCAGATCTGTTGTCACATTTTATGATGGCAGATCTGTGTCTGTGCAGTTTGCATCTGGACTCAACATATACAAGAGTATAGATGGAAACTTTATGATCCATAATCAGTTATAGAGGATTATTATATCTGCCACTGGTTTGAACATCAGCCCTTGTTGAAAATATTTCAAGGTATATACTAGTGGAATAACGTCAATAAACAGAACAGATGGATTGTGTCTTGTAAGCAAGTACTCTTTGTACAGCAACTTTGCTTGAAATGTCACAAAACAAACTCATGGACTATTTGTAGCTCATAATTGAGTGTATTGGTTTGATGTGTTTATGCTACTATTTATTATTGATGACCCTCAGATTATTTTGGTCATTTTATAGAAGCATTTAAATAATACATAATTTTAATAATATGAACTATGTATAGAGGATATCAAATGGGTAATGATTTAATATTGAAATTATGAAACAAGTTGAATAATGTCCAGCTTTTGCGAGCCTTGGTGAGATGAACCAATAATTTTGTTCATTCTGACAGATGGTGTACCTTTCATTTGTTGAGCATAAAATATAGTCCCAGACAAAGCTGAACTGGTAAAAGTAGATTCTACTGTTTTACAAACTATAAATCAAAGAAAAAGCTTCCATTCGAATAAACTGAACATTTCATAATGACAAAATCATTTTTCAAAACAGAATAATCAATTCTATGTGATGCTGCCACATTGTTTAATATGGTACACAGTACAAAAGGCTTAGAGTAAAGGATATGTTTACCCTAAAATGTCACTTTCAGAACTTAATCCATCGTTGTGATTTTCATGTGAAATAGGATTACTTGATGCAAAAATTCCCACATTTACTGCAATGCATTTGTGACTGGATATTTGCAGTATTTGATTTAAAACAATAGAATGTACAGAGAATGTCAACAAATTACTTTTCATGTCAGATTTACATCACATATATACTATGTAAAGATGCTGTGGTTAGATAAAGCCTGGTCAGTTATGAGACCCATTTATGTCCAGATTATTCTGTGAACAGAGGTGAGTTTAGTTACTTCTTTAAGTTAACATTTAAACCATGCTTAAATATATTGTATATATATTGGATTCTATATGTAACAGATATACCGCGCCACCCACCACCATCAAATATGCAATAGCCTTAATTTTACTTCTTATTGTTGTTCTTCGTAACAAACCCCTGTGGGAGTAACATATTGATATTTAGACAGCTGAGATAATTTTTTCTCAATTTCCTTTTGCAATTTGAGTTAAAAAATGGCTGCCAAAAATGTTCATTCAAAACAAAACATTCCAGAAGGCAGGCATAAAAACATTTTTCCCACCATCCCAGCCATTCAGTAAAGAGGATCGTGCATAATAATTTCATGGGCTTATCTGGACCAATCAGAAATAGATAAAGTGATATGTTCATACATTTAATATCAAAAATATGAAACTGCACACACTGTAGGTAAATGCTGTGAAGCGTTTAGAGCTTCTAAAGATTAGGAATGATATAAAGTCCTCATCATCATTACCGACTATGTGATAAAAATAGATAATGGTACAATGTTTATGTTGCATACCATGAGCATTAGCATGATTTATTGGTTGATTATCTTGGATGGTACATAAATAAGAAAGCCTGTATCTTGCCAAAGCATTTAAAGCAAAGGGTCTCATCCCAAGTGTTATCTGTGTAATAAGTGCATAATGGGAAGACAAAATGCATTCTGGTATATGAATTGTAAATGTATGTACTGTGGGCATGATGGAAAGATAATCTGATCGGTGAGATGATGTATGCAGTGTAAACCTATGTATCGTGGGCATACTAAGAAGAAAATATTTACTCTGAATTAGTGAACTTGTATATACATTATAAACAAGTGTAATGTGGGAATAGTTGGAAGTAACGTGTACTTTGGGTTGGGTATAATCGTGGTTAGAAGTAAAAGTGTACTTTGGGTTGGGTAGTTTGCTGGTGTAATCAGGGTTAGAAGTAAAAGTGTACTTTGGGTTGGGTAGTGAGTTGGTATAATCATGGTTAGAAGTAAAAGTGTACTTTGGGTTGGGTAGTTTGCTGGTATAATCTGGGTTAGAAGTAAAAGTGTACTTTGGGTTGGGTAGTGAGCTGGTATAATCCGGGTTAGAAGTAAAAGTGTACTTTGAGTTGGGTAGGAGCTGGTATATTTATGGTTAGAAGTAAAAGTGTACTTTGGGTTGGGTAGTGAGCTGGTATAATCCGGGTTAGAAGTAAAAGTGTACTTTGGGTTGGGTAGTGAGCTGGTATAATCAGGGTTAGAAGTAAAAGTGTACTTTGGGTTGGGTAGTGAGCTTGGTATAATCAGGGTTAGAAGTAAAAGTGTACTTTGGGTTGGGGAGTGAGCTGGTATAATCAGGGTTAGAAGTAAAAGTGTACTTTGGGTTGGGGAGTGAGCTGGTATAATCAGGGTTAGAAGTAAAAGTGTACTTTGGGTTGGGTAGTGAGCTGGTATAATCAGGGTTAGAAGTAAAAGTGTACTATGGGTTGGGTATAATCGTGGCTAAAATTAAAAGTGTACTTTGGGTTGGGTAGTGAGCTTGGTATAATCAGGGTTAGAAGTAAAAGTGTACTTTGGGTTGGGTAGTGAGCTGGTATATTTATGGTTAGAAGTAAAAGTGTACTTTGGGTTGGGTAGTGAGCTGGTATATAATCAGGGTTAGAAGTAAAAGTGTACTTTGGGTTGGGTAGTGAGCTGGTACAATCAGGGTTAGAAGTAAAAATGTACTTTGGGTTGGGTAGTGAGCTGGTATAATCATAAGGCCAAGAGGGACTAATCATTGCAGTCAAAAATAGGCAGGGATTAAAAATACTGGCTGGTTTAGACAGGTTCCAATATTATAAACTCAAAAGACTTATCAATTTCACATATCTTACCTTTCCATCTTTGGTAGTGACTGAATCCACACCAGAAGAGGAATCAGGAAAGCAGCTGTTTTACCACTACCTGTCTCTGCCACACCAATAATGTCCCGATTCTGAAGACCAATTGGAATGGCCTGCCTCTGAATGGGTGTTGGCTCCTATCATAGAAGATTCAACTGATAAATATGGCTGTCTAAATAACCATAAAACCATTTATTATACCATATCACATCCACATGGTAATTAATGAATTGTCATTTCTACCTCATTCACTTTTTTGTTTCATTTTAATTCCTGGATAATAAACACCAATTGCAATGAGACTCATGAAGACAGTAGTAAGGCCCATTATGATATTACTTTTAACTGTTAACATATTTACAAGGTGGCCTTATTTATCATGTGGTACACTGTTTATGACTCCAAATTATAACAATGTTTCAGACTATTAATTACACAATTATTTTATGGTGTAATATGCAACATATCCATCCCATTATGTCATAGCCTTCCTTTAAATGTGGTAGCCTGCTATAGCCTTCCAATTATAATATTTTTTCAGGTTATTAGTATTTTGTGGTGTGGTATGTAACATATCTATTGCAACATAGCCTTGCTTTTCCTAGTCAATCTTTCTTTTGGAATATAACAGGCAAGCACCAGGAAATCCAGATTCTAATCTGTCAATTTCTGAGCAAGAATACCAGTTAGACACATTACAATGGACAATGCCCAGTTTTACTAATAAACCAAGTTATATGTTTGGAGCAGCTTAATTTCTCAGATGGACTTGAGTCTCTCTCCTTATTACTGGAGTCATATTTGTTGATTGCAGACAACAGACAGACATAGAGTTATCATATATTTATATGCAATTCTCATTGATGAAAAAATATCAATAATACTTTCAAACAGACTACCTGTTGGTTGCAGTGGGTTGTATCCAAAGTTTTAGGCCATTTAATAGTGGATCCATTTAACCCTCTTTGTTTTGAATAAACTGAAAACATTATTACCAATTTTGTGTCTCAGTTATGCCTGGAAGACATTATGATGGTATCTTCAAAAAAGAAGAAATAATGCCATTTCCTCATGCAAAGAAAAATCTTGTCTAGAACAAATCCAGGCATTAGGAATAAGGGCAAATACCGACAAAATCTATCACATTTTGTTTCCTGCAGATACAAAAGACTGATGCAGCCACAAGTACTTGTATTTGCTAGTGAAGAAGGAAAATTGTTGACTACACCCAGTCCTATTCTACAAATTTCTTTCAAATTACACAAGGTGATAAACTTCAGCAGTTTGAAATCTGCCCCATCGCTCATTCTATGCTAATTTCATTTATTGCATGAACACCTTCATTCACTAGTTAAATATCTCCACATAAAAAAAAGAAATTCCAAATTTGTTTCCCATGTACAATTTAAGGAGAGATTTTATAGTAAGAGAGGCCTCACCCTTTATCAACAAAAATGCAAGGGAAGAAGAAATAGTCATAGGTCAATATTTGTCTAAACTTTCAATATCTGTCTCTCCTCCTGCTCCACTTTCTTATAGCTCTACTGAAATCAACATCTTTGACAGATGTCACCTCTAGTTGCATAAGCATTAATCTGTTAATTAATTCTGAGCATATTCTGCTCCTTGTCTTTGTATCAATATTGTTCTGTGCTTCTTTCTGAAGGGATAGATACACAGCTAGCTTTGTCACCTTGAATATGTTGGGAAACTGATCTTTGTGACTGTTTTGTACAATTCTCCAGAGATCACAAATATTATCTTTTGGATAAATCTGCTCCAAAATAGAATTTTTCACAAACATAAACTTTCTTTGTTAAACGAGTAGTTTACTGATTACTATGCCAAATTTCATATCTGTTCCAAAAGGGTTATTTAGTCCATCAATGCTTGTACAGACAGAGATATTTAAATAAATATCTGTACTTCTTAATTGCATTTTTTAACCCTTATTTTATTAAATTTATTTTAACCCTGATATGGATACATGTATATGGTTTTATAGCATATGATCCACAGGGTGAATTTGATTAATTAAAAAAAGGAAAACTGCAGTATACTTTTAAATCATTTGTATTTTAATGAGGCTCAGTTCTGCCCCTTGTACATATTTAATTCTGAAATGTCACTGAAAGCAACATACTGTCTATTTCTTGTATTTAACACCATTTTGGGCTCAAAATCATTCACTGGTGTCTCCATTAATGCTTTCCCACCTCCAATAATCTGATAAACTTCGTAATTTTAAAAATTATTGTTATTATTATTATCATCAGCAAGTATTTGCCAAATGAAATCATAATGAAACACAGCAGGAATCAGATACTTGGGGTTTTCTAGGTAGCCCATATTTTAAACATGCATTTGAAAAACTTTCTTCATGAATGGTTCAAACTATGCTATAATTTTTATCCTTGGACACATTGTTCTAATAAAATTTAGTTTCACAGCAATTCATACAGTGCTTGAAAAACCCAGATGTGGAACAGTTGCTCAGAGCTGCCAACCCTCCAAACTCACAATTAGAGAAAAGTGTGATAAAAATCACAAATACCAGTAATGAAAAAGTTTTTCATAACACTAACTCCATCCACTTCAATTATCAGTAATGCATTATACGAAAATCAGAAAATAAAAATAAAACATATTACTTACTCTGATTACAAGTACTACTTTATTTACAGCCAAATTTTCTGATATACACAAATTTCACACTATTTGTCATGATGTGATGCTATGGCAGTCTTGAACTTCATCAATCATGCCATGGGAAATTTGTTGTCATAACAGTTCAGGCTTCTTGCCTGCTGGTTAATTCTGGTGACTAAAATTGTTGCAAATTTTCAGTGCCTAAGTAGGCAATAAAGGAAATAATCTTTCACTGTCAATGTTGCTGATCTCCAAACTGAGAAAGACAGGTTATGTTCAACAAGAAAACTCAAAAACAATGTTTCAGCATGCAGAAATGGTGTAGGTGGCTTGAAGTACTCTAAAACTGAAATCTGCTGTGAGTGCTTTAACAGTGTGCTTTTTCACATTGTTCTACCACATGCCCATCATGTTCGTATCATTGCTTACAATTTAACTATTATACATATACTACATAATAATATTCCTACATGTATGACAGGTAAATTGTAAACAACAATACCAGCATTTGTGCACATTCCCAACTGTAAAATTCGTGGCACACTACTGTGCGAAAAACATAATGTACATCAACATCTGATGGTTGAATGCTAGACTAAATTTTGGTGTACTCCAACCAATACTTCACTTTTTGTGGAATACAAATCTTTCTCCTTGGAGGTGAAAACATTTTAACTACATTGTTGCTTATTATAAAATGGTATTAATCCAGCAGATGAAACATTGAATGGTGAATGATTAGTGGTGTTGCCACATGCAAGGAAAACTGTAAACTCAAGCAAATTACGATATATGCTAATCTTTCAATCTCAAAAATTCCAACACTCGAAAAACCTGTCTTCATGTTTCCCAATCTCTATGTGATTTCTGCTGCCATTGTGCTTGCTCCTATCATCCAGCTACCATACACAATGGTCAAATTTGTGGCACACTGTGTGCAAAAAAGCATGATGTATATTGGTATTTGATGGCTGAATGCATGGCCAATATTAGGTATATTCTAAACTAAACTTCACTTTTTGTGCAATACATTTCTTCTCCCCTGGTGGTGAAGATGTTTTAAAGATGTAATGTTGAAATGTATTTCAAATCAGTGTTGGCAGTGCATGTGCAGAGAAAAATTCCAGTTACACCAAAATCACGAGGATTAGCAGCTATGTTTGCTACCCGAAAAACAAATCTCTCAACAAAAACCGTTAAATAAAAATTGTATACTTCATTGAGCACATTTCACATGTGAGATTTTCAATGAATATGCATGAGTTTTCACATTTTCACTGTTCTCCAAGCAATCAAATTTGTACAAATTTTGCCTGATTCATGCAATGGCAAGCACCCTGACAGCATTTCCACTTAAGTACTTGACATATCTAATGACTTTCCTGCGAAGTTTCTGTTGCTCTGCCAGTGCATCCTTTTTGTCATGCTGAGAATAAGCTACATTAATTTCTGATTCGTGGTTATTGTTTAACCTGGAGTGGAACAAGCCATAACAACAAATGACAATACAATGTAACATATTTCAAGATGCAACACAAATCGACAAAAAGGAGTCAATACACAAGTCAAAGTAGAAACTTTGCACAAAAGTGGTCATTAAATGATGAGTAAAGTACAACATTAAACACAAAGAACATGTTTAGAACGTATAGGATATGCTGAACATACTTCTAAGTTAAGATAATTAGCATGAAATGGTGGGGGCAGATTACAAACCATGTCACTTTGTGTTAGCTTGAAGACGGTGAATGAGTATTCTCAAATAATCTGTTTAATTTCTACTAATAAACATGAGTGCCTGTGACTGCAAATGTTGTTTCAGATGGATTATAATTTACCAGAATAAAATGCATACATGAAGAATTGTTTTGTACTGACTCTGTCTCCTATATCTCTAAGTTTAGGAATGTTAGTAATAACAACACTTTCAAGATGGTGCAGACCTCCTGACCCTGATGAATCCATCTTAGTAAGGCATTTAATTTTTTCCATAAGTTTGACCAGTTTTCAGTCAGGTGTAAAAAATTATAAACTGCTGATGTAAAACTGGAAAACAGTAATAAAAGTTCAGTATTCAAAACATGCAACATTTTTATAGATAGACATAGACGATAAACATTACATTCAACTGAAAAGTTTCTAAAGTATGCATAGATCTTATTTTCAGCTGCACAAACTCTATTTCCAAACCCTATGTAGCTCAGTTTTTTGTCACTATTTGTTAACTTGACATAATTCTTGAAAATTCTTTTTCCATTTCACATGACGATGGCAATCATATCTCCTGCCACAAGACATATCCAAATTGCCATGTGATGTCCAATAAATGTAACTATGTCCCTTCTAGCTTTTATTCACAAGAATCTGAATATTCCTTCTAATTCTTATGTATTTATTATTAACACTTTTCAATAGGCTTATTTTCCATTTCATCTAAAACATACATCGCTTGCTGGATGCCATATTTAAAATGATTCTATAATCAAGTGTTTGATCATGCAGATGCTTTGCATGAACAAATGAGTGTAGTTTAGAGCATATGAGTTGCTGATGTAAAGTAAGTCTGGTTCCTTGACTAATTTCACTAATTCTAATGTAAAACCTGGATCCAAATCAAACATGGCTGGACAAATTTTCTGGAATTTTTGGCAATTATCATTTTTTTTTGTAGTTTTTGCTTTATGCCACAGTCCGTATTTTAAGAGTAATTTTCATAAGACTTAAGGCAAATTCGTAAGGGTTGGCAGGTCTGTAGCTACCATGTCTGTCACAGTGAATGTCACAATGGCACCATTTTCATTTGGTATCAACCAGACCTCATAAGAAGTCTTCTGTTGTTAATATAACTTTCCATATCTTGGAGAAGCAGTAATATTTTGAGATGACCCCTGTCATGACCATATTGTATATCAGATTAGCACAATTTTATTTGTGACAACCAGACACCATAAGAAGTATTGTAAGTGAAAACCCCATGCTGATGTGTCATTATGTTCACAAATTATAGCAATAACAAGATTTCATGCAATATTTCCTTTTGGCCTCATTTTTAAGTGAAAACCCCATGCTGATGTGTCTTTCTGTTCAGGATGTATAGCAATAAAGATTTTATAAAAATTTTCTTTTTGGCATCATTTTATTTTAGGACTAACTAAATATCATATGACATCTTTTAGTGACGTTGTTCTGGTACTTAACACCATTTTTCAGCATACATGGCGGCCAGTATTATTGGTGGAGGAAGAAACCAGAAAATCCATGGAAAGAACCACAGACCCACAATAAGTTACTGACAAGCTTTCTCACATATCCACACGTCTTTTAGTGAAAACCCCATCCTAATATGACCATCAATTCAGTAGTGATAACAAAATCTGTAAGATGACCACTGTGCTAGATGGCACTATTTTCATTTAGGACCAACCATATGTCATAAGAAGTCTTCTGATGAAAACCACATGCCATTATGACTTCTTGTATGGGAGTATTAGCGATAACAAGATTTTCAACATTGCTGCAGTGATGACCACATTGGATGTGACAGAGTAACCATTTATTCTGGGTGAAGATCACAAGTCAATATGACTTCCTGTTTGGAAGGATTAGCGATAACAAGATTTTCAAGATTACTGCAGTGATGACCACATTGGATGTGACAGAGTAACCATTTATTCTGGATGAAGATCACATTTCAATAGGACTTCTCAGGACGAGTGGTGATAACAAGATTTTCAAGACAAATGCTATACCATCCATAATGGGTATCAAATCTGTACTAGACATCACTAAGAAGTCTTTTAGTGAAAACCTCATGCCAATATGACTATCCATTCAGAAGTAGCAATAACAAGATTTTCAAGGACAACAGACCATCACATAAACTATTCTGGCATATGACCAAAAGAGCTAATAACCAAATGCCTTGCTTGAACAATGAAAATTATCTCACCGTATATCCAATCTTCTCAATAATATCCAGAATTTCTGAAGGTATCCCTGATTCCTTCCACTTTCTAATAGGAGGTGGTATTTTCCCTCCTTTACAAGAGATATTATAATCCTCCTTGAAGATACGCCAATCTCTTTCTGTCATCTCTTCCAATGATTTCTCCACCCAGTGACGATCATCCCAACGTTGTTTAGCCTCTTTGCTTTTAATTGTCTTCAAACGTTTCCTGAAGTAAAAATGACGCATGAGACTTTCGTTTTCATCAATGCATTCCAGACTGCTGACACGAAATACATCAGAACTTTTAAAAAATTATGATCTGAAAAACATAACTATATATTAAGCTAAACTTTTAACTGAGTTCTATTTGAGCTGGCTTTGCTACAGTAAAAGAAGATTTTAGAGGCAAACTAAATTTTTTTTATGTACAGTGAAATTTCAAAAAATTAATGGCAGCAGGACTACAATATTGATTGGGATTCAGGTGTTTAATTTTCCATGGTTGCAGACGAAAGAATATTTCACATCAAGAATGAGCGAGTCATTGAAGTGATGCCCAGTATTCTACCTGCGTGATGATTTTAGTTATCAAAGTTTTATTGTACGTAATTTGGCCATAGAGAAAAATACTGCAAGTGACAGGAAAACAGATACAATAATCAATGTGGCAATATAATGAAATTATCTTTTTGCATGATATCAACCCATGACGTAGTTTTAAATTACTTTGAAGCAATAATAAGCATTATAACAATTTGTAACCAATTTTTACCATAAATTCTAACTGCTTTATGCATGTACTAAATTATGTTTGCAATCACAGATATATATCCAGAGGTAAGCCAACCGTAACAGCAATTAATTAATTAATTAATGAGAAGCCATAATTAATGAGAAGATAACAATTTACCTGTACAACTAAGTTAAATAAGTAATTACAGATTACAGTCAGTCCATATTCCAAGGAAGGGGTATTACATCCATAAAGTAATTACAGATGACAGTCAGTCCTTATTTTAAGGAAGAGTTATTACATCCATACCGTAATTACACATAAAACTCTCAGCTTTTTTTCCATGCAAATCAACCAAATATGTAGTTCTAACAAAACCATATCCATCAGTAAAGCTGGAGTTGCTCCCCAATTCAATATCAGAGTATGTATATAAGGTAATATGCATTGGACTGATCATGTATTCATCTCACTGTACCAAAAGCCATATGGACCTAGTTATCACCTTTCTTATGCTCAAAGCATCAGTAAACTGATTTGAGCTGATTCATGTCTATGACTGGTCACAAAGTCTGGAGTATAAGCCTAGGAGTTTAACTACACTCATTCTCCTTGTGTAACATGTCCACAGTCATTAGATGCTTATGATCACTGTCATGAATGGAGATGATGAAAAGGGGGGGGGCTGAATAAATTAAATCTGGAGTTGTGTCTAAGCACCAAGTTATTTCAATTTGAAAAATTCTAAACAAGATCATGCACAATTTCACAATAATTTAGCATTACAGATACATACTTGTATGAAGTGAATGGATCTGATAGAATTACAGATATATTCTTGTATGAAGTGAATGAATGGATCCGATAGAATTACAGATACATACTTGTATGAAGTGAATGAATGGATCCGATAGAATTACAGATACATACTTGTATGAAGTGAATGAATGGATCTGATAGAATTATAGATACATACTTGTATGAAGTGAATGGATTTGATAGAATCAAAGATAAATACTTGTATGAAATGAATAGATCTGATAGAATTTTGGATAAATATTATATATTTTTGTGATGAAAAAAGCAAGAAATATACAGTCCTGGATCAAAATATAGTCAGGGCCCCTGGAAAGAGACAAGAACCACAAAATTTGACCCATGTGGCATTTATGGTGCATTAATGGACCCATTTCTAGAAAGCTGGAAACAAACACTACAATACTCTGCATAGAACAGTGTCTCAGAAATGGAGCTAAATGTGAAACCTTAAAACAGTCACAGAGAAATGAAAAGCTGGTCACCCTAATTTTAAATGGTTTGAATATACCCTTCAAGTTTAAGGTCTCTGACAACATAATGAATCACTGTAAGATGAAAAACAGGTCACCATGACTACCTTTACTTATGATGGTCAGGACTCTCCATATAAAAACACATCACATTTCATGGCTAGATATAAAATGGTGTCAAATGAAAATGACCTAGATAAAAGTAAATGTTGATGACTATTATAATGACAATGCCACGAAAAGAGACCCCTATGTACCACCTATGCTTAGCAAAATGTCTATGCTTAGCAAAATGTGGGGGCCTTACATCTAATTGTAATATCTTAATGTATTATAAGTGTCTTATTATCTTACTGTATTATAAGTGATTTTGTAGGATAGCCAGGTTTGAGCAAACAAGGAAAGCAGTACATGTACACACACATACACACACAGATGTCAAGGTAAAAAATTAATCTATCTTGTATAAGTTATCATGTCAAGGAAAAAAACTCTCCTAAGATACTACTGACTTTTCCTGCTCTTTTTCTGCCTCAGTCCTCCTCTTTTCCAGTAGGTCTCCATAAAATTTAGACTGGTCTTTCTTCTGGGCCTGAAAGATAAACAGATTCACATAAGCATACACACTGCTGCAAACTCATATTTTCAAACATCAGCTATATTTGGAAAAATATCAGTATCCTTTTCAATCATAATTATGATTTATAATGCGCTTGCACCAGCTCTGTTACCGTGGAAATTTGCAAGTTTTAGCCCCATACCAATTGATGAATGTATGATGATACACATGTACATGCAGGAGAAACTTCAGCTTAGAAAACCTAATGAATTTATAGTGTGACTAGTCAAAACAAAAAAAGTCAGTGAAGCATGAAATATTAATCACAGTAACATACATTTGTGATGAGGGCGTAGATTTACTCACCAAGTTTTATAACTCTAAATGCAACAATACCAGTATTAATGCTGGGTGTATAAAACCTATGTGGTCATGAGTTTAATGAAAAACGTAATTTAAGAAAATAAATTTAAAATGTATCTCACAGTGACCTGAACTATAAAAGTTTGAAAGATGGCTTCCAACTGGCACTACATGATCTCTGCTAAGTTCTTGTGCAAAGCTGATTAAATGCAGAACCATACTAAGAGACAAACAAAAACTTCTGCAATATGCAAACATTTTGGCTTTATTGGATTATTACCCATGTTTGCACTATATACATTAAGTAATGCACCATAGGAATGATATCCTTCCCCCTTGTTAGCTGACCTACTTTTTACCCCTTCATCTATAATGATAGTAAAAACAAACATTGTGGGAATAGACTGAGATGTTTTTTTTGCTCATATTTTTGCCATGCTTTTCTGAACTTGTACAATAATGACCCATTAAAATACAAGCTGTTACCAAAATCCATGGATCTTGAAATCTGAATCACAGTAACCTACTTTTAAGAAGAGGGTTAAGCACTCTTCTAGATACATTGTCTCACAAAGTTTCATATTATCAGGTACATGTATAACAGTATGAATACAAAATGCTAAAGCCTGTGCTTAATCATAAATACAAAAACTTTACCAAAAATGTATACATAATGTATATCAGGGATCATCCTGGGCTTCGCCAATGTCGCACAAATTGTCAATTTTTTCCAACTGGTTGTGATATTTTGAAGAAAGAGTGTGTCACCAAACATGAATCCAGGTTTGGTAAGTAAAATATGTTAATTATGCTCATTGATCTTTTACTTTTGCCATCAATCCCGTTAAGTCTGCAGAGATTTAAAATATGCAACAAGAAATATCAAGACAAACAAGATTTGCATAATTGAATAATTTTATCTCATAAAGATTGAATCCAAAAATATGCAGATTGGAAACTGCCATCTGTAAGTTTTTATATTTAAGCATCGTTTTCACTAATATTCTCCAATTTTACTGGTCCAATACACATTAAATTTTCAAAATGGACATGCCATTTCTCCCTGTGGATTGCGTTATTTGCCTTTTCCTCCCAACATGCCCCATTTCATATTTTATACAATAGCTATTAGGTTATTAGACTTGAGCATCTGCGACATACTTCAAAGAAACTGCCTGTTACAGTGAGTGAAGCACTAGTAATTGATTGACAAATAAACCTTGACCTTTTTTGTTATAATAATGCCTAAAAGAAGTGTGAATTTGTTTGTTCAAACTTTGTCTCAAGCTACCATACATGATAACTATTTTCCACATTTTATATTCTACTTTAATTCCTTATTGTTAACTAGTATGTGCATATAACAATTTTGACTCAGTCAATAGCAATTTTTTTTCCCGAATTTATATGACGGTCACTATAATGCCTATATATATGGTACATTGGTGCCAGGTGTTGACTCTTGTAAGTTTCATTGGTGGGAATGGAGATCCAAGTTTGCATGTCAAGAAAAACTCTACAGTCTACACTATTGAGTGAGATGTACTTTGTGAAGCTAGCCATAAAATAGAGGGTGGATTTAATTTAAAAAATGAGCTAGACACTGTAGTTGTTGGGAGAGTTGATATTTTACATTTGTAAATGCTTTTTTTAGGTGACAACAGTCATACTAACTCGAGATTTTGATATATCTATATCTTTAAATGTGTTGACGTCAAAGCCAACTCAGGGAATAATACAATATCTCCCCTCTACTTCTTACAGTTGCAAATTTATTTTCGTTATTCTAATGAATCAAATAGTCTTGCTAATAAGTCAAATCCAATTGCAAACAAAATAGATCTAAATCTGCTGTCACATAATAGACCAACAGATTAGGGTATATGTTCTACCAGTGTGATGACAAAACTTTGTCTAAATAATCTGCTGTTGACTCAACACAAAATGGTAAACTAATCAACAAAGTCAGAAAAATATTTTACAACCATTGTGTGGGGGTACTTGGTAATCTAATCCAACTGAAATGTTTGGTCACTGGATCAAACAGAAATACATCAGCTGTCAGTTAAAGCAATTAAAGGAGGTAACCTTACCACCCCACAAAACCCATCCCACTCCTTCCAAAAGGTATCATGCAATGACTTACTTAAGCAAGGAGTTCATTAATAGCATTTCCTTTTTTTAAAGCAATTTGCTGGGCTCAAAATGTGCTGAACATTTTATTCCTTTTAAATTATCTCACACTTAGTATTAATTCATTTACTTCTATGAGTATCAGTTTTTCTTGTTGATCTACATGCTATTTTGCTTATTACTTATGCAATGCATCTGAAACAACCTGTTTCCAGGCAAATGGGTGGAATCTATCTATGTAACTGATGCTCTGACTCAGTGAATACATGCAGAAACATTTGTGACATCATAATGTTTATCCACATGACACATGTTCAAGTTTAAAAAGCAGTGTAAGAAAACTGATTCAAGCACAAAACTTAACCTATATGTGATGGACAGAAAGTGAGACAACAATAACGCTAACAGGCCCCAACAAAATTCATTGTGGGGCATGGAAAATATATATACCTTGATATCTACACCTCCTATGTGACCTCTACCATAGAACTGGATCTGATGCCGTTCTTTGTACAGAGGATTATAATCTTTTGAAGTATCATCACCTGCATCCCAGTCAAACACGAACTTGCGGTCATTAAGTCGACGAACTCTTTTCTTCTTTTTAATGATACCCAGGTATCTGTCCTACGTAAGGAACAACACATGTATATAAGGCCAAAACCAATCAAATTTAACTGTACATAAAACAATTTTTACTTGTAAATAAGAATCTCCTCAACTGCAAAAGCACCTTTGAAGCTGAAAACAATATATAGACAGCAAAAGAAAATATATAAGTCACACAAACCTAAAAATTAGGTCAGTGGCCTACTTTTAGTATGGTTGAGATGTATCAGCATAAGAATTTTCATAAGTGTTGAAGGATCAAAGATACTAAGCATGCAATGAACATATAGCTAGAAACACAAAAGTCAAACAGGCAAGAAAATTAGTTCACTGTAATCTATGACTGAGTTACTCTTTGTGAGATGCCTCCACATGCCAGTTTCATTTATGTGTTACAAATATGGTCCAATATATTTTGGGTTCAACAAATAGAAAACCTGAGAATACAGAAGTCATTCAAGGAATTTAATATTAAGTCACAATAACCGTGTTTGATATGATCAGATTACTTGGCTTAATATGCAAATGAAATGCAATTTTCAAAAGTGTTGGTAAAATTGGTTTAAAATATTTTGGATGGAGCAAACAAATACCTAAATATAAGAGCCCCAAATTGACCCAACATCACTCACCTATTTATATGACAGAACAGATGACTATTTTACTAAGCAGACTAATGTAAATACTCCTGTAAAGGACAAGTGTTTTACATGTGATTGTCTTAATTTTGTACTTGCAAAGGTTTACAAAATCAGTAACTTTGCAAACCAATGTACACGGCTCTGAGTAAGGCATCATCTACCTCTTCCAACAAAATTATCACTGTCATCATTGAAATAATCTGCATGGCATAAAACAAAGATGAAATTATCACTGTCATCATTGAAATAATTTGCATGGCATAAAACAAAGATGAAATTATCACTGTCATCATTGAAATAATCTGCATGGCATAAAACAAAGATGAAATTATCACTGTCATCATTGAAATAATCTGCATGGCATAAAACAAAGATGAAATTATCACTGTCATTATTGAAATAATCTGCATGGCATAAAACAAAGATGAAATTATCACTGTCATCATTGAAATAATCTGCATGGCATAAAACAAAGATGAAATTATCACTGTCATCATTGAAATAATCTGCATGGCATAAAACAAAGATGAAATTATCACTGTCATCATTGAAATAATCTGCATGGCATAAAACAAAGACAAAATTATCACTGTCATCATTGAAATAATCTGCATGGCATAAATCAAAGATGAAATTATCACTGTCATCATTGAAATAATCTGCATGGCATAAATCAAAGACGAAATTATCACTGTCATAATTAAAACAAAACCTGCATGGCATAAAACAAAGACAAAGTTATCACTGTCAATCATTTAAATAATCTACATGGCATAAAACAAAGATAAAATTATCACTGTCAATCATTTAAATAATCTACATGGCATAAAACAAAGATAAAATTATCACTGTCATCAACATGCTTAAAGAAACTTGAAGAACAGCTCATATTCTATTGAAATTGTCTTCCATCGCATAATCATAACCCATATTTTAATTAATTAATTCTCACAGTTTGGACCAACAGGTGTCACAATTCCAGAAGTCAAACATGCCAATCATGATGGTTTTCGAACTTCGAATGTGTCACAATTTAGTAAGGTCTGAGGATTAAATGAGTGTACTCGAATAATTGATATTCAGATAATATATGTAAAAAAGATATAAACAAAGAACAACTTTAGCCGGCACCAAACAAAGAGTTCTGATAATACAAGGTATTCAAACAATAAGAGTTTAAATAACTGAATCTACTGTATGAGGGTCAACTTTATGCTCCTTTCAAATTACTGTGAAAAGAATGAGTGCAAGGGAAGAAAAGAGTAGAAAAGTACAGACAGTATTTAAGTTCAGTCATATAATGATCGACATACAAAAGTAACTTTAAAATGCACATGAACTATAAACGTTAACCTTTGATCTTTATCTGTCTCATTTCACACCTGTGCCACTGACACCAGGGTTAGAGATTTTAAAAAATTTAAACCTTTTCCTGTCTTGCAAAAAGACTGTTGATTGATAAAAAAACTTCATTTACCTTTATGGCCTGAGACTCCTGATCTTTGTCTCTACTTCGTGGTTCTTCTCCCCTGTCTTTCTCCTTGTCTCTATCCCCCCTATCACCCCTATCATCACGCTCCCTCCTTTCTCGATCTCTATCCCTTCGATCCCTTTCTCTTCTGTCTCTGTCTCTTTCTCTATCTCTGTATAGGTCATCTGCAATTACATCAGAAAGACACTGATACTAATACAAACTGACACCAATCTTTTCACTAGGATCATGAAGAAACCTGACAGATATTTAGAAACTGTCATCATAAACCACTTTTATACATTTTTTACATTACTTTTTTGTAATATGTCTTTCCAATATCACAAATGGCATAAGCCCAATGTAAAAAGCATAAAATTACTACACACAAAGAGTTTAGCTTGGTGCATGTAGGTTCTGGTTATTTAGTTTCAAAGCAATTAAGAGTAAGGTGCCATGTCAAGGTTGGATACCTGTTTAGACAAGTCTTTGTCACCTGCCTCAATGTACCCCTGGGAAAAGCACATTTTATTTCTTTGGCATGGTATAGATAAATTATTTAGTACCCTGCACCAACCAACATATATATATATATATATATATATATATATATATATATATATAAAGAATACAAATCATATGGCGAATAACAACCCTCTCAAGCGTACTGGATCCACCAAGGGATCACGTTTGTCAGAGATTAATTAAAATAGATGCAATAAACTGACGACGAACAGTACGAAACTAGTAACTAACTAGCCTAAGCGCTTTCGACTCTTAATGAGTCTTTTTCAAAGGCAAATACAAAACATAGTTACGACAAACAAATAAACACAAAAACATTGTGTTTGTAAACCTCTACATTTCTGTCTTCACATGTGCTAACACTATAAATACAACCAGCTTGTATAGACTAGTTGCGGAAACTGAAAACGTTGTGTAATTCCCTAAAAGTCTACAAGCCTAAGCGACATCTATTTTTACTTTGTGTACATATGTAACGCAGATTATATCCCGGATATTTGATTCTATACCGGTTATTCTTATAGTAAAAATTGAAGGATATTAAGATTTAGAAAATGTTAAATTCTACTAGTGCATAGTTTTCATGTTCTAGTCTTCTTGGTTTAGACTGCTTGGTTTCAATGTTCTAAGGCGGCGTATCCAGTATGATTCCCTTTCCTTCCTGGTTTCGGAACTCCAGCTGTGGTTGTTAGCAATAGCTATTGTAAGTAAAAATAGATGTCGCTTAGGCTTGTAGACTTTTAGGGAATTACACAACGTTTTCAGTTTCCGCAACTAGTCTATACAAGCTGGTTGTATTTATAGTGTTAGCACATGTGAAGACAGAAATGTAGAGGTTAACAAACACAATGTTTTTGTGTTTATTTGTTTGTCGTAACTATGTTTTGTATTTGCCTTTGAAAAAGACTCATTAAGAGTCGAAAGCGCTTAGGCTAGTTAGTTACTAGTTTCGTACTGTTCGTCGTCAGTTTATTGCATCTATATATATATATATATATATATATATATATATATATATATATATATATATAACCACATTATGATATTTCCACTGGTAAAATTAGACAATATGTATGGAACAAGTCTAAGACAAATGATACTGCAAAGATGTCTGAATGCCATTGTAAACTTGAGACAGACAATCAAATGCTATTTAGGAGGAACTAAACTTAGCATTTACACATATCACTCTGCAAAAAAAGGAAATGTATTTGATCGTCTTCTTGTTTATACCTCAAACATTACATTATATTAAAGCAGAAAGATGATTATAATCTCAAGTGTACCATATCTAATGTCTCTATGAAATAATGTTGATAAACTGCTAAATTTCACACTGACAAAGCCAGTAAGACAACCAGGTACAAATAGGTTCTAAATGATCTTAGTCATGCTGCAACACTTTAAAGAAATCTGGGAAGCATATTAGATTTCACTTTATTACAATACTGCTACTTTACAAAAGGCTGACCTCATTGCTGTTCTAACCTTTTATGTTTTACTTAAAAAATTTCTCAGTTACCATGCAATTTTACACTGGGATGAATTTGTCAGAATACAAATTCTGAACTGTAATGAACTATAAGACTTTGTTCTTCCAATCAAACTCAAACAAAGGTGTTCTTTACTGATCAAAACAATTTGAGACAAAAATGATAATTCTTTTGCATATGCAGTTCATGCAATATTTTAAAAATATTTTGAGTCATAACTTTGTGCTTCTGCTGCACTACAAATCTGCCATGGAATGGGAGGCGAGTCTAACAATTATTTCCTCTGACTATGCTAATGCACTGACAAGATCTGTCAATTTGAAATTCAAAGATGATTATGTGAATTCTTGTGGTGGTGATGGTGGTGGGGTTTCTGACCTCTTATGGCATCCCTTCCAGCTTTCAAGAATTCCATCTGTTTTTGCCTTTCCTCTTCCACTTTCTTCCGTTGTTCATCAACTTGCTGCTGACGCCGCTTCAAAGCCTCTGCAGCCCTCTCTTCCTTAGTCAAAAACTTGGGCTAAAACAAATATAGATCAACCTGTATATGGCAACTATATTCTCAAAATAAGGAAAATGGTAAGTTTTAAAGCGAACACTTTCACAGTAAATAAAGAAGTTCTCTGGAGAACTTGATTTACATGTAAGCTGAACAGCCAATCTGATTTTGAGCTATGTTTTCACTGAATGTTTTACCAGAATGCCTGAAAAAAGACCTAAACAACAAAATTAAAACCAAGCGTGGACAGTTGTTGTTGTTGTTGAAGATATTAACGCCATTTTTCAGCATAAGATAGGCTATACATTACGGCCAGTATTAATGGTAGAGGAAGAACCCTGGAAAACCCCGGGAAGAACCACCAACTCACAAGAAGCTACTGGCAGGATTTCTCACTTACCCACATTAGCCTAGTCTGGACTCAAACTCACACAGAAAGAGGTGAGATGGCAGTGATCTGTAACGGTTAGCGCTTTACACCACTCGGCCATGCGGGGCTCCCCAAATCGTGGACAGTGGGATTGATAAAGGTATTCAATGCATTCAATAGTGCCATGGTGGGCTACACAAATGTTGGACCCTGAAGCAAATATTTATTGATGTCTGTGAACAGAAGCCTTTCTACACAAACTTTGTACACAGGAAATCATTAAAGGTAACTGCTCACTACATAAGTTTAAGGGGGGGGGCAAAGTGATCTAAAGCACTCATTGTTAAGGATCACTGCCCTCTTACCTCTGCCCATGTGGGTTCGAGTCTCACGCTCAGCCAATATGGGTATGTGAGAAAGCTTGCTTGTAGCTTCTCGTTGTTCAGTGATTCTTCCTAAGGTTTTTCTGGGTTCCTCCAGCACCATTCATACTGTCCACCTTTTATAGCCTATCTGGTGCTGAACATGGCATTAAACCCTACAACAACATTAGATTTGGTTGTAAATGTAGACAAATACAAGCACTTTTCAAAATTGGACAATTTTAAGTCACTCAATTAATGATCTTTCAAAAAAAAAAATTCAAATAGGTAAATTATACTGGAGTGTATATTTTTATAAGAATTGCACAAAGAAACCAAGTACTGAGTACCACATTTACAGTATGTTTTCTTGTATTAATAAATAATACATTTTGTTTCTTTCACAAAATAATATAAGACTGTTGATCAAAGGAATATTGGTCAAAAGCCACTGATCACAAGAAGTTTAGGTCCTAAGAACTGCTGATCATATGGTGATTGATTAGAGGATGTCTGATCATAGGACAATTGATTGTATCTAACTAAACCAAGGACAATTGATTGTATCTAACTGAACCAAGGATGATTGTATCTAACTGAATCCAAGGATGATTGTATCAAACTGAATCCAAGGACATTTGATTGTATCTAACTGAACCAAAGACAATTGATTGTATCTAACTGATCCAAGGACAATTGATTGTATCTAACTGAACCAAGGACAACTGATTGTTTCTAATTGATCCAAGGACAATTGATTGTATCTAACTGAATCCAAGGATGATTGTATCTAACTAAACCAAGGACAATTGATTGTATCTAACTGAACCATGGAAAATTGATTGTATCTAACTGAATCCAAGGATGATTGTATCTAACTGAATCCAAGGATGATTGTATCAAACTGAATCCAAGGACATTTGATTGTTTCTAACAGAACCAAGGACGATTGTATCTAACTGAATCCAAGGACAATTGATTGTATCTAACTGAACCAAGGACAATTGATTGTATCTAACTGAACCAAGGACAATTGATTGTATCTAACTGAACCAAGGACAATTGATCATATCTAACTGAACCAAGGACAATTGATTGTATCTAACTGAACCAAGGATGATTGTATCTAACTGAACCAAGGACAATTGATTATATCTAACTGAACCATGGAAAATTGATTGTATCTAACTGAACCAAGGACAATTGATTGTATCTAACTGAATCCAAGGACAATTGATTGTATCTAACTGAACCAAGGATGATTGTATCTAACTGAACCAAGGACAACTGATTGCATCTAACTGAACAAAGGACAATTGATTGTATCTAACTGAACCAAGGACAATTGATTGTATCAAACTAAACCAAGGACAATTGATTGTATCTAACTAAACCAAGGATGATTGTATCTAACTGAACCAAGGACTACTGATTGTATCTAACTGAATCAAGGACAATTGATTGTATCTAACTGAACAAAAGACAATTGATTGTATCTAACTGAACCAAGGCTGATTGTATCTAACTGAATCAAGGACAACTGATTGCATCTAACTGAACAAAGGACAATTGATTGTATCTAACTGAATCAAGGACAAATTGATTGTATCTAACTGAACCAAGGATGATTGTATTTAACTGAACCAAGGACGACTGTATCTAACTGAACCAAGGACAACTAATTGCATCTAACTGAACCAAGGACAATTGATTGTATCTAACTGAACCAAGGACAATTGATTGTATCTAACTGAACCATGGACAATTGATTGTATTTAACTAAACCAAGGACGATTGTATCTAACTGAACAAAGGACATTTGATTGTATCTAACTGAACCAAGGACGATTGTATTTAACTGAACCAAGGACGACTGTATCTAACTGAACCAAGGACAATTGCTTGTATCTAACTAAACCAAGGAGGATTGTATCTAACTGAACAAAGGACATTTGATTGTATCTAACTGAACCAAGGAGGATTGTATCTAACTGAACAAAGGACATTTGATTGTATCTAACTGAACCAAGGAGGATTGTATCTAACTGAACCAAGCACAATTGATTATTTCTAACTGATCCAAGGACAACTGATTGTTTATAACTGATCCAAGGACAATTGATTGTATCTAACTGAACTAAGGACAACTGATGTATCTAACTGAACCAAGGACAATTGATCATGTCTAATTGAACCAAGGACAATTGATTATATCTAACTGAACCAAGGACAATTGATTGTTTCTAACTGATTCAAGGACAATTGATTGTTTCTAACTGACTCAAGGATGATTGTATCTAACTGAACCAAGGACAATTGATTGTATCTAACTGAACCAAGGACAATTGATCATATCTAACTGAACCAAGGACAATTGATTGTATCTAACTGAACCAAGGACAATTGATCATATCTAACTGAACCAAGGACAATTGATCATATCTAACTGAACCAAGGACAATTGATTGTATCTAACTGAACCAAGGACAATTGATTGTATCTAACTGAACCAAGGACAATTGATTGTTTCTAACTGATCCAAGGACAACTGATTGTATCCAACTGAACCAAAGACAATTGATCATATCTATATGAACATACAACATTTGATAATAGAACATTTGATTATCTCAAACTGATCACAGGATGTTTAATCATAGTACATTTGATTATATCAAACTGAACACATGATGTTTGATCACAGTACATTTGATTATATCAAACTGATCACAGGTATAGTTGATCATAGTACATTTGATTATATCAAACTGATTACAGGTATGGTTATCACAGTTCATTTGATTATATCAAACTGATCACAGATATAGTTGATCACAGTACATTTGATTATATCAAACTGATCACAGATATAGTTGATCACAGTACATTTGATTTAATCAAACTGAACACAGATATATTTGATCACAGTTCATTTGATTATATCAAACTGATCAAAGGTATGGTTGATCATAATACATTTGATTATATCAAACTGATCACAGATATAGTTGATCACAGTACATTTGATTATATCAAACTGAACACAGATATAGTTGATCATAGTACATTTGATTATATCTAACTGATCACAGGATGTTTGATCATAGTACATTTGATTATATCAAACTGAACACAGGTATAGTTGATCATAGTACATTTGATTATATCTAACTGATCACAGGATGTTTGATCATAGTACATTTGATTATATCAAATGAATACAGGTATAGTTGATCATAGTACATTTGATTATATCAAACTGAACACAGGTATGGTTGATCACAGTACATTTGATTATATCAAACTGAACACAGGTATGGTTGATCACAGTACATTTGATTATATCAAACTGAACACAGGTATGGTTGATCATTGTACATTTGATTATATCAAACTGAACACAGGTATAGTTGATCATAGTACATTTGATTATATCAAACTGAACACAGGTATAGTTGATCATAGTACATTTGATTATATCAAACTGAACACAGGTATGGTTGATCACAGTACATTTGATTATATCTAACTGATCAAAGGTATGGTTGATCACAGTACATTTGATTATATCAAACTGAACACAGGTATGGTTGATCATAGTACATTTGATTATATCAAACTGATCACAGGTATGGTTGATCATAGTACATTTGATTATATCAAACTGATCACAGGTATAGTTGATCATAGTACATTTGATTATATCAAACTGAACACAGGTATAGTTGATCATAGTACATTTGATTATATCAAACTGAACACAGGTATGGTTGATCACAGTACATTTGATTATATCTAACTGATCACAGGATGGTTGATCATAGTACATTTGATTATATCAAACTGAACACAGGTATGGTTGATCACAGTACATTTGATTATATCAAACTGAACACAGGTATGGTTGATCACAGTACATTTAATTATATCAAACTGATCACAGGTATGGTTGATCATAGTACATTTGATTATATCAAACTGATCACAGGATGTTTGATCATAGTACATTTGATTATATCAAACTGATCACAGGTATAGTTGATCATAGTACATTTGATTATATCAAACTGAACACAGGTATAGTTGATCATAGTACATTTGATTATATCAAACTGATCACAGGTATAGTTGATCATAGTACATTTGATTATATCAAACTGATCACAGGTATAGTTGATCACAGTACATTTGATTATATCAAACTGAACACAGGTATGGTTGATCACAGTACATTTAATTATATCAAACTGATCACAGGTATGGTTATCACAGTTCATTTGATTATATCAAACTGATCACAGATATAGTTGATCATAGTACATTTGATTATATCAAACTGATCACAGGTATAGTTGATCACAGTACATTTGATTATATCAAACTGAACACAGGTATGGTTGATCACAGTACATTTAATTATATCAAACTGATCACAGGTATGGTTATCACAGTACATTTGATTATATCAAACTGAACACATGATGTTTGATCACAGTACATTTGATTATATCAAACTGAACACTGGTATAGTTGATCACAGTACATTTGATTATATCAAACTGAACACAGGTATGGTTGATTAAACTACTGTTGATCACACAAGATGATTCATAATTAATAAACAATTATAAACCATTTGCTGATAACTGTATGTGTATTAAAAAGAAATGTTATATAGCATGCACAATTATGACTTTTTAATAATAAGCTTGATAGTTTAATAACTCTAAAAATGTAATAGAAAAGCAATGCCATGGAGATATGATGGCACATCAACTTTACCATTAGCTGATAATGTTACAAGTACTTTCTTTTGATAATGTCTCAGAATTCTTTTCACTTTTGTCTCCTTTGGAAGTGATAACAGGATATGATCTGAAAGATTTTTGCAATACTCCTCATATTTTTCACAGATTAGACAGCATTCTGGTTAATCTCTTCTTCATCTCACTGATTACTCAGCTAGCAAGCTCTACTGCTGTGTTCCCCTTGTGACTGTACTCTCAGTTGTACTCTTCAAGAATTCATAGTCCATCAGGTATAATATTAACTCTGCCTCCAGAATTAAATTCTGTGAATCAACACATCTTGTCAAACTCTGAAATTCCATATGTTCTATCTTCCCCTATTTCTATCATGGATGTGGTTCATGGGCTTAGCAACACTATTAAAAAGTCTTGTTGGACTGATTGAGTGTTAAAAAATAAAAAATCTTATAAAACTACAAAAATATAAATATGAAAAACATCTACCCTCACAGCTATGTTTGCAACAATTTCTGAGAATCTGATAAAGCAACAACACTGTTTTAATATCAGAATTGTGGAAGTATTTGTTGTATTATTACAGTCAATTAAAAACAATCCTGCTTTGTATTATCAGGATGTGACATCTTTTGTATCAAATTAAATAAAGGAGGTACATAAAAATATGGTTAATAAGGTATGATTAATAGTCATACAATCCTACCCATTTATGTCAACATCCTCAGGCCTGAAGTAATATTGTTGACATAGGCAGATGTCGAGATAAGTGGGGGGAGGAGCTGAATAAAAGATACAATTTAAATTTGTCAGTAAGGAGTGACCTGTTGGGAGTAGCATTTACACTTTGAGAAAACAAAAAAATGGAAATTTTGAGTACATGAAGACAAAACCAGTGAAATACATTTGTATATTGACAAATTACATTTTGGTTTCCTTTGTGTAATAAAATCCACAATTAAACACTGCTCTGGTCACATCATGATATGAAAAACATTCACTACGATATTCAATGTCGGAATTAGCACATGGTTGCATATTTGTTAACATAAATTGGCCTAGATTTTGGTTCGTCTGTTCCCATCTTATTGAAGCTACCAAGAGGATGGAACTATTCACAGGGAAATGAAAACCTTTCAACAAGTTTGTTTAAACATTACATGTATCTAGTTACAAAAGTCATCCTGAAAAGTACATAAAAGCAAACAAGAGATATGCGACTGATATGATTAATGAAGGCATAATATTGCATACATTGACACAAACTAATGAGGTATTAAAAGAAAACAATTCTTACAATACAATATTGTTTTAATCACCAATCACTTTGGAAATTGCAAGAATTGATCAGATTTCAATGCTTTTAATTTGCAGCAAGAAGCCAACTTTATAGGACCAAACAAAAGCCTGTTTTTTTAATCAGACCACGACATTAAAGCCTGGCAGTAAGATCAATTAACTGCTGAATAAAGTATACAGGACGGAACTGGCCGCTTGCTGACACAAATAATTAGGTAGGAAAATTAGCCTGGCAGCAAGATCAACTAACTGTTGAACAAAGTACGAGTCAAAACTGGCAGGTGGTTGACATAAATGATTAGATGGGAAAATTAAAGTCTGGCAGCAAGATCAACTAATTGTTAAACATAGTATGGGTCGAAACTGGCAGCTTGTCTACATAAATGATTAGAATAGAAAACAAAGGATTTGTTCAAGCTGGAACCAAGGGATTCTATCGACATGTGCATTTATTTTTTTATCTTTATGTCAACATAAGCATGGCAATTTTGGTAGTAATAGTAAACCAAGGGACTGGTACTTTGCTTTTTTGTCGAAATAGGTGGCTTGTTGACACAAGTGATGTCCAAATAAGTGGGCAGGACTGTATTATCAATAGTCCTTGTGAACAAATAGTTTTGATTAATTGGCCAATAATCAAACATTTACTGATCAAACATCCTTGTGAACAACAGGTCATGACTACTTGGTCTATAATCAAACATCTGGTGATAAATGTCCTTGTAAACAACAGGTCATGACTAAATGGCCTATAATCAAAAATCTGGTGATCAACCATCCTTGTGAACAACAGGTAAATGTCTAATTGGTCTATAATCAAACACATCATGATCAACCATCCTTGTGAACAGGTAATGACTACTTAGCCTATAATCAAACATCTGTTGATCAAATTTCCTTGTAAACAACAGGTCAAATGGCCTATAATCAAACATCTGGTGATCAAATGTCCCAACAGGTCAAATGGCCTATAATCAAACATCTGGTGATAAATGCCCTTGTAAGCAACAGGTCATGACTAAATGGCCTATAATCAAACATCTGGTGATCAAATGTCCTTGTAAACAACAGGTCAAATGGCCTATAATCAAACATCTGGTGATCAACCATCCTTGTGAACAACAGGTTGAGTATCTGGCCTATAATCAAACATCTGGTGATCAAATGTCCTTGTAAACAACAGATCAAATGGCCTATAATCAAAAATCTGGTGATCAACTATCCTTGTGAACAACAGGTAAATGTCTAATTGGTCTATAATCAAACACATCATGATCAACCATCCTTGTGAACAGGTTATGACTACTTAGCCTATAATCAAACATCTGGTGATCAAATGTCCTTGTAAACAACAGGTCAAATGGCCTATAATCAAACATCTGGTGATCAAATGTCCTTGTAAGCAACAGGTCAAATGGCCTATAATCAAACATCTGGTGATAAATGTCCTTGTAAACAACAGGTCATGACTAAATGGCCTATAATCAAACATTTAGTGATCAACCATCCTTGTGAAGAACAGGTAAATGTCTAATTGGTCTATAATGACCCATCCTATGATCAAGCATCTGAATATCACCAAAAACACACAAAAATAAGTCATTTGGTGTCCATAAACAAATGAAACCAAGATCCAACCTAATGCAACAAACACTGCACCTGACTCAGATTATTCCTTTAGTCATACAGCAAATTTATCACACTTTACACACCAGGTAATAAATGAAAACAGATACTATATATGCCTTGTTTCAAATGAAAAGAAATTAAACTAGTTGAAAGTTGATCATAATTTTTCAAATAGTTAAATTTGGGAAATCAGTTTTACTGTAAAAAAAAATCAATGTTTATATATTACAAACAAACTAATCAACTGACTGATTTTCTGTTTTTTGCAGTTCTGTATTAACACTTGTATAAGACTGATCACATAATTAATTTATTACATACCAATACATACAAATTCCTAACAGTTTATGAAAAAATAAATAATGATGTGTTCTTTATTAAATTTTAAATAATTTATTCAATAGTTTTAACTCACTGCTAATCACAAGACCTACATGGTCTGAAAAAAAAAATGTATTATCCAAATTGGAGATGTAACCCATTTCTCTTGTTCTGATGACTTGAACTTTAATCATTTTTCTTTTCTGTCATCTAATTCTTTTTTTTTCTGAACAGGTAAATAATTTAGTTAGAACAAAATGGTCTGTCATCTAATGAATAAAGATGCATTGTTATTCCAATATCGATAACAAACAAGGGTCACTTGCCAAGGCAATTCGGATCAAATTGTACACCATTTCTCTGAACATCATATTAGTCTTTCCATCTTATTTTATCATTTACCATCTTATCTTATCATTTAAAAATAACAATTGTCTTTGAAAAGGTAACTGCATAAATAAAACTATCAAAACAATGAACAATACAACACTAGTAACACGAATGATACATTTCTTAGCCACCCTGGGGTAATAGTCCCTTATACAGGTAACTTAAATGATCTGCAGAAATCATTTTCTTCTTTCAATCACAATGGCCTTGACCACTGGCCTTTTAATACAAAAATTAACCAGCTTCTTCCTTACCACAAGTGCAAGCCATCCACAAAGTTTGCTTCAGGTATATCATATATAACTAATGTTATTGATTGGGAACCATTTTTATTCTGTTTCAATAACCATGACTTCTGACCTTTTAGCTCTAATCTAGAGAGTTATTCCATCCTACAAGTGCCAAGTTGTTAACAAAGTGTACTAACCATGCTATTGTGTCCACACCAATTTTCTTGACCTTGACCATAAGTGTAAATAATTCATAATGATGGGTAATTGCAGATGGTGCATAACTCAAGTTATTGTGCAGAAACCATTTTTCTTCTTTCAGTCATGGAGGGATAATATAATATATTCTGCCTTATGGCATAGCATATAGGAACGTATGAAAATATATTTTGCCAAAATAAATATGGGGTCTTAAAACATACAGTGTCCAAAACCAAACAGATGGTACAATTATTTGTATACCAAGAATGTTTATTGAAAGATAAAGCAGTAAACATCTAACAACATTTAAGGATACATTAAATTTCAAAATTTTATCCATTAAGATTTATATTTTAATAATATCTAGAATACCTTGCTCTGTGACACTTCCTCAGCCTTTTTCTTAGCTAGAAGTTCCTCCAAGGACAGAGGCATCTTTTTTCCAGGATCTTCTTCCTTTATCTCCCCTTCTTCCATCCCATCTTCATTCTGACTGCAAAACAAAGCTGAATATAACAAAATGCATGTTTTTTTCCCCACTACTAAACTATTTAAAGAAAAAGGCATAAAAAAAACAATTTACTATCTGAAGTCAAGACTGATTATTAATAAGCTTTTGAAAGGTCATTTGGGTTTGTCTTTTATCCTATAAGCCATGGTGACAGAGTTAATCATGCATGCAAGGCTGGGCCTTGTTTCCTTAACTTAAACTGAACAAACCCTTTGCTGTAACCATGTAATTACACATAACACTGCAATATTTTCAAAAGAAAATGAAATTAGATTCTGCACTTTATAAAAAGAAATTGATGTAAAGTTCATTTATTGTGAATATGATTCTTGCATAAGGTATTCACACTGAAAAGATTGCATGTATCCAGTAAACTATCTTCAATATATTCATTAAATTGATGTTTTTTTTGAATATTTTATATTCCTTACACAATGAATTTTCAAGCCAAAGGATTTGTTTGGGGTTTTTTTGGTTTCAACAGCACATTTAACACACTGCTGGCTATATTATGCTCAGGAAGGTGGAACTAAAGACCTTACATAAGGACACTGAGGCAGCTGATCCAATCAGGCCTAGGCAGGTATCAAACCCTATGTACTTGAATTATGAAAAAGACACTACACTGACTGCGATATCACAGCTCCCCTAGCCTTATAGATCTCTATGACTTGCTATTTTTCTCCAAATATATGAAACTTTTGAAGTTATTTCTTTTTCTTCTGAAATAAAAACTTTAAGGGATCTACCATATCAACTCACTTATGTGAGGCCCAAATACAAACAACACAGACCTTGATCTGAAATTACATATTGCACTAATAAATCAGTGTACATAATGTTTTTTCTACTCATTAGTCCAACCAATCTGCAGTGACCTTGACCTTCCAGAATACTGAAATACTGCATATCTGGGTCAGTTCAGTTAGATCCAACTTGCAAATAAGGTATATACATGCATGAAACCAGTAAATATTTTTATGTCATCTTTTGCTATTCCTACATACAGTGTTAAAACAAACACATACATTCTACCTCTTCTTAGTAAATTTACATGGAATATTAATTAGCACAAGGATTAAAACAAGGTCTTTTTATAACATGTTTAATACAGTTGCTTTTCCTTTCTGCTATGTAACTGTTTAAGGTCTCCCACTCTTAATGTAGAATAATTTGCAATCCTCATATACATGTATCTGGATGTCTTTCACTGAGTAAGAGCCTTTCCAACATGTCTTCAAAACATCCATATCCCAACACATCCATATTCAATCAAAACCAATATTCACACATAACCATATTCCAACATATCCATATCCCAACACATCCATATTCAATCAAAACCAATATTCACACATAACCATATTCTAACATATCCATATCCCAACACATCCATATTTACACAAAACCATATTCCAACATATCCATATCCCAACACATCCATATTCAATCAAAACCAATATTCACACATAACCATATTCCAACATATCCATATCCCAACACATCCATATTCAATCATAACCAATATTCACACATAACCATATTCCAACATATCCATATCCCAACACATCCATATTCAATCATAACCAATATTCACACATAACCATATTCCAATATATCCATATCCCAACACATCCATATTCAATCATAACCAATATTCACACATAACCATATTCCAATATATCCATATCCCAACACATCCATATTCAATCATAACCAATATTCACACATAACCATATTCCAACATATCCATATCCCAACACATCCATATTCAATCAAAACCAATATTCACACATAACCATATTCCAACATATCCATATCCCAACACATCCATATTCAATCAAAACCAATATTCACACATAACCATATTCTAACATATCCATATCCCAACACATTCATATTTACACAAAACCATATTTCAACATATCCATATCCCAACACATCCATATTCAATCAAAACCAATATTCACACATAACCATATTCTAACATATCCATATCCCAACCCATCCATATTCAATCATAACCAATATTCACACATAACCATATTCTAACATATCCATATCCTATCACATCCATATTCAATCATAACCAATATTCACACATAACCATATTCCAATATATCCATATCCCAACACATCCATATTCAATCATAACCAATATTCACACATAACCATATTCCAATATATCCATATCCCAACACATCCATATTCAATCATAACCAATATTCACACATAACCATATTCCAACATATCCATATCCCAACACATCCATATTCACACATAACCATATTCCAATATATCCATATCCCAACACATCCATATTCAATCATAACCAATATTCACACATAACCATATTCCAATATATCCATATCCCAACACATCCATATTCAATCATAACCAATATTCACACATAACCATATTCCAATATATCCATATCCCAACACATCCATATTCACACATAACCATATTCCAATATATCCATATCCCAACACATCCATATTTAATCATAACCAATATTCCAAGATAACAATCTTCAAACATATCCATATTCCAACATATCCATCTTCAAATATATCCACATTCCATGTGTCCATCTTCAAATATATCTAAATTCAAAATATCATCAAAGACTTCCATATTCAAACATATCTATATTCCAAATATCATCAAAGACTTCCATATTCAAACATATCTATTTTCTAACATATCCATCAAAAAGCATCATTTTCCAACATATCCATCTTCAAATATATCTTCAGACATATCTGAGAATAAGCCTTTCAAAATATCCCTTTAATAAGTAAATAAATTACAAAATTATAACATTTTAGCAGTTTACTATGTGTGCAACAGATGAAACAATTTGGTCTGGTAATTTTTTTCCAAATGCATGTACTGACTGAGCATAAATATTATCCTATTATAAAAATACAAATAGACTCATCTACAACAAACTCTAATGGACCACAGAAATATGTTCAATAATGCCAAAGGTCATTTAAAGCAGAAATAAATTAATGAATTCATAATCAGATCTACACCCACCCCAACACTTTTACAAAATATTTGGCTGATATCTACCTATGATACTTCTAACAAATGCATCTGCTGTATTTTGATAAAATTATTTGGTGGATCCCAAGGCTTGTTGTTGGAGTAATCCCTTAAGTTAGTACTTTGCTGAATCTGAGTTTAATTCATTGAATTGGAGTTCAATTCATTTAAAATAAGTTCCATTGGATAGATTTTCAAAAACAACAAAAAAGTCACCATTTTATGAAAATACAATCTAAAAATCTAATTGTCAGAGGCATTGTTACATGTTTGTAGGAATTGCAGATCAAAAGTTCTTAAGCCAAGGTTTGGTTTGTCTTGCTGTTTTACAGAACAGCAACACAAGTAGTTTATTCAATGCAGAATTAAAGAAAAGTGTCTTGTCCAAGGACACAGCATGGTAGCCAAACCAGGCCCATTCAGTGTTAGGATTTGAACCCATACCCTTTTGGTCACAACACAGGAATGCTAACCACCAGTGTGTGTCAGGAATTTAGTAGCTAAAATATATTTCCAAGTCTGAATTGAGTTTCATTGTGGGTGTTAGGTGGCAGGTTTAAAGAGTAAAACTTAAATCTGGGATCAAATTTTGTTTCTGTATTTGGAAATGAGTTGTTTTAGTTTACCAATTAAAAAATGATATTACAAAAGATGGAAATATTTGGGACTAAAGATAATAAAAAGTCAGTCTTGAGGGGATTTCAGTGTTGAGGAGTTTTAAAGTATTAAAATAATAAAATAAATATGTAATGTTGCTAGAAAATGTTCTAAGCTTCATTTGTGGACTGAGAAAATGAGATTAATCATAAATAATTCGGACAACTTTTAAATGCAGAAAGGTTGCAATATAACAGTGACTGCTCATCTTGTCAATGAAATGATTGTCATGAAAATGGTCAACTTTGTTTATCACTTTATTAATGAATCTACCAAAAAACACAGTTATGGCATGATATTCTTACTCTAAAATTAGCTACCAATAAGCACAGTTAAGGCATGATATTCTTACTCTAAATTTAGCTACTAATAGGCACAGTTAAGGCATGATATTCCTACTCTAAAATTAGCTAGCAATAAGCAGAGTTAAGGCATGATATTCCTACTCTAAAGTGAGCTACCAATAGGCACAGTTAAGGCATGATATTCTTACTCTAAAATTAGCTACCAATAAGCACAGTTAAGGCATGATATTCTTACTCTAAATTTAGCTACCAATAAGCACAGTTAAGGCATGATATTCTTACTCTAAATTTAGCTACCAATAACCACAGTTAAGACATGATATTCTTACTCTAAAGTTAGCTACCAATAAGCACAGTTAAGGCATGATATTCTTACTCTAAATTTAGCTACCAATAAGCACAGTTAAGGCATGATATTCTTACTCTAAATTTAGCTACCAATAAGCACAGTTAAGGCATGATATTCTTACTCTAAATTTAGCTACCAATAAGCACAGTTAAGGCATGATATTCTTACTCTAAAGTTAGCTACCAATAGGCACAATTAGGGCATGATATTCTTACTCTAAATTTAGCTACCAATAGGCACAGTTAAGGCATGATATTCTTACTCTAAAGTTAGCTACCAATAAGCACAGTTAAGGCATGATATTCTTACTCTAAAGTTAGCTACCAATAAGCACAGTTAAGGCATGATATTCCTACTCTAAATTTAGCTACCAATAAGCACAGTTAAGGCATGATATTCTTACTCTAAAGTTAGCTACCAATAAGCACAGTTAAGGCATGATATTCTTACTCTAAAGTTAGCTACCAATAAGCACAGTTAAGGCATGATATTCTTACTCTAAATTTAGCTACCAATAAGCACAGTTAAGGCATGATATTCTTACTCTAAATTTAGCTACCAATAACCACAGTTAAGACATGATATTCTTACTCTAAAGTTAGCTACCAATAAGCACAGTTAAGGCATGATATTCTTACTCTAAATTTAGCTACCAATAAGCACAGTTAAGGCATGATATTCTTACTCTAAATTTAGCTACCAATAAGCACAGTTAAGGCATGATATTCTTACTCTAAAGTTAGCTACCAATAGGCACAGTTAGGGCATGATATTCTTACTCTAAATTTAGCTACCAATAGGCACAGTTAAGGCATGATATTCTTACTCTAAAGTTAGCTACCAATAAACACAGTTAAGGCATGATATTCTTACTCTAAAGTTAGCTACCAATAAGCACAGTTAAGGCATGATATTCCTACTCTAAATTTAGCTACCAATAAGCACAGTTAAGGCATGATATTCTTACTCTAAAGTTAGCTACCAATAAGCACAGTTAAGGCATGATATTCTTACTCTAAAGTTAGCTACCAATAAGCACAGTTAAGGCATGATATTCTTACTCTAAAGTTAGCTACCAATAAGCACAGTTAAGGCATGATATTCTTACTCTAAATTTAGCTACTAATAGGCACAGTTAGGGCATGATATTCTTACTCTAAAGTTAGCTACCAATAAGCACAGTTAAGGCATGATATTCTTACTCTAAATTTAGCTACCAATAAGCACAGTTAAGGCATGATATTCTTACTCTAAATTTAGCTACTAATAGGCACAGTTAAGGCATGATATTCTTACTCTAAAGTTAGCTACCAATAAGCACAGTTAAGGCATGATATTCTTACTCTAAAATCAGCTACTAATAGGCACAGTTAAGGCATGATATTCTTACTCTAAAGTTAGCTACCAATAGGCACAGTTAAGGCATGATATTCTTACTCTAAAGTTAGCTACCAATAAGCACAGTTAAGGCATGATATTCTTACTCTAAAATTAGCTACTAATAGGCACAGTTAAGGCATGATATTCTTACTCTAAATTTAGCTACTAATAGGCACAGTTAGGGCATGATATTCTTACTCTAAAGTTAGCTACCAATAAGCACAGTTAAGGCATGATATTCTTACTCTAAAGTTAGCTACCAATAAGCAGAGCTAAGGCATGATATTCTTACTCTAAAGTTAGCTACCAATAAGCACAGTTAAGGCATGATATTCTTACTCTAAATTTAGCTACCAATAAGCACAGTTAAGGCATGATATTCTTACTCTAAAATTAGCTACCAATAGGCACAGTTAAGGCATGATATTCTTACTCTAAAGTTAGCTACCAAAAAGCACAGTTAAGGCATGATATTCTTACTCTAAAGTTAGCTACCAATAAGCACAGTTAAGGCATGATATTCTTACTCTAAAGTTAGCTACCAATAAGCACAGTTAAGGCATGATATTCTTACTCTAAAATTAGCTACTAATAGGCACAGTTAAGGCATGATATTCTTACTCTAAAGTTAGCTACCAAAAGGCACAATTAGGGCATGATATTCTTACTCTAAAGTTAGCTACCAATAAGCACAGTTAAGGCATGATATTCTTACTCTAAATTTAGCTACTAATAGGCACAGTTAGGGCATGATATTCTTACTCTAAAGTTAGCTACCAATAAGCACAGTTAAGGCATGATATTCTTACTCTAAAGTTAGCTACCAATAAGCAGAGCTAAGGCATGATATTCTTACTCTAAATTTAGCTACCAATAAGCACAGTTAAGGCATGATATTCTTACTCTAAATTTAGCTACCAATAAGCACAGTTAAGGCATGATATTCTTACTCTAAAATTAGCTACCAATAGGCACAGTTAAGGCATGATATTCTTACTCTAAAGTTAGCTACCAAAAAGCACAGTTAAGGCATGATATTCTTACTCTAAAGTTAGCTACCAATAAGCACAGTTAAGGCATGATATTCTTACTCTAAAGTTAGCTACCAATAAGCACAGTTAAGGCATGATATTCTTACTCTAAAATTAGCTACTAACAGGCACAGTTAAGGCATGATATTCTTACTCTAAAGTTAGCTACCAAAAGGCACAATTAGGGCATGATATTCTTACTCTAAAGTTAGCTACCAATAAGCACAGTTAAGGCATGATATTCTTACTCTAAATTTAGCTACCAATAAGCACAGTTAAGGCATGATATTCTTACTCTAAAGTTAGCTACCAATAAGCACAGTTAAGGCATGATATTCCTACTCTAAATTTAGCTACCAATAAGCACAGTTAAGGCATGATATTCTTACTCTAAATTTAGCTACCAATAAGCACAGTTAAGGCATGATATTCTTACTCTAAATTTAGCTACCAATAAGCACAGTTAAGGCATGATATTCTTACTCTAAATTTAGCTACCAATAAGCACAGTTAAGGCATGATATTCTTACTCTAAATTTAGCTACCAATAAGCACAGTTAAGGCATGATATTCTTACTCTAAATTTAGCTACCAATAAGCACAGTTAAGGCATGATATTCTTACTCTAAATTTAGCTACCAATAAGCACAGTTAAGGCATGATATTCTTACTCTAAATTTAGCTACCAATAAGCACAGTTAAGGCATGATATTCTTACTCTAAAGTTAGCTACCAATAGGCACAGTTAGGGCATGATATTCTTACTCTAAATTTAGCTACCAATAGGCACAGTTAAGGCATGATATTCTTACTCTAAAGTTAGCTACCAATAAGCACAGTTAAGGCATGATATTCTTACTCTAAAGTTAGCTACCAATAAGCACAGTTAAGGCATGATATTCCTACTCTAAATTTAGCTACCAATAAGCACAGTTAAGGCATGATATTCTTACTCTAAAGTTAGCTACCAATAAGCACAGTTAAGGCATGATATTCTTACTCTAAAGTTAGCTACCAATAAGCACAGTTAAGGCATGATATTCTTACTCTAAAGTTAGCTACCAATAAGCACAGTTAAGGCATGATATTCTTACTCTAAATTTAGCTACTAATAGGCACAGTTAAGGCATGATATTCTTACTCTAAAGTTAGCTACCAATAAGCACAGTTAAGGCATGATATTCTTACTCTAAATTTAGCTACCAATAAGCACAGTTAAGGCATGATATTCTTACTCTAAATTTAGCTACCAATAAGCACAGTTAAGGCATGATATTCTTACTCTAAAGTTAGCTACCAATAAGCACAGTTAAGGCATGATATTCTTACTCTAAATTTAGCTACCAATAAGCACAGTTAAGGCATGATATTCTTACTCTAAAGTTAGCTACCAATAGCACAGTTAAGGCATGATATTCTTACTCTAAAGTTAGCTACCAATAAGCACAGTTAAGGCATGATATTCTTACTCTAAATTTAGCTACCAATAAGCACAGTTAAGGCATGATATTCTTACTCTAAATTTAGCTACCAATAAGCACAGTTAAGGCATGATATTCTTACTCTAAAGTTAGCTACCAATAAGCACAGTTAAGGCATGATATTCTTACTCTAAAGTTAGCTACCAATAAGCACAGTTAAGGCATGATATTCTTACTCTAAATTTAGCTACCAATAAGCACAGTTAAGGCATGATATTCTTACTCTAAATTTAGCTACCAATAAGCACAGTTAAGGCATGATATTCTTACTCTAAATTTAGCTACCAATAAGCACAGTTAAGGCATGATATTCTTACTCTAAAGTTAGCTACCAATAAGCACAGTTAAGGCATGATATTCTTACTCTAAAGTTAGCTACCAATAAGCACAGTTAAGGCATGATATTCTTACTCTAAAGTTAGCTACCAATAAGCACAGTTAAGGCATGATATTCTTACTCTAAATTTAGCTACCAATAAGCACAGTTAAGGCATGATATTCTTACTTACTCTAAAGTGAGCTACCAATAAGCACAGTTAAGGCATGATATTCTTACTCTAAAGTTAGCTACCAATAAGCACAGTTAAGGCATGATATTCTTACTCTAAATTTAGCTACCAATAAGCACAGTTAAGGCATGATATTCTTACTCTAAAGTTAGCTACCAATAAGCACAGTTAAGGCATGATATTCTTACTCTAAATTTAGCTACCAATAAGCACAGTTAAGGCATGATATTCTTACTCTAAATTTAGCTACTAATAGGCACAGTTAAGGCATGATATTCTTACTCTAAAGTTAGCTACCAATAAGCACAGTTAAGGCATGATATTCTTACTCTAAAATCAGCTACTAATAGGCACAGTTAAGGCATGATATTCTTACTCTAAAGTTAGCTACCAATAGGCACAGTTAAGGCATGATATTCTTACTCTAAAGTTAGCTACCAATAAGCACAGTTAAGGCATGATATTCTTACTCTAAAATTAGCTACTAATAGGCACAGTTAAGGCATGATATTCTTACTCTAAATTTAGCTACTAATAGGCACAGTTAGGGCATGATATTCTTACTCTAAAGTTAGCTACCAATAAGCACAGTTAAGGCATGATATTCTTACTCTAAAGTTAGCTACCAATAAGCACAGTTAAGGCATGATATTCTTACTCTAAATTTAGCTACTAATAGGCACAGTTAAGGCATGATATTCTTACTCTAAAGTTAGCTACCAATAAGCACAGTTAAGGCATGATATTCTTACTCTAAATTAAGGCTACCAATAAGCACAGTTAAGGCATGATATTCTTATTCTAAAGTTATCTACCAATAAGCACAGTTAAGGCATGATATTCTTACTCTAAATTAAGGCTACCAATAAGCACAGTTAAGGCATGATATTCTTATTCTAAAGTTATCTGCTATTCATGTTTAAAATTCCTACCTTTACAGACAACAACAGTCTGTCAGAAAGTACATTTACACATAGTTCAAAACAATCACTGAAAGATTATGAACTTTGATGATATTTTTAGCACTGAATGTTTACATGAAAACATTAAAAGCATCATGTGATTTACAGGCAAACTGAAAGATTGTCAAACATTTAGTTCTAACATCCATCACCTATTTAACTACTGCTACATATCATACACAAATTGAAATAGCAGTAACTTCATTACTCCACAAGCAATTTTCTTTAAATTGTTAAAAAATACTATAAATAATTCACAAAGGGTATGTGACAGCAAAAAATGTATGACTTGGTAAGCTAATGAGCAGGTGTAGTTATCTTTACTCTAGCAATGTGTCAAATCGGTGATTACAGTATCTATACTAACTTAAAAGTCAACTCCAAATACAAAATTCACAGACCCACTACTGCTGTCACATAATGTGCAATCAGACCTGGGTCTACGTGGTTTATTAGGAGTAATCTGAAGACCAAACAACACTGACTCTGATCTGCCTGTTGCATTATTCAATGGCAGATCAGGGTCTATCCTTTATGCAGCTGGACTAGATTTATAAGCACACATACATGGAATGTTCTTAAAATGCAAATACCTGATTTTGTCTTTCTTTCTTTCCTTTGATTTATCACTGTCTTTGTTTTTGTCTTTATGTTTACGTTTGATCCTTTCTTTGTTTTTATCATGAGGTCTTTCTGGACTTCGATTTTTGAGCTTCTTTTCACGGCTGCGAGATCTACTCCTGTGCCTAAAACATTAAAAAAAGTAATAACATGTAAACATAATACACAGTACAACTATTTAAACGAAACAAATAATACATAATATATAATAATTTTGTTTACTCAGACACAAGAGCCTCACTAGATTTTGTGACTAGTTAAATTGCAATATGCATGGTTGTAACCACATGTAAATTTAATAATAATAATAATAATAATAATAATAATAATAATGCAAAGGTTGATGGCTCCACACAAAAAATAATTACAATATGGCTAGCTACCTGATGAAACTCTTTAGCAACCTCACAAATATAGATTCTTTCTTTTTGCTCTGCACATAAGAGCATTTTGCACATATCATAACAGGATTTCAGGATTTTCAAGGTCAGGAGGTAATTATTTATGGTACATATTTAGTTAATCATATTGCTTTACTATTTGATAATTGACAGAAGATAAAACCCCAAGTTGGAGAGGAGGGGAGATGGTATTTTTAATCACTATATTTTAAAGAGAATCCATCAAAGGAACTTATGTTCCCCTCACAAGGAAAAATATCAGGAATCCAAGATAAGACCATTTCTTCTTTTTAACTTCTCAAAGCTGAAAATGTCTGTGTTACTGTTTAGCAAAAGCAGGATCTTCAAATGGCCACTGTGGTAGCCATATTGGATGTAAGATCAAAACCATTTTCATTCAGAGTCAACTAGATATCATTAAAACTGGCAAAAACTTTTTATCATTGACCACCCATTTGGAAGAAGTCATCATAAGGCCTCAGAACACAATTAGCTCCCCTTAGGGTTGACCTAGATTAGGAAGATATTTTGAAATAATAATCCCAAGTTCCACAGATGAATTGTTTTAAAATATAAGTGATGTTGATAATATAAAGACAGACTTCAAAGTTTACAAAATTTTAGAGATTGTTAAAATTGTCTGCTCTGTAATGAAGACATCAATATATTAAATGTCATTTAATTGCAGGTTAGTCAATCACATTTTTGTTACTTCCCTTGAGTTAACTTGTTTACCATATTCTTGCCAATTAACCCATGATGAAACTTTCATAATTCCATGCACTAAGATGAGTTCATTTGTGCAGAAAGTTACAAAGGCCTATCAGTTAAAATTTGTGTCCCTTTTGGGACATCGGTCTTATCAGTGTACCCCTTTTGGGACATCGGTCTTATCAGTATACCACTTTTGGGACATCAGTCTTATCTGCATATATCATATGGTGATATGACCAACTATTTGGGAGAAGTAGTAATAAAAAGATTACAAGATGGTCATAGTCAAATAAGCACCATTTTTATTCACAACCAACTAGGTACCATCAAAAGCCTTTTATTGAAAACAGTTTTTCCATGTTGATATGACCTTTCATTAAGGGATAGTGCTAAAAAGATATTTAAAATAGCCACTGTGGCAGTCATATTGTATATCTAAGAAATACCATTTTGATTTAGGACCAACTAGATATGATAAGAAACCTTTCAGTAAAAACCTAAAAGGGGCAGCCATATTGGACATTCAATCAAAACCATTTTCATTTAGGACCAAACACAACAATGTATGAAGTCTTCTGGTGAAAGTCCAATGTCAATAGGGCAGGCCCTGGGGGAAGGGGGCGGAGTTGAGTAATCTAAGGCACCATCCTTTACAGATCACTCACAGATCTCACCTCTGTCCACATGAGTTTAAGCCTTGGATCGACCAACGTGTGTATGTGAGAAAGACTGCCATGTAGCATCCCATAGGTAGACGATTCTTCTTCCACTACAAACTATACTTGCCATCATGTCTTATGTGCTGAAACCAGACAACTACCATCATATCTGGATCAATGTCTTAAATTGTAAGGCTAAGTAAATCATGATGTTTCTTTGATCTTGGATATTAAAATGACTATTGGTAATTTTTTATGCATTTCAGTAAGGAATGGTTGATATCTGGAAGCTTGGCAGAGCTTTCAATACTTCCAGGATGCCAGTCCCTGATATAAAGGAAAGTGTACAATTCATGTAAAATGGTTAACATAAAATGATTATTTGCTGTGCAGAGAAATGTTATCTGCATAAAAACTGTCATGAAAAAGCTGCTACTTACAGCAAGGTTATCTGTCCTTAAGTAAATGTGTCTTTTGGAGTTAAAAGATGGCCTAAGATATATTTAGGTCCAAATGTTCAACACCGAAGCATCACTGGTATCAGGCAAGAAGCAAATAAAACTCCACTGCAAGTGTATACTCTTCAGCCAGTAAGTAATATGCAATCCTGCTGAATATGAGTGGACAGTAGTCAATGTGTAACAAAGTAAATAGACAGCATGTGGCTAGTGAATGTGCAGGCCCTGGGGATACCATAATGCTGAGTCTGGACTACCAGATGATGAATTTTGACTATTATCTAAAACTGATTAAGTTTCATAAACTCATACAGCACTCAAAGAAAATTTGTTTAGACACAGGCCCAGGATTGGTGATTTAATAAACTCAAAAACCCTGACTAAAATTCCAAAAGGCTCAGTTCCAATTTCCACATGCCCAAAATTTCCTCTAATTTAATATTGTCATATATTGTATATTGTTGAAAAAACTATAATTCAAATAAAAATTCAATAGGGTTCAAAGGAATTTGAAGATAATACAAGTGTCATTAGTGTTCTTCACTAAAATCTGCATTGGTTTTCCCACATTTGAAATCTAAAAAATTCTGCATTGGTCTTCATACATTTTGAAATCAATGAAAATCTGCAGTCTTCTGACTTTTCAAAATCTAAGAAAATGTACATGGGTCTTTGGACTTTATGAAAAAATGAAAGCTATGAATAAATAGAGCAGACCTTTTAGTACTAAAATCCTAAGAAAAAAACCCTTTATATTCATTCTGAAAAAATCTTGTGGTAAATTGCTGAGATATAATTCAGTGACAACATATATATCATTAGACACACTATATAAATGCAAAATGTATATTCTGTACCGTTGCTATACACAATGCACCTTTGCTGTCCTAGGTTCAATCCACAGCTTTGTTATGTGACTTTAAAAATGATCACTTATCAAAAGCAAGTTTGTCTGATCCAAGTTCTCTACTCTTCTCCACATAAATACATGCCAACATATAAACTGTGGGACCAAAAAGGTGCAGGGCATGTGTAAGTTAACCAATAGTGTTTCTTACCTGTGCTTTTTCTTTTCTCTTGGGTCTCTGGATTTAGATTTATCTACATCTTCATTTTCTGCTAATTTTTCCTTTTCCTTTTTTGTTTCTGAAGTGCCATCAATCTCCATCTTTTCTTGCCTAATTGGAGAACGAGATCTTGATCGGCTTACTGCTGGCATTGTTACTCTGTTAACTACAATGAAAAAAAATCTGAGTTACATTGCAGGTTTTGATAAAAATATTTTTTAAAATCACAATTTTAACAGCAATCAACTCTAAAAAGTGATTCAAATGGCTTAAAAAGCATGTAGTGATTATTAAACAGTTTAGCAGTTGACACTGTTTTTATTTTTTATATATATTGGGTCAATATAAAACTAAGTAGAGCAATGACCCTTGGCTAATGAAGATGGGTACCCAATGGGCACTATATGATATTATAACTGTAATTTAAAACATTGCAAATGCAATCTTTTACAAAGGCAAATAATTATTAATGTTTAAAGACAAGGGAATAGAAAATCTTATATCTTAAAGTACCTCATTTTGGTTACGTCATTTAAGTTTGGCCAAGAGATTCTTGGCCTGACATCCAAGCAGCCTAACAATGGAGTCTTAAATTTAACCCCCTCCCCCTTCTATTTTCAATGAGATGATATGGTTTTAAAAGATGTATTATTGTTGGTAAATTGTGATTTTTAAAAACTGAGTCCATCGATCGGGCTAATAACTCTACCAAAAATTATAGGAATTCAAAATGATACCATTTCTTCCTTTTACCTGCTCAGTCTTGAAACCATCACTCATATTCTTCAGCAATAACAAGATTTCAAATTAGCTGCTGTTGTAGGCATATGAATGTCAGATTGGCACAATCTTCATTCAAAAACAGTTAGGCATCAAAGTCTTACTGTGAAAACATTGAGGCAATTGTTTGTTTGTTTGTTTGTTGTTGGGCTTAACGCCATTTTTCAGCACACGATAGGCTATTCATGGCGGCCAGTATTAATGGTGGAGGAAGAAACCGGGAAATCACCGGAAAGAACCACCGACCCACGAGAAGCTACTGGCAAGCTTTCTCACATATCTACATTAGCCGAATCCTAGACTCGAACACACGCAAACAGAGGTGAGATGGCAGTGATCCATAACGGACAGCGCTTTAGACCACTCGGCCACTCGGGGCCCCTTGAGGCAATTGTACTTTTCATTCTGGAGGATTAGCAATAACAAGGTTTTAAAAATGGCCATCAGATCTAGTTCATTTTGATTAAGATCAACTATATATTACAAGACATCTTTTAGCGAAAGTCAAATGTTGATATGACCATCTATACAGGAGAAGTACCATAACAAGATTTTCAAGATGGCCACTGTGGCAGTGATATGGGTATTAGATCAGCACCATTTTCATTCACATTCAACTAGGCATAGTGAAAAGTCTTCAGGTGAAAACCTCATGTAAAAGTAACTGTTCATTCACAAGAAGCAGCGATAATAGGATTTCCAAAATGGCTAATGTGTCATCCGTACAGAACATCAAACAGGCATCATTTTTATTAAGAATAAGCTTTCAGTGAGAACCTTTTAATATGACCATCCATTTTGGAATAGTTGTGAGAACAAGTTTTTCAAGCTGATCACTGTGATCTGCACTATTTGTCATGACCAACAAGGTATTCCAAGTCTTCTGGTAAAAATCTCAATTCAATATGGCTTTCCATTAAGGAAGAATAGAAATAACAAGATTTTTAAATGGCTGCTGTGATGGCCATATTAGATATCAAAAATTGACACCATTTTCATTTAGGACCAACTAGACATAATAATAGTGAAAACATATTGATATGACCATCCAATTATGAGTAGTAGCAATCATAATACTTTCAAGAGATGGCAGAGATTGGTAAAAGCAAGTGCTTTAAATAAACAGTCACCCAAGACCCCAAGAATAAAATGTTGCATGTGAAACCTTTTGACTATGCAAGATTGGGAGGGGGTTAATAAAAGGACTCAATGACACAGCAACTTAAAGTGATGCCTATTAAACAAAAAATACTTAAAACACTGAATAAACATTTACTATTTTTTCATAAAAATAGGCACTGCAATTTAAATGTATAAGTGACTTGACACCTGAATAGTGTAAAAAGTTCAAGTGCATGCTTGCTATTTTAGTGTATAAATAACTTGACACCTGAATAGTGTAAACAGTTTGAGTGCATGCTTACTTGCCAACCAATTTCATAATAGTAATTCCATTGAAAATGTCCACAAAGAAACATAATTTCTGTCATTTTCCCTCCATGCATCCAGGAAGTTCTGACAGTTTGTGTTGCTGCCTGAGGCAAAATGTTGATACCAATGCAATTAAGCCAACAAACTCTTGTACATTCATCAGCATGTGCTTTAATAGGTAACTGATCATTAACCCCTTCCCAAGTGAGATATCACTCACTGCTTGATTTCCTAAAGAAAGAACAACTGTATTATTTAATGATAAAAATATACCAACTTCTGTTTTGAAATTTAAGTATCAATATGTAAATAGGAATTTGTTTGTTACGAATATAATCAGTAATGAACACTTTAAAACTTTTTTTTTTTAAAATGAAGATTTTAACTGCCATGTTTGCATTACTTTCTTACAAAAACAGTTTAAAACTGTAAGTGTACCTATATTGGCAGTCATCGCACTGTGAAATACCACTTCATTAGATTGTCTGTTTTCATAAATAATTGGGCAAATGATAATGGAAAATATATAATTCAATGAAAGCAAAGTCTAAATATTATGTGATTGAAGATTTAGTCTAAATAATTAACCAGATAAGTCAGAAACATGAGACAATGCTATGTTGTTCAATTTAAAAAATAGTGCAAAGTGAAGGTTATTTTCTGACATCATTCATTTTTTTTGTGAAAATATGAAAAAGACAAACAAATAATATTTAACCAATGCATGATGTTACTACAAGTTTACAGGCAAATAATAAAACCATAAATTTGCAGTCGTATCAATGGACTATTGTAACTAAGACATAAAGTGGGTTGTTATATTAAAAAATCAGTGTTTCTAAAAATATTGATGCACTCTTATGGCGCAATACATGTTCTTGGTTGTGTCGATTTGGTTGGAAAAAAGATAACCTGCAGAACTTTTTCCTGAGGGTGGGGGTAGACAAATATGTAGTGGTCAGCTTTCAGGTTTTACTGATGAAGTCAATAGTTGTCATGAAGGGCATAGTTCAGTCAACTTTATTGCTTTAGTGTGATGTCAACAAACAGTTACAGTAATGTTTCATTAGCATGAATGAAATTATGATTAACAATATTGTATGAAGTCACAAGTACATTTGCTCTTATGTACATCTAACAGAAATTGTTTCAAAAGTAGTTTCAAAACCTTTTTGACTGCAATTTCATACAAAGCTTTTAGAAAATACAATAAAACAATTAAGTGGTACTTTATTAAGCATTTTTTTTACTTGCAATTACAAGACTCTAATCTCTTTACCCCTATCAGTTAAAATTAATTACAATATATAGTTTCCACTGTGATCTTTAAAAGTCATATGGCCAAAATATAATATATGTATCTCAAACCAAACATATACAATGGGTGTGAATAAAATCATTTCTTTAAACATATAAAATGTGTTGAGAACAAACATATAACACAAATATTTCTACGTGAAAATGAAGTATTGCTTAAACTAATATTAAATGCATACTGAGAAACAGAGGACATAATTAAATTAAGAAAGAAAATGCACACACACAAATAAATGTATACACACACACACATATATATATATATATATAATGTGTGTGTGTATGTGTGTGTGCATATATATTGCTTTGCTCCCAATTCTCACTCTTTAGCTCTCAATTCTTCCTATCTTGTAAAAATTAAAGATTGAGGTCTAGCTTGACCTCTGGTTACATAATATTTGTTTTCCGGTCTTTAATTAAATGTGAATCAGTGATCTGGCATCAAGGACCTTTTGAAAAGTACTAAAACATTAAAACTGTTCTCATGATGTCAACTGGGTCTCAGTTTATGTCCACCCCAAAAGCCTATGACGTAAATGGCTAACAATAACCACTACCCATTGACCAAAATGTTGCAATTAGCAATCATTACTGCATTTATTCAGTCTATTAACAAATTTAAAAACAAAATATACATTGTCTTCTTGTTAATAACCATTTAAATTCATTCATATATCAAGTCCAACAGCAAGCAACACTGATCCTGATAATGCACCAGCAGATCAGGGTTGATGTTCTTTTCATTACTCCTAACAGACTAAAAAGGTCCAAATCTGCCAGCACATTATATGACAGCAGATCTGGGTCCATGCAGTTTGCAGCTGAACTCAACTTGTACATGAATATATGCTCCAGTGTCAACAGTTCATGCTTGCTGCTTTCCTTTAGAATCTTTAATTTAATATAAACATCCTGTCACCTAATTCCAAGCCCCCATCACTCACATATTTTCTTCCTGCTTCTTTAAATGAGATAATTAGCTACTTGCTCAGCCATTATCTTTTATACTGGGCTTAACCCAAATGCCAGTGTGGGAATTTTCATGCTGGTTTTGTTTTTTAACACTGGAGGAATGTACCCACTGGTTATATTTCAGTCATTTTCACTGCCAGCAATGTAGGTGTAGCACATTCTACTTTTGAAGTTTGTAAAATCTTTAGTGCTTATTCAGTAAAATCAACACTACGCCAGCAAAAAGAATGTATAATTAGCACACAACTATCTCTCTGTTGACCTGAAATTTTAAAATGCTTGGAAGGCAGCATTACCCCAGGTGAGAGTGTCATATGGAGACTGTCTAGAAAGGACTATATCACTGGCAGCTAATGCTTGCGACATAAACCATACAATTACTCTTACCTTCGAGTGATACTGCATGCATCAGCAATTTAAAATTTTAGGTCAATAACTGATGGATACACAGATGTGCTGCTCTGACAGATTAGTCCTAAAACGAGTGTTTTTATTGATTTAATGGCATGGGTCAAAAGAAAGCGAGAATTTATTTGACATCCGCATAAAAAGGTCAGACGAAATTAATTAATTGATTACTGGCGAGAGGCTGATCGTCGACAATATTTGGGCAGAAAACACCACAAACAGTACCAAATGTCGTTGTCTCCAACACCAGGAATAAAAAGGCGGTGACCTACTAATCAAGGCATTAAATACAGAAGTTTAAAATGTGTTGTTCACTAATATTTAAGCAACAACACATGTATTTAAGGACAAGCTTTTCATTCCTAGACAACGTGGGCAATATTTTAACGATTTCGGCAAAGTCGCCTAATTTCGAGTTCTCCAGACCTACACTTTAATTTCGAATTACAAATTTCACTCGGTTCCAATAAAAACTCGATATTTATCCATCTGATCATAATTCTCTTGGGGAAAAAAAAGTGGCATGTTGTGTAAAAGAACAATCATTTTAAGTGCACACACAAATGAATACCTTGTAATGCAAAATACGTTCTGATTTCGTCGTAAAATGTTCTGCTTCTAACCACAGGAAGCGTAGCAATCGTTTGGGGCTACACTAAATCAGGCATAACAAAAAAAAAAAAAAAAAGAACACGCTAGAGAGCGGAAATCTATGTGTCTCTCGGTATTTTTTACTCTTCGTGAGAGATTTTGTTGTTGGGGGGGGGGTATCTGCCCGAAGAGACTGAATTGCAAAAATAGTAAAAAGTTTGAAGTCAGTAGGAGCATAAGAGATACAAGCACAGTATTTTCCCATAAGTGTAATGATAGCTATTTTGAGTTTACTGACTTTGTGCTTCTCAATCAAATGGCGGAAACACTACAAAACCAAACAGATGCAGGCTATAACAACGACATGTCATACCAACATGTTTCATTAGGATATGCGCAATTTTTGCCAGATTTCAGTATACATAAAAGCTTTTACTGAAATACGTGTCTAAATTTTAAAATGACTATTACATGTATTTCTAAGAGTATGATTTGATGTAGTGTATTTGATAGATTAATTAAGGAACATAAGAGTGCTTATTGACCGCTCGAAGAAAAAAAAGACTGGGCCAACATTCGTTAACATGTATATTTATAAAAAAAACGTTGATTTTTTTCTTCCTTGTGTGTGTGTGTGTGTGTGTGTGTGTGTGTGTGTGAGAGAGAGAGAGAGAGAGAGAGAGAGAGAGAGAGAGAGAGAGAGAGAGAGAGAGAGAGAGATCCATCATTGACACAAAATTGTTTTATATGGTGCTGATATTTTACAATAAAGCAACATAGATGTATATATACATTATTCATGTCAACGTAGTCATGTCAAGAGGTTACCATTGGTAACTCGTTTTGTTGACATGAATGACTTCGTCTAGATCTAGATCACATGTGCAATAGAAATATCGTGTTATGCAGATGCCAGCTTCCATGATGTTGAAACAATATAAAGGATATCCCAAGTGGATAAATTCTCCGAAACCACTCCACCACAACCTGTTACGTGTCTAGGCTCTTACAACCATAACGGAAGATGCAGAAGACAATAATATTTGTAAAATTGAACATATTACTTATTTCCCTAGAAAACCAAGGTAAAAATGAGGAAAAGAACTTACGGATTTACGAATCAAAGTCAAAATTATTACAAGAATTAAAATATAGTCCTCCTATTATTAAATAGTCCAGAATGAATCTGAGTTCGAGTCCCAATGAAATCCAAAATGGAAGGTGATGACGTCTGTTGTAACCCCTTATGTGCTGTTTTGTCAGCTGTTCTTTGTTAAATCACAGAAAATAATATTTCAGTTTTTATTTCAGAATAAATTTCAGTGAATGTCTTGTCCAAAAATTTTGGTCGGAGTACTTATATATTTCCAGAGAAAAGAATCATTTAATTCCATTAAAATAAAAATTTCAACTCAAACTGGTCACAACAAAACACCTTTAAGTGTCAATGGTTTGGAGCCCGAATAAACAATCTGTATAAAGACAAGTTATACAAACGTTCAAGACGCAAAACAGATTCCCGGATGAGGGTCAATGGTCATCTTCTAGAACAAAATATAAGCTTTTAACAGGCCTAGCATCATGTATTTCCTGTATGGCCTTAACTGAAATCAAATGGTTCTTACTCTGGGAAAGAAAAAAAAAAATTTAAAAACCTGTTTACCAGAACTGCTACTGTGTCTGAATCAAGGTTAGAAAACTAGATGCAGTGTTTCTATTATTATAACAGTCAGGTCAAACAAAATTTAACTGAATTTCTGGAAACTGTCAGATCCAGTAAAAAAACTACCTTATAATAGCATGTAATGGAATACAAAAAAGAAATAAAACTACAAACAAATAATTAAATATTCATAACAAACCACACCTCCCTAGTTACTTAAATGCTTAACGGATTATGGAACGGAGCAGATTACAGAGAGGATTATGGAACTGATTAGGGAAGGAATTTTAATGTTCTTTATTATGGTAATCTTTGTAAGGCAAGCACCATCTGCTTCTAAGCAAAACCCGTCTACTTTCGCCCTTGTGAGCGGTAGTTTACAAGCATGTTTTACAATACAAGAAGATAAAATGTTGTGATTTGATGGTAACAGCAATCATTCATAACTATAAATGACAATGGATTTGCATAGTCATGTCAAAATGACGTCTAAAATAAAGATTAAATGTTTCTGTTGTTATTTTTTTTTTTTTTGATCATCCAATGCCATTATCATACATTTATAAACCAGGGTTCAAACTAGCTTTTATTGAAGATTTTAAAATCAGATTTGTATTATTAAAGGTAAGGTATTATTAGCGATTATAAGAAATTTCATCATTCGCATTGAATACATGGAGCAAAGACAGAGCGACAAACAACAAAAAATAAATTAACTGAAATATACTTGATTTTGAAGATAAGATTACATATTGATGGCATGTTAACCGCTTTCTTGATCAGGTTTTGTAAGAACTTCAAGGAAGAATATCAATTGAAAGGGGAAAAAATAATTTAAGTACAAGATAAAAGAAAGATTTTCTGAAAATTTGTTGATTTAAATTAATAATTTCCAGTGTCAGAATCTCAAAGACTTCTGTGGATTAAAAAATAGAGTAAGGTTATAGTAAACCAAATATATTTTCTTACAATTAATTCAGATATCTTTATCTTTTAAATGCTATACGTCACTATCAGACAACGATTGGAGCTCATAGACGCGTATACAGCACTATCAAACAACGGTTAGAGCTTTATAGATGCGTATACGTCGCTATAAAATTTTATGGATGCATTACGTCACTATAAAACAAACATAATATTCAAAGGGATAGGAATGTTGATACACGCGCTAAAATTACTTACGTGCTTACTACTCCACACACACTTTGTTATTACAATCCAAATTATTGTTATTACAATCCAAATTATTGTTATTACAATCCAAATTCACATCCCTATTACCAAACAAAAAGGACAGGAGTGTTTATATAGACGCTATATCCTCACACAAACATACCATACCATCACAAACAAAAAGGACAGGAGTGTTTATATATATACGCTATATCCTCACACAAACAAAAAGGACAGGAGTGTTTATATAGACGCTATATCCTCACTCAAACATACCATACCATCACAAACAAAAAGGACAGGAGTGTTTATATAGACGCTATATCCTCACACAAACATACCATACCATCACAAACAAAAAGGACAGGAGTGTTTATATAGACGCTATATCCTCACACAAACATACCATACCATCACAAACAAAAAGGACAGGAGTGTTTATATAGATGCTATGTCCTCACAATACAATGTTAAAGAATAAAATATGTCCTCTATAAATATATAAAAATGTTAAAGAATAAAATATGTCCTCTATAAAGTGTTTATATAAAAAAAAAAAATTGTTATTACAATCCAAATTATTGTTATTACAATCCAAATTATTGTTATTACAATCCAAATTCACATCCCTATTACCAAACAAAAAGGACAGAAGTGTTTATATAGATGCTATATCCTCACACAAACATACCATACCATCACAAACAAAAAGGACAGGAGTGTTTATATAGATGCTATGTCCTCACACAAACATACCATACCATCACAAACAAAAAGGACAGGAGTGTTTATTATTATTATTTATTATTGTTATTACAATCCAAATTATTGTTATTACAATCCAAATTATTGTTATTACAATCCAAATTCACATCCCTATTACCAAACAAAAAGGACAGAAGTGTTTATATAAACGCTATATCCTCACACAAACATACCATACCATCACAAACAAAAAGGACAGGAGTGTTTATATAGATGCTATGTCCTCACACAAACATACCATACCATCACAAACAAAAAGGACAGGAGTGTTTATATCGACACTATATCCTCACACAAACATACCATACCATCACAAACAAAAAGGACAGAAGTGTTTATATAGATGCTATGTCCTCACACAAACATACCATACCATCACAAACAAAAAGGACAGGAGTGTTTATATAGACACTATGTCCTCACACAAACATACCATACCATCACAAAAAAGTAGAAGTGTTTATAGATGTGTTCTACTTACGTACACCGTTTAGGTGGCACAGTGGTTAGAGAGTCCACCTATAATGCTGGAGGTTGCAGGTTCGAACCCTGGCTAAGACAAAGAGTTATAAAATGGTACTAGCAGCTGCCTTGATAGGCTCTCAGCATTAGGAATTTGGTGTTATGACTGGTCGGCTTATTGTCAGGATAATGTGACTGGGTGTGACATGATGCTACATGTATGTGGTATGATGCCCAATGCTAGATATAACTATAAACTGTCACACTTTAGACGTCTTAGTGATATGACTGACAAAATTTAAAAGCTACTTTAAAAATAAGAAAATAACACACACATTACTAACATACAAACATATCATCCGACATGACATACATACATACATACATACATACATACATACATACATACATACATACATACATACATACATACATACATACATACATACATACATACATACATACATACATACATACATACATACATACATACATACATACATGAAAAATGCAATGTTGAACTTGGTTAGATGCTATCTAAGACACATGCCCTAATGTTACTAGCCAAACACACACACACACACACACACTGCCTAGCACCCGCTTTTTGTATTACAAACCAATATATATATACACACACTATCCAGAACCCGCTTTTTGATTTCTATCAAAGGCAAACCACCCTATCTAGTACCCGCTTTTAGATATATTATCCAACAAACTCCGTGCATTCCAGCAAACACACATCTATCCAACGAATACATCAAAACCGTCAATGACTACATCAATGTTAATCACAGAGACGTCACAACAGCAGCAGCAATTATTGCAACTATTAATGATAACAAAGGAGTATGAATTGTCCGTGGATAAGTATAAAGAGATTTAAAGCTGCTAATGTAAAGATCATAAGTTATTTTGCTATGCCCCCCCCCACAAAACAAGCACAAAAACCTAAAGAATCGAAGGAAACAAAAGCGCCCATGGCCCGTTTCTGGGTTACCTATATCTCTAACAAAAAAGATACTACTCAGCGATGGCCAAGTCAAATAAAACTTAAATTCCTCCAAGATACAACGTGTCCATGTTTGAGTGTGTTTGAGTATTTAATACCAAACACATTGGTATATTCTTGTAAAATCAGAAACATCATCTCTCTCTCTCTCTCTCTCTCTCTCTCTCTCTCTCTCTCTCTCTCTCTCTCTCTCTCTCTCTCTCTCTCTCTCTCTCTCTCTGACATAATTTTTGCCTCTAGTTTTTTTTATTTGTCTTGCCTGTTTTGAATTTTTTGATAGGTATAGGTTTTCTTACTTGCCCTTTATCTTGATTTTGACAACAGTTATTTTTACTTTTGTCTTTTATCTTGTCTTGTTTGTTCATTTTCTTTAACATTGTAGACATTCTAGAGAGCACTGTCCTTTTCCTTGACTTTTATCTGGAGAGGGAATGGCTTGGAAGTGTACCTTGTAAATCTCTGACAAGAAGGTAGATCAGTTTTGACTCCCCCATCTTTACAATATGAAAACAGGATGAGTGAAAATGAAAATTTTAAAAATAATAATTAGGAAACCCAAATTCAAAAGTAGAAATTATAAATTACAAAATAAAAGAAAACAAAAGATTTATAAAATCAAAGATCAAAAACTTAAATTTGAAAGTGAAAAATGAAAATAAAAATATAAAAAGAAAATATTTAGAAAAATTAAATTTGAAATACAAAACTTATATTAATGAAAATTAAATTTGAATATAATCATTTAAATTCAAATTAAAAAATGAAACTCAGAAATGAAAAATTTTAAATTAATATTGAACACGAAACTTAAAAAGTGAGAATTGAAGAAAATATTTAGTTTGAAAAATTAAACTGAAAATGATAATTGAATAATGAAGATGAAATAATAAACATGACAATTGAACATGAAGCATCAAATTTAAAAAGATGAAATTTTAAAAGAATTTCAAAATAAAAAAGAAAATGAAATTAGGAAAAGAAATTTGAAAATGTAAATTGTAATAAGTTTGAAATTGAAATTGAACAATTACATTAAAAAAAACTACATGTACTCAAAAATGAAAAATTTCATAAAAAATGTAAATAAAAATTGAAAATGAAAATATAAAAAATGAAAATTGAAAAGTTGAAAAAATCCCCACTGAAAAACTACATTTGAAAATGAAAATTGAAAATAAAAAATTAACACAAAAATTAAAAACAAAAACAAAAACAGACTTCTAAAAAAACTCAGTTCAAACTTTAAAGTTTGCTTTTAAACAAATTGTTAGAAATACTGTACAAGGAAAATAGACAAAATCACATTTTTTTGGCCACTTAATTCCATTTGTGATAGTATATTCCTATGTTTGCAGGTATAGTGCATTTAAAAGCTCTCCTACACTTGCTTGTGTGTGATAGCGTGTGTGTCTGAATGTGTTAAACCTGTGGATATTTTTAACATTGTATTTAACATTAGAGGTCAAATGACCATAACCTGAAAGTTTAGCCTCAATGATACATTCCCATATTCTAAATTAACCAAGGGTCCAGAATTATCATATATTACCTACTTACTAGAACTAGACTTTTTGCATATCCATTTCTTAATTTTATTTTACTTACAACCACTCCAGTCTTTTGAACAACAGCTGTGATGCCTATCTATCTAGTCTAGTATCTAGAAAGATTCATAATATTTGATGATAAGATTTATGCAGTCTACAGTCTTAAACACCACTGTAAGTAAATATTGGAATTCACATCTATATTCAGAAGAACAAATTGAATGCCTGGTACGTGGCTTTCCATGAAAACAATAGAATTAAAAAAGTTCTCTGATCACCATTACACTGGTTTGCCTTGTCTAAAGAAGGCTGCTGGCCATTTTTATCAATTATTATCACTATGTGTGATATTTCACATAGTCTGGTTCCTGCTTTGTATGCTTCCTGCATTACACTCCATTATAGCGGAGTTTAGTGCAGTGTGCATTGAAGTAGGAAACCAGACTATGTTTCACAGAAGCAAAAAGTACTAGCACCATTGTCAAATGGACACTTTAGAAAAGTATACCTCCTGAGCTGCCAGAATGCACTTTGCACAGATTCAAGTGAAACACAAAGAACAATATATCTGAATGTTATAAGAAGACTAATTACTTTGAAAATGCCATGCCACGACTTTTGTCAGTATTACAACAAGTTCCATAGACAAAAGTCAGTGACACTGTTCATGATTTAGGGAATTACTAAATACTTAAAAAAAACAACTGACTCCACCAGATGAGAAGATGATTTGTTTGAATTTCGGATCTCATCTCATGTCCTCTGTGTGTGTGTGTGTGTGTGTGTGTGTGTGTGTGTGTGTGTGTGTGTGTGTGTGTGTGTGTGTGTGTGTGAGTGTCTGTGTGATCTTATTCATTTAAATAAACAGATCAAGACATAGAGACACATTTTTATTTTTGTATATTCTTGTGAATAAGAATCAAGCTTCAAAACACAAAATCCATATGAAAACTCAAACAACGGTAAGATTTTAAATATGCATGGTAATTTAATGGCATATCCATGGTGTTGCCAACTGATTTGCTTAGCCTTGAACTTGAGATTTTGCTTGGAATTTTAAATAAAACAAAATGAGCATCAAGACTGGTGAAGCAATGGGCTTTACTTTCTTGAAATAAGTAAAGCAAATAATACAGGTATGATGATATTGTTGGTTTCATGTGAAACAAACTTTAATTTCTTCTTTGTACTATATTAACATGTCGTACAACATGACAAGATGTGTTTGATGAGTCAGACATGTTATCATTGTCTTTGTGAGGTATATACTTATACAAACAAAATGGACTCTCTTTAACTTATTAGGAGCAATGTGCATGAGAATTGCAACTCTTTTCAACACCAAGATACTCTTCAGAGTACCTTTAAACGAAAGTAATATGTGTGTGATTATATATCTGACAAATCTGGATTTGCCCAAACTACTCAGTCCATTTTAAAGTGGTTCCCAACTTTTATGATCTGATCTTTTGAGAACAGAGCATGTAGCCATAATGCCATACCTTTCAAGTTGCATTTGGAATGAGGACCAAGAACAAGTGTTGATAGGAGCATGGAAGTGTCAAACTGTTTTATGCTTTTCAATTGTTGATAGCGCTTATTCAAACTGTATGAAATTTGGTGCTTTTCTACCAAAGAAAAATACCAAGAGGACAATAAATTGTGTTGTGGGCTTTCAGACGACATTAACAAATGTTTGACACTGAAGAAAGAGCCAGGTGCTACCCTTCCTTGTGCCAAAGAAGGCATCACCTTGGAACATATCAAACAGAATGAAGGAAGATGATCCATTGTTCAAGTCATGCTAAATTGTTTGCAGGTAACTTGCTCAATTTTCATTACATTTGCAGCATCTGGGTAAAATACTGTTACGATAAGGATAGAGTTTTATCTTTGTATCTTAGGAGACATCAACAAACTTAAAAAAGAACAAACAATAACAAATGCCATATCTGACACAAGGCCAATACAAAACTCGCCAGCCATTTCAACTCAGCCAGATACATTACCCAATCCCTTGAACTGCTACCCTTCAAGCCAAATCAGAGATAGACAGACCATAAACATGACCATAATAGAAATATTTGATGCTGAATATGTGAACACATGGTGAATTTGACTCAACAGAAAATCCATAGTTAACAAGTGCTCTGTTTAACCTTTCATGTATCATTTTCTTCCTGTTAGTTATTATTATTATTATTATTATTATTATTATTATTATTATTATTATTATTATTATTATTATTATTATTATTATTATTATTATTATTTGTTTCCTCTACCTTTCCTTATAATGTCAATGCGTTAAAATCTTTGCTTCTTGTAGTGAGAATTATATTCAGAACAAAAAGCTAGAAGCAAAAATTAATATACTGCAACAGATGGCATTTCATCTTCTCACAATTTACTTACACAAATCACTGATGCCAGGTAGTACTGTATTCACTTGTTTAAAATAAGTCTTGCATTTTGGGGCTACAAAAAGCAAATTTCTCTTTTCCAAGACAGATCTGTTGGAAGGGGTTGTTTGTCAGTGAGTCAAAATTGTACTTTGGAAAGATAAACAAGTCAAACTGGATAGATATACAGACAGCTTATAAGAAAAATAAAGACAATAAGAGCAATATGAGTAGAATATGTCACAAATAAATTTTTCCATTCTTCATGTAATACAATTAATTAAAATCCATAAAGCTTATCATTTTAACTGTATTAATAAGATAAATCCATGAATTCAATTATCTAAGATCACATACTGGTATAAGAATAGCAGTGGTTCAGAATATTACATCATATGTTAATTCCACACATCCTACAAATAAACAATGAAAGTCAAGTCCTGCTTTTTGTGTTTCACATTATCCCATTAACATAGATATCTAATATCATCTTGTACAAAGTACAGGAATTCATCCTCATAGTCTGAAATCTTTCTTCATCATCTGGTCATTGTAAAGCATTGTAATCTAATCATCATAAATATCATCTGTTTCCTTAACTTCATCTTATATGAGGGTGCTTATATAAGGAATGAGCTTGGGCTCTGCAAATAACACTTTGATCAGTCTGTGAAGGATGCATCTGAGCATATGTCAATTGTGCTGCAAGATCACAGAGTTAGAACAACCACCCTCTGTTACTTGGCAACTATCCAGCTCAAGACTCAAAGGGTTGTCCTATGGGAAAATAAGGAGGGCGCTGCCTTTACAAACCAATGGATTACCTCATGCATGTACAGTAAGTTGTAGAGCTTTACTTGGCACTTAACAATTATTAATGTGTGGCTGAATCAAAAGAACTGTCAACCTGAAAAATAGGGAATGTGTCCTTATCAAGACAAGAGCTTATTGGGCCATATGCACTGGCAAACAACTTGCAAAATTTCACTTGAGAATTAAATCTAACTTAAGGAATAGGAAAAGAAAATTAAATTAAAACTTTTATTCAAATAGATTGTTTATACAGCAAAACACAAATATTAATACAAATGCAGGTCATATGGATTTGCACAAAAAAGGAAGCAATATACTAACTAGTAAACACCCATGTTAAACAACATTCACTTTGTGGTGGGTAGTATTTATCTTGCTGGTATGATATGGCTACAACAACTGTGTAACGAACAGTCATGAAACCGAAAAACACATTGTTTACCATATATACATTTTTAAATGGAAAATAGTGATATGAAGATGTAAAACTATTTGAATTGAAAGTATTTTTATGTACTGCAAACATCTCAAGTTTCTGATATTAGATTTATAAAATATTGCTTAAACAATAACCCCTACTCTGCATGAATAAAATTTTCAGTAAAGCAAAACATTGACTTATAAGTGAGGATATATGATACATGCCACAGTACTGCAAGCTAAGATGCAATTTTTATGCCTTATTCATTAGTAATACAAGTAACTCCCTTTCCAGATATGTAGTTATTTCTTGGTAATATTTTTCTTTATACTTCATTATTCTTGTTAGATGTGTCTGCAATTCCAAACTGAGAATTGTATTGTTGTATATGTATCAGTTTTTGAGTGTGTGTGTTAAATCTTTATTGTACCTTGAAGAAAAACCTTTCTCTAGATGAAAATTTAGGTCAATGCTGTTTTCCAACTCTTGGAAATCAACCAAATATCAAAGCTTAGGTTATGTTGGCATGTTGTTGGTTCAAATCTCTGTAGGAATGAATTAAAATTTAACCTGTATAATAATAATACCCTTCTTTCCCTATATAATTTCACTTGTGTAGGATACATCCAAATACATCACATGCCTGTTAATTACAATTAAATCAATTTTACAATTAAGTCAATTTTACAAAATTCATACTATTACATTTTAAAAGTATTCATTCCTCAAACATTCAGAATTACTATCTACTTCAGTATACTTGTTAAATTTCAGACTATAATGTACTTTTAATTTTGTCAATCACCACTCCATTTTTGCTAGCCAAGGGTTGTTGATCTAGTTCATTCCACATCAACCCTTGTACATGTTGCTAGTCAAAACAATATCTGTTTCTCTGCTATCTGATTGGATGTAAGTAAATTAAACTGATCCAATTAGACTGCTCATTCTATTTACCTCTGAATAATCATTGCAGCTGCTGCAGAATATAACACATGTCTCTTCCTCCAATTTGAATTGTTCAGACACATTTTTCATCATTCTGTACACTGAACATACATAACACACTTTTTCATTGGCTATATTATTTAGTTTGGTATGGGCAATAACTTTTCACTCATTTGCAAACCCCAGACTAGCAAAGATGATTCTCTACTTAAACTTTCTAACTGCAGATGGCAGTAAAACAGGGGATGAATAATGAACCAATCAATCAGTCACACAGTTGATTAGCCGCCAGAAACACAGATAAATATACAGACGGGGTAGTGGTGGAGTTGAGACCTCTGCAAATGGGGGATGGGAGGGCAATATTTTAAGATTACTCAAAGACTGGCTTTGCAAAAATTAGCTGTGCCATCAAAATTCTTTTCTTTAGTTTTGTCATCCTTTTGATAAGTCTCTACCATTATTCACACTGACAGATGACTCTTTTCCTTAAAACTTCCAAGAACTACTGTATACTTACTGGCAGAAACAATAAATTCAATTTTACATACATGTCTCTTTAACTTCAATCACTATACACTAAAATGAAATTGATCAGAGGATAATATATCTCAGAGTCAGCGAAAAAATGACCAAGCAGTCATTTACACACAGAAAACATAATTGTGCTTCTGTATTGACACAAAGTAAAAAGCAATTTAAATGTAACAATTTATATATAGATTATTTTATCCAAACATTATGTTCAGTTGTAAAATTCAAACTCCATAAAGTTTTATTTCTTACTAAATAAATCTAAATGATCATATTTACATGGTATTTTAACTGACTAATATAGCTCAAAACTGTTAAATCTGACATGTTGTTTTCCTCTTTTCTAATGTCATAAACTTGCAATTTGAATTCAGATTTATTAGCAAAATTATTGAGAATCTATTTATTTATGTGGAAAGTAAAGCTTCTAAATTCATAATTTAATGATACATTTTGAGTTCCAACAGTTGTTCCATGAATTGTATTTAAACCTGAAATACATTTGTGATTAGTGATTTAAATAATCATAACCTCCCCCACCACCAAAAATTAAAATATGTCTTGTTTCCCATGTTCTGTCAATAAATACATCTGTGTATTTGTAGTTCTGCTGAGCTGTTTTTTTTCTCTCTCAAAGAATGATGCTGAGAACACGATGTAAACAGTCCTTGTGAAAATACAATCAATATACAAGTATGGTATGCAATTATCCATTGCCAAAATATAATCAATATGCAGGTATGGTATGCAATTATTCATTGCCAAAATATGATCAAGTTCAAATTGTACTAAGAATATTTTGACAATTAAAACTCAACAGCATCTGCATTAAAAACAATTTTCATTTAAATTGCGACATGAGTTATTTTTTATTTACTTGTAATGCATTATCTACAATCATACTTTTGTTTCATATACATTAAACAGAGAAACAAGAGTAAAAGAAAAAGTATCTTTTGAAACCACCTAGTCAGTAATGCACAAGTGCAGCAACAAATCTATGAAACACAATCATGAATGTAATTGATTAAAAAAATACCTAATCAGAAATATGTGCACTTCTACAATGATGGCAGCAACAGGTAAGGCATTCCTCCTTTTGCAATCCACTCTTGATTTCAAGTGAGGAAATGGTTTGAAAAATATGGCAATATGTGTAGGATTTTTACACTACTAATAAGAATTTAAAACAGGATTGCATACACATTTTGTGCCCTGATAAAGATTTGAATATCCCACACATAGATCATCAGAGTAAGAGTCATATTTAATAACAGTTAATATATTCTACTTGTGCAACTGCATTTATCTTTTAATAGGACTAGTGCAAATTTTATCACATATTTTGCTGAATACTAGCATAGTGTAAATTTTAAATTTTATGCTTAATTTTTATCCTTGTCACATAATATTAAAGACAGCAAAGAAATATGTTTGTGTTGAGAGTCTTAGTGTCTACCAATGCAATTATGCAAGTCACTGGGCTCACACAGCAGTTGTGTCCCTTGACATCCTACTTAAAGTCATCATCATCATCATCATCATCATCATCATCATCATCATCATCATCATCATCATCATCATCATCATCATCATTAGCAGTAGTAGTATCTGGTAAGATACATAGTCAATGTATCTCTATCATAAGTTATTAATAAGTAATACTTCATAATTTTTTATTAGAAAATTAATTACAATTTTAACTTTTCTTGCTGAAGACTTTGAATGTGACTAAACCAGTATATTTATAAAAATTAATTTTATACGGCTTTTTTATTGCAGAAATTTTTCCCACCATACGTCTGTACTCTGTTACATTTTATAACATCTCAGAAATGTCCCAACCATAAAAAAGATGTATATTATCCACATTCATGCCCTGTTCTGTAACTATGAACAACCTACCATTGATTACATTTCTAAATTAGTCATCTGTACTCCAGCTCCTCTACAAGTACTAATTATTTTATGCTTGTCTTTTCATTTCTAGAAGAATTAGAGATTCTGGTTCAGATTGTGTGACAAGAATAATGTAACAGAATGCTGACACGTATCCCACATTAATAGTCAAAAGCAAGCTTTCTGGGTGTCATATATTGTTTAACAATTTCATCTGTGACTTGTGCTCTTTTCTCACGGTGCTCTGAAACAAGTTTCTGTAGAACTGTGATCAACTCTTTTTTCAAGTCACCAGTAAGTAGTTCCCCGCTGGTGTAATCCTGAAAAAGCAACAAGTATACTAGTATCTGTATGATTTCTCATTTATTTTGGATTTTTAAAATATTGTTTATCAATCAAATAATATATTATTTGTTTGATATAAGTATAGTATTCTCACAAAGAACATGATTGTGACCAATTCTTTTTTCACATCATAATTCCTTTAATATCTATAATTCTGATATTTATCCATGACAAGACTAGGGGGACATTGTTTTAAAGGTTCTGTTAAGTGGAGGTCAGCTTATTACTGAATTTGGCTTTGTTAATAATGATTACTTGTAAAATATCAATAACGTTTTTGAAAAACAATCTTTTTGCATAGTTACAGGTTCAAGCCATTAATATACTATTTACTGCATATATCTGCCTGTATGTCAAGTCCAGATGCAAACACCAAGACCTGCAATCACATGATGTGTCAGTCTGGGTGAATGCAATTCATTAGGAATAATCAGTAGAACAAACAACACAGATCTTCTGGTACATTATTGGACTATAATCAGTAGAACAAACAACACAGACCTTCTGGTACATTATTGGGTTGCTGGTTAGGGTCAATGTTATTTGCAGTTGAACTTGACTTATAAGAAACTGTCAACAGTAGGTGGGTTGGTGTAAATTTTTTAGCATTACTCTGGGCTGAATATCTAACCACAAGCAAGGATAATACATATAGAAAAAATAATGAGCTTGAGACTAGATATGTGGTGGAGATAATGGAAGTCAGATTGACAACATTTTGACTCAAGACAAAGTAGACACCATTAAAAGTCTTTTGACAAACACTCCATGTTATAATGATCATCCGTCTAAAGGGAGTAATGACAAGAAGATTTTCTTGGCAGCTGTCCTGGTAGCCATACTGTATGTATGTCTGGCATTTAGGACCAATTAGATATCATAAGAAGTCTACTGATGAAAACCCCATGTTAATAATATACCATCCAATCCATCTTGGAGGAGTAGAGATAACATTTTCAAGATAGATATCATTTTCATTTATGATTAACTAAACACCAAATGAAATTAACTATTGTTATGAAACCATCAACTTTCCATTTAATAGGAATAGCCAAAGCAAAGATTTTTTAAGATGAAATGTTAGATCAGTACCCTATTAATTCAGAATGCAGAAAACAAAACATAACAATCATATTGTAAACCCCAAGTTGCTGTGACAATATATTCAAGTAATAAAAAGACTATCAAGTTCCTCACATTGATTAAACTTCATTTCAAGCCAAAACTGGACATCATCATAAAGCCAAAGACACAGTTTTAATAAGACTTTCTGTTCAGGAGTAGCAGTAATAAAATTTTCAATTGTGACAGTCCTACTGGATGTCAGACTGGCACCTTTTTCAATTGGGTAACAAAGCATCATATTAGAAATATTTTAGAGAAATCTTTATGTTGATAGGAATATCCATTCACGAGGGGTAGTGATAACAATAACATGATTTTCAAAACAATTGGTGTGGTGGCTAAATTCAGATCAGTACCACTTTCATTTAGCACCAACTAGACACCATAAATATTGTAATGAAAACCTCATGTTCATAAGACCACACACACAAGAGTAGCAACAGCACATGTTGCAAGATGGCTACTGTGTGGTGACCATAGAGATTAAGATCAACCAGACATCATAAAAGTTTTTTTTCAGTAAACACTCTACATTGATATGACCATCCATGTAAAGATAACAAGACTTTGAAGATGGATGCCCAAGAAGCACCATGTTTTTTTAGGACCCTGGGATCAATGTGTATTTAAGGTTTCATGGCAATCCTCCAAGTAGTTTACATAGAATAGTACTACTGGATGGACAACAAACCATCCATAAGTTCTGGTCTATGATGACCAGTAGATCTAAATACTCTTTAGAATGACAAACCATTCATGTTTACTGAGAAGGAGATCAATGAAATTTACTGTACTATTGCTTGCAAAAAGATTTAGTTTCCCTTCTGTATGCACATTTTTGCCAGCTAACTTTAAGAAGTATAGACTTCAGGAACTTGACCTGTAACAAGCTTAGTCAATGACATCTCTAAGATTGGTCAATGACCTCTTTATCTTTAATCCATGACACCTTTACTGATGATTTGACAAAGAAACAATGTGTAAATGAATCCCAGAGACTTCAATGATTCCTGATGGTTTTACCTGCTTTGGGGTTGCCTGGATGGTAGGTCAACCTCAGGTCTTTGTCATAGCCTTGGTAAATTAAATGTTTAGATAACTCTTCAGATCTTTTTTAGGAATGTTTCATCATTGGAGCATATTCTGTATATCCTCATTGCCTGGCTATATGGGATGTTTCTAATGCAGAGTTTTAGAGGACAGCTGGTTGGGAGTAGATACTGGTGTTTATCGGTTGGTTTCAAGTAGATGTCTAAATGGAGTTTTTTTTCTATTTGTCTGGTTGGGTCCAAGAAAACATCGTTTGAGTTGGAGACTTCTGTTGTGAATGTGTGTGTGTGTAAATGTGCATATATATATATATATATATATATATATATATATATATATATATATATATATATATATATCTATATATATATATATATATATATATATATATATATATATATATATATATATATTGTTCAACATAACTATTATTACTTTGAACAATTAACCAATGAGACCTGGCAAAAATTATCCTTTCTCATGTATGTTATGTAACCTGTTCATGCAGAGATAGAAGAATGTGCTGAAAATCAAAGAGCAACTCTTGTGCCTTTTGTTTTTCCACTTGCTCAAATAAATGCCCTAACAGATGTGCAAAACTGAGAAGTATGGAGTATTTACAAAAACAGCAGTGATGACAGAAGTGGTTAAAGTGATGAAAACAATTCCACAAAAAGCACCAAGTAGAGACAAAGTTGATACAACATTCTTAATTTAAATGTGGCATTAAATACTAGTTTCTGCAGTATATTACAATCAAGACAAAGTATGTGTGGATAAGCTTTTGCATTACTGGGATCATGTAATTCTTAAGATCTTGAGCTATTGTAGCTTCAGCATTACAAGAATCTTTATCATCTACATCAAACATCTACAGCACATTTTTTTTTTCTCACAAGTTCCTGGTTTTGCAATGTCCACACATGTGTACAAATCTTCCCATTGCTTAATGTAAATTTTAAAAGACAGAATTACAAACCTTTCTTATCTTTTCCAGTTTTGTATCATCCTCCATGAAAAAGGTGAGATACTGATAGGAGACATCAATTTCGCAGTTGCCTCCCTTCCCTTTATGCTCCTCCAAGGTTGCACCACCTCCAGAAAATGCATACTTGTTGATCTGAGAAAGATATAAAAAATGTTATGTGCTGTACAAATTCAGATATATATCTAACTAGAAATGTTGCCAATGAACACAAATGCCCTGTCATCTGTCTTAAATGCAAATCTCGACATTTTTATATGTGATTATGCAGACTTTTGCAAGCTAATGTTTCTTACACATAGAATAATTAAAATGCAACTATGCACATGCGTGAGCAGTGTCTGAAAGCATAATTTAATTTTTTAACATGGAGACTTTTGCTGACTAATATGTTTTTTCACTTACAAAAATTAAAATGCCCTATACACACAAATAACAAGTTTATGAAAGCTGAATTATATTTTTCATATTAAAGGGCTCCCTATAGTTTCAGGACAAAGCCTTTTCTAAGAATCCTGGGGGGGGGTCCTCATTTTCGAAAGGATAGAAAAGACAATTAAAATGTATATAACCATTATTCTATTAGAAATCACGACTAAATGTTTAGCTATTTATAGTATCACACTAAAGAGAGAATATTTTTCAGTGAACAATATGGTAAGTTAAAATATTACACATGCCAATTGTTATTTTTTTACTCCTATAACACCACTCAAAAAATTAAAAAATCAGAACAAAAATACTTTCAATCCCAAGAATGATGATTTTGAATGTTGCGTAGTTTTCTCGCGAAGTAGAAAAGCACCTCCATTCAAACCAATGAAACCTAAATGAGTAAACACCTGGCATAACACTATATTGTATATATGTACAGTACATAAAATACCATCATCTAATTAAACAATGAAAATATATACCAGGTAGCATATGTGCAAAAAAAAATAACTAAAAATGAAGCCAATAATTAAATGGTGCTTAATTGCCCTAAGAAGCAAAGATGGGATACAATGAGGTCTCTATAGACAAGATGGCTAATCATGGTACATGTAAAATATCTAAATAGCTTGAGACTGTAAATGTGAACTGTTGTCATGAATTAGTCAACTTTAGGCACTGATACTCAAATGTCAGCAGTCAAATGAAATGACTGCCTAACCTTTTTTGTGCCTTTTGTTGGCATCACAAGTCACAGGTTTTGCCAACTCACTTTAATAAGTAGATGCATGCAATTGACTTGATATAAAGAAGTGTTACTGTAATCAGAAGTGCTCGAAGACATGCAGTAATTTATGCTATCTTAAAAATTATTTTTAATGACAAACTGTCATCATCAAGGTGGTGACCTTGTTGCTTGAAGGTAGAGTATGGCATTCCAATGGGGACAAAATATAAGATTTTATCTATTGCTACCATGGTCCAGCATTTCACATTTCATCACCTTCATCAATGGGTAATGATGATGAAGTGTCATCAGAACGCATCATAATTATAATTTTGCCCATTGGATATTCCATCAGTAGTGTTAGGATAATGGAATGTCTGTCTGGAGTGGCCAATTTGGCTTACTTAGACAGAAGCAATGTCAGTTAAAATATGAATTTCTTAGAAATGGTTGGTCCATTCACCTGTTTGTCTGGCTTGCCAGTTGTAGATAAGCATTTTCCATTATTCAATGTCACTGATAAAGCTGGATTGGTTGGTCAGGAATGGTGTATCAAAGTCAGTATATGGCTTGGTATGTTTGATATTGCCAGCTGGCTGTCTGGTATGTGTAGACAGCTGGTATAGAAGGCATCTCTACATTAGATGACTTCTTATGATGTATTGGATAATGCACATATTTTGTGGTCTTTGAGCTGAGTTTGGGTCATATATTTTTGTGCCAAAATAAATAAATAAATGAATAAATGTATGCATTGACATGTTTTGTGTGTCCTTCCTCCAAGACCGTTTACACTTCCTGCACTTTCTTGATGTCTTTGTAATGAAGAAATGAAACAAATAATTACAGCACCCAATATCTCTAGTGCAATGATATGATCCCACCTGCAATCAATGGTAAGTACCCAAAATTTGTAAATTGCTGAAACATCATACTTGTAACCAGTCACCCAACACTCACTACATGACCCTGTACTCAGTATGACCATAATTTGTGGACCATGATACATATACTCTGAACACCAATTTAACAATCAAATGTTTGTTGCAGGAAAATATATAAAAATATGTAAAACTGTATTACAATCTTAACATATTTTAATTGATCGACTAGGCTTTTACATTGATTTGGGAGCCAAGTCCCAAGGACACACAAAGGCAGCTGACCATGGCTGGCTTGGACAGGAATCAAACCTCCAACTACTAAATTACTAAACTAAGCAAGCTACCACAGCTCATTCTCATTTTTTACATTAGAAAATAAATATGGCTGCCCAGTATTAAATATAGTTCTGCTGTGAAATGGATTATTTCTATGCCTGATTTAGTACAATCAGCATATTCTAATGTAAGAACAATGATTTACTTTCAAGGATTTATGAAAGCAATGAAGTTTCTAAGTGAGAGTCCTTGATCAGTGCTTAGAAATCTGATCAGAAAGATTCAAATAAACATCATAAGTTATATGTTCTATAGTAGGGGGAAAATCAATTGGATGGAAAATGATACTTACAGTCAGGTGTTTTTACTTCATTTCATTATTTGAGTCACAAGGTGACAGAATGACTGATGATAATCCAGAATTATTTTAATATAAGTTTTAAAAAGTAATAATTGCATAAAATAGCCACTGGCAACTAATTTTCTCTGGTTCTAAATGTTTGAAAATAATATGTTCTGAATATTGTTTGTTCCTTTTTTGCCATTTGTATAAAAGAAACAATGTTTCAAGAAAATAGATCTGTTCAATAATACTTACCTGGTCATAATTCTTTAGGAGAACTACTACTAACTCTCAAATCCAGCCCTCACAAACTAAACTTATTACATAAGGAAGCTAAAATTACCTACCCCAAAAGATGGCAGTTAAGTAGAGTGATCTCCCATTGCCACAAAGATTTTTGCCAAATCTTGTGTATAATTCAGTTACTACTGCAGTGGAATGCATGCTCTCTTAAAGGATGTAACTGTGGGAGGCTGTGAGGGTGTATGTGTATTATGCATGTGTATGTATATTATGAATGGGCCAGTATTACTGCAAAAAATATTTTATCAGAAAAATTGGTTACCCTCTTTAAATATGCTACCCAATTATAATAATTTATAAGAATATGTGTGTGTGTGTGTAATTTGGATTTTTAACATAGCTTTCATTTTGTTCACTAATATCGCTACAATGTCTGCATTGCAGCAGTTTATAGTGCTGTCTTAGACTAAGCACTGGGGCAGACATGCAGGATGATGTCCCAACCAGTCACATTATCCTGACACAAGGCCAACCAGTCCTAACACTAACCTCTTAATGTTTAGTGCCTAGTGAGGCAGCTGTTAGTACCATATTTATAGATCTTTGGTATGACTTGGCTGGAGATCAAACCTGTGACCTCCTGCATCCGAGGCATACACTCTAACCATTAAGTCACCAGAGCAGACAAAGAGAATATGTAAGTGAAGGGGGTAACATCCTCTTACCCTGGTAAGATATACGAGTCACCATATACTTTGAAAAATAATGACTGAAGCATTAACTCCATAAGTAGAGATGTGACTTTTCATGACTGGGCAAATTCCCTCTTGCAAAACCAGCAGAGGTAATGAAACCACATCCTTACAAATCTGCCAAATGACCTGGAAAGGTAACCTGTTGCATTGTGGTGATAGGTCCCACCAGGTCGATCTTAGCCTTTTGAGCAGAAAAAAACTGAATCTGACCTCCATCCCATGGCTTGTATAATATCAGCTGGGGAAAAGTTTTGCTAGAATGCAAGGCTAAAATTCAACTACCATACCTTCATGATGTGTAATAAGCTTATTTGATTCAGTTTAATTCTCAATATGCAGAGTGATGAGAGTGCCTTTGCTGCTATTCTCTCCTTTCCATTTTTGTGAGGTTAAAATAGATAGTTCTTTTCATGTACCACTTTTGAGCTCTCACCGGGTCCTGTAGACAACCCTGAGATAAAGGGTCCAGAACAGAGGTTTCACCACAAAAGAGTGATTTTCCATGAGCAGGAACCCGTTCTTGTCAACAAGAAGGGGACATCATGAGTAACACTGACCCACCCATCAGAACTCATAAATCAAATACTTCACTAATTCCCCCTGTTGTCACTAGTGCAACTAGGAAGCATGTTTTATGTGAGAGGTGAGCCAACAAAATTCTTGAATGATGTTCAAATAGTGTTAAATCAGCCAGGTGTGCACCTATGTCACAAAGCACACATTTACTGGTCTCCTGCAATGAGATGAGTACCACAGCCTTCACTGCTCAGGTTGATGTATATTTTTAATCCTTCTTACATAATGTCTTTTAGTGTTGTAACTAGTGGACTTTCCATATTTTTGTTTTGTCTTTCACTTTTCCTTCTAAACTGAGAATATCTGATCAAACTTAGCATCTTTTTGCAGTAATTTTTTTATTAATTGCAAACAACTGGTGACTGTCAAACTAATTTGTATGTGAAATGCTATGTTGACAAAAAAAGGGAGCCTGTTACATGATTGACCAGTTTTAGCCTGGTACCCTATCATATACAGTCTTTAATTTGTAAGATAGAAGCTAAGACTGCTAACATACCATTTATATGTCATGGCAAATGCATGTCAAGTTGACTGGAACAAAACTGTTTCACAGCTGTTAGGTATATCATCTTCATAATTTTCAGTGGTAATAATAGTATGTAATTGTCACAAAACCTGACATCTAAAGAACACAGATCAGTTAGGATATTATATTAAGTAATTTACTGCCATACTAGTATGTAATGTTTATAAATCAGCAAATATTGTGAGATTCCATTTGTAAACTTCATTATGAGTCCCCCTGTGGAGGGTTAATTTTTACATTTTATGGAAAACTATGCTGTCTGCAAGGGAGGAGTGGCCATCCTAGAGGGTTATAGTTGAACATTAAAATCTCCAAGTTATTCTAGCCATAAAAACCATGTGGCTGTTGGTCACTAGGATAATTCAAGAGGAAGACTAACTGGAGATTTTTGCTGTAAAACTAAATTCAATACCTTGGTTTTGATCTCTTCATTGGTGTCCGTCAGGAAAATAGAGGAGGTAGGATCACTAGCACTCATTTTACTCTGTGCCCCCTGTAGCGCTGGGAAGAAAGTAGAGTGGACAAGGGCCGGTTTTAGACAGTCCATCCTTGGAGCTACATCTCTTGTCATACGAAAATAGGGGTCCTGCATGAAAAGAGAGAAAAACGTGGTAATGTTGAGTAAAAAGGATCATAACATTTTGTAATTACATTGTTAGTTCATGCAAAAATATAAAAGGAACTATCTGCCTTTTTTATAACATTTTGTCTTAAAGTATTGAATGAAGCAAGTTTAAAAAGACTCATGAGTGACAATCAAGGTTGATTGATTAAAATTATATGATTTAGATCTTGAATGTAATTGTGTGTTTAAACATTAAATTATCAAAACAAAATTTAAGTGTAATTTCTGAAAAGATGCATTTAGGATGATAGGATCTGCTCAGCTAAATGTAATTGTCAATTGTGTGCTTTGAACACTTAATTCTATAATTGACTTCAAAAGGATAAATACATGTATTTATGTATACACCTAAATCTATAATTTCTCTCAAAAGGATAAATACATGTATTTATGTATACACTTAATTCTATAATTGGCTTCAAAAGGATAAATACATGTAATTATGTATACACTTAATTCTATAATTGACTTCAAAAGGATAAATACATGTATTTATGTATACACTTAATTCTATAATTGGCTTCAAAAGGATAAATACATGTATTTATGTATACACTTAATTCTATAATTGGCTTCAAAAGGATGTATAATCCTAGTGGCTTCATTCAATTACATGACCCTTGTGGGTGTGAGCTTCTCATTTCCTTTTCTTCTTTTTTTTAAGAATAAATTATTTTGTGGACTTTCCACAAACACTCTATTATTAACTATAATGTATATGTAACATATATCAGTTGAAGGTTCATTTAGTACCATTAAGAAGAAAAGCCTTGGCTGATCTCTTAGACCTTGGGATCTGTTAATCTCTATATTTATGTATGTGCAATACCTAGAAGAAAACAAGATTGACAGGATTCTTGCTACTTAAAAGATTGAATTCACAATATAATCACATACTATGGTAATAATAATAATAATAATAATAATAATAATAATAATAATAATAATAATAATAATAATAATAATAATAATAATAATAATAATAATAATAATAATAAAGACTATGTTGATAAGGTAACTCAGTTACAGAACTAACCTACCTTGAGACCTTTTATCTTTTATGTACAATATATACAGTATATATATGTATGTGTATAGATAGATAGATAGATAGATAGACAGACAGACAGACAGACAGATAGATAGATAGATAGATAGATAGATAGATAGATAGATAGATAGATAGATAGATAGATAGATAGATAGATAGATAGATAGATAGATAGATAGATAGATAGATAGATAGATAGATAGATAGATAGATAGATAGATAGATAGATAGATTGATAGATAGATAGATAGATAGATAGATAGATAGGTAGGTAGAGAGAGAGAGGTAGGTAGGTAGATAGATAGATAGATAGATAGATAGATAGATAGATAGATAGATAGATAGATAGATAGATAGATAGATAGATAGATAGATAGATAGATAGATAGATAGATAGATAGATAGATAGATAGATAGATAGATAGGTAGGTAGAGAGAGAGAGGTAGGTAGGTAGGTAGCTAGCTAGCTAGATAGATAGATAGATAGATAGATAGATAGATAGATAGATAGATAGATAGATAGATAGATAGATAGATAGATAGGTAGAGAGAGAGAGGTAGGTAGGTAGGTAGGTAGCTAGCTAGCTAGATAGATAGATAGCTAGCTAGCTAGCTAGATAGATAGATAGCTAGCTAGCTAGCTAGATAGATAGATAGATAGATAGATAGATAGATAGATAGATAGATAGATAGATAGATAGATAGGTAGAGAGAGAGAGGTAGGTAGGTAGGTAGGTAGGTAGGTAGGTAGGTAGATAGATAGATAGATAGATAGATAGATAGATAGATAGATAGATAGATAGATAGATAGATAGATAGATAGATAGATAGATAGATAGATAGATAGATAGATAGATAGGTAGAGAGAGAGAGGTAGGTAGGTAGGTAGGTAGCTAGCTAGATAGATAGATAGATAGATAGATAGATAGATAGATAGATAGATCGATAGATAGATCGATAGATAGATCGATAGATAGATCGATAGATAGATCGATAGATAGATAGATAGATAGATAGATAGATAGATAGATAGATAGATAGATAGATAGATAGATAGATAGATAGATAGATAGATAGATAGATAGATAGATAGATAGATAGATAGATAGATACACACACAGTACAATGTGAAGAATCTGGCTTGACACTAAATAATTAAGTGCTTTTAAAAGTCAAAGTATCAAGCCTGGAACACATGCACAGGCATCTGTGAAAACACAAGCATAAATAAAATATAAATTATCATTCTGCATTGACAAATTCAACTGGGAAATTCAACTTTGTAAAATTACAAAACACATTTGTTGTACTAGAACTGTTCAATTTTCTGAAGATTTCATCCATCTGAAACATTGATTCTAAAAAAAATGCTGGGAGGCTGTTTTATGTCACTGGGAATATTGATCCATACCAGTGGACCAGTATATTGAACATTTTTTTAAAAACAATTCTTTCTTTGGCCTTGGTATAATGAAATTTTTACTGCTTATGGACCTTAAATTTGGAGTACCATCAGCATCTTTGAGATGAAAGATATTGCTTAGTTAGATAGGAATGGCTTTGCTGGATACTTTATATATCAATTTGGCCTTTCTAAGAAATATTCTTTCATGTAGTGTCAAAATATTTATATTATTCATTGCAACATGGAAATTGTCTATACTTTGATCTAGAATTAAATGGCAAGCCCTCTTTTGGAGTCTTAAAGGTGTTGTTATGTTTGAGTTAAGAGGTATTACCCCAAATTACATTACAATAGTCCAGATATGGCTGAATATAACTGTTATCAAAGTTGACTCTATACGGAAGAGGAAAATATGTTTTGATTTTTCTCAGTAGCCAAAAATAAGAATTAACCTTTTTCAAAATGTGTTTAATGTGAATAGACTAAGTAAGATTGTTATCTATGAATTTTATCCTGAATATTACTGCTCACATACATGTAAGTGGTCTTTTAATCAATGTTCACGGAAAGAAATTCACTTACCTCTCTCCTAATATATATAGTAAACCTAAGTCTGAAAGAAAGTAAATAATAAAGACTTTGACTTTTTATTAATTTAACTATTACAGTGCAAAAACTGAGCTGATAAAGTACTAAAAAAGATTCAATTTTAGTTTACTTTCATGTCATCAAGATTTTCTATAATACAACTAAGTTCAAATTCTGTCATAAAAAATGGCAGTGATGATAGGAAAAATGTAAGTATCTCACCTGGTCAATTGCACACGGAATAAGACAGGGAAGATCCTTCCTGTTGTTGAAGATATGTGGAAAGGTTGAGCTGAAACTAGGAGCTGCTTGAACTGGAGGAAAGGCAATCTTACCAATACTGTCACTGTCCCCAAAACCAAATATTCCCCTCACCTGGTTAAATGTCACAAGCTTTGAGATCTGACATATATTTCGGTAGAATTCAGGAACCTGCCTGCAAAGTATGGTGTATGCTAAAGTCAGTAACCTTGATGTGTATGTGTGATATCTCATACTGAAGTATGAGGAAAACCTCACAGAATTATTTTACTGATTATATTAAATTTTTTTACTTTTTTAAGGACACCTTTTCTTCAGAATAAAAGCAGGGAAATTCACTTTTACAGTAAACAATAAAGAAATCTTTACTAACTGAGTGAGCGAAAAATAGGCACTGTGTTCAAAGCCATGAATTACAACATGCATCAACAATAGGGTGTTGAACTATGTGGTCTAAAAGTCACCAAGTCAAAGTGAAGAAATGTCCCAACATTCAACAAATATAATTTTCCACCTGTTTAGGATTGAATATTAATCCAAATAAATTCAAAGTCTCTCTATGGATAGATTAAATTAAACACAAATTTTGCTTGAATTGACAGGAGTAGATCTTTTGATGATATTGTACACAACCAAAGCTCAGACACCATTGATACCTGGTGGAGGCAATATAAGGTTTAGAGTAACTGTCCTTATATATATATATATATATATATATATATATATATATATATATATATATATATATATATATATATATATATATATATATATATATATATATATATATGAGAAAGACTGAAAAAAAGACTAATTTTCAAGCAGGTTTATGTGCATAACATAAATGTGATTGGAGAATGTAACTGAAGGAGAAAATACATTTCCAACATATATTTAATAAATTTAAGTTTTTAATTTATATTTCTACATATTTTGAAATATTGGCTTAACCCTATCTCTTGAATTTAACTGATAATGACTGATCAATAGCTTTCAACATAATCCTGACTTGAAAGAATGAACATTTACCCCATATATTCCAGGTCACTGAAAATTAAAGTTTTCTTGATATCAAAGCCACAGGCAATGATGTCTTTGGCATTTTCATGAGCAAGTCTGTTGGCTTCATCTAGTGTGAGGTCCTTCCACAGAAATTTCTCATCATCTGTCATCTGGACAACTAGGGGTACATCAAAGGTATCTTGAAGCCATCTGCAAGGAAATGAGAAATTTGTTCTTATATTGCATCTATAAATTTCAGTTCAAGTCACATTTACCTCCTTTTGGAAATATATTCAATACAATATAAAACTGTTTGCTAAGATAAAAAAAATCATTATATTCTGAGCAGCTTCAATCCTATGAGTTTTATCAAGACTGAAAAATGTATGATGTGGAAAGGATTTTTTGTGAGTTTTAATAAACTAGGGTATATGTATTTATTAAGACTCATGCAAGTACTATGTTAAGTATGGTAAAAGTTCACAACCATCTTGGTCAAATTTACTTGATATTATTATTGACAGAAATTGTATTAATTTGTTACACACAATAAGATAGGGTTATAAAAGCTTGGTTCTTTTTAAGTTTTCAAGGTCGATGACAAGATCATGCTAATTTTTAATGGGAGTCATGTGATTGAGGTGATATCAAGAATACAAGTGACTGATCTTAGAGTTATCACTGTTTTAATTTGTATATACTAATGTCATGAGCTTGACAGCAATAGAATATATTCATTTTGAAGTCATATTAAATGCACCAGTAATATAATTTTATTAAATGCACAATATGTACAAGTTTATATCAATTCAAAGAGATATAAAATACTATCTCCTGAGTTAAATTATGTAAACAGAATACACCAAATAAAGGGCAATTGTTACATAGTTTTCCAAGTATATATACAAATATATCTTGAATTTATTCCAGATTGTGGTCTTTAGCATGGGTTATTACATAGATCTCTGCATTCCATGGTTTGATCTTGTTCCTGGAAGAACAAACATTAGTGGTCAAACTTGCAAGAAATGTATTAAGCTTTCAGTCAACAATAAAGTATAGAAATAAACAAAGACCTGTGAATTATCACCTGAATACATAAAAACCACATTTATCTGAATTGAACATTAAATGCACATATTTCTACTAAAGCCTCAGTAACAGAAAACAATATGCTAAATAATTTGTTTTGCTCAACATAGAAGTTGTGAGTGCACCTCAACTGTGTAGTATATGTACCCACTTCAATTGTGTGTGTGTGTGTATATATATATATATATATATATATATATATATATATATATATATATATATATATATATATATATAGAGATATATATATATATATATATATATACCCACTTCATCTGTGTAGTATATATAGCCACTTCAACTGTGTAGTATATATAGCCACTTCAGCTGTGTAATATATGTAGCCACTCTATGTAATATATGTAGCCACTTCCAAAATTTAGCATATGTATCCACTTCAATTGTGTAGTATATGTAGCCACTTCAACATTTAGTATATGTAGCTGCTTCAACTGTGTAATATATGTAGCCACTTCAGCAATTTAGTATATGTAACCACTTCCAATGTGTAGTACATATAGCCACTTCAGCTATTTAGTATATGTAATCACTTAACTGTGTAGCATATGTAGCCACTTCAGCTATTTAGTATATGTAGCCACTTCAAATGTGTAGTATGTGTTGCCACTTCAACTGCATCATATATGTAGCCACTATAAACAAAATGACCTTGTGATATCACTGAGTCTCAAAAGACAGCTGACAGCTACAGTAATAATACAGCATTTCCAAGCAATTAATTGTGTTCAACAACCAATATATTCTGTTCTGATGCATACAGAATGTGTCTCCTAGATACTTTATGTAATAAATAAATTGCAACATGGACATTTCTTTTAAGTACCAAAATTTTTATTTAAATTTTTTTCTAATTGTGGAGGATATTATGTCTGACTTTGAAATACTTTGATCTAGCATTGTTACACTGATTTACTCACTTGGTAAATATGAATGGAACAAGATGCCCCAGATGCATTGCCTCTGATGATGGACCTCGGCCAGTGTACAGGTAAAATGGCTTTTTCTGCTCATACTGATCAAGGATAAAGTGCATGTCTCTGAAAAAAGAATGAACAAAGGCTTGCAAACAATGACTCAATTAACTACATTTCATTATATGAATTATCAGTTCAATAAAATGAACTGCATGTATCACATAAGTTTCTGCATATAAACTTATGAATCAGTGAGTTCCTTATCTAAGATATGAGTTATTTATCTGATATTAATTTTGAGAAATTCTATGGATAAACAGCCCAAAATAACCTGAGGTAATCACAGGATATCTTTGAAATTCCATGTGCATTTCTAGAGCAAAGTGATTTTCCAGAAAATCTGACCTGTCTATAAAATATACATGTGCAAAAGAAAAAGATTCCAGAAAACCCGACTTGTCTATAAAATATACATGTGCAAAAGAAAAAGATTCCAGAAAACCCGACTTGTCTATAAAAAAAATACCTGTGCGAAAAGAAGATTCCAGAAAATCAGACCTGTCTTTAAAATATACCTGTGCGAAAAGAAGATTCCTCGTCGAAGAAGATGATGGACAGGCTTTCCAGTCACTCTTTCAATTCTTTTTATTAATTCATCATCTATTTTTGAACTTCCAAACCTATCTGAAAATATTTGTAAAAAAAGTTGTTCATATAAGGATTTAATATGATCAATTTTTGTTAGTGAGAGTCCCTACTTCCAGGACTTCTATCCTTTAATCCCTTGTTATTTTCTCTTAACTTTCAAAAGTCAGGTCTTCAACTATCGTTCCTCAAAATAATATTCTGAATTCCATATTTTTAGGAAACCTGCAGCTCTAGGATGCCATTTGAAACTCCTGAACAATATTCTTGGTTGCTTTTTTAATACAACGTTTTTAATTTAGGCTGTAGAGCGTGGGATACACGCACTTTCTTAATCAAAACTTAGCCCAAATAGCTCAATATCAGTCATTTTCCATTATCTCATTTGACATTAAAAACTTCAAATGATAAAAAATATCAGATTTCGGTGAAATGCTTCTACAATGGACCTCTGCTGTTACATGATTGCACCATGCATCTGGATTTTTTCTTTGTTGTACATTATTCTCTGATATCTCTCAGAACAACTTCATAGCTGACAAAAAGATAAGAATAATAAAGTTAAATTTGAGCACAATAAAAAGTCACTCCTGGATACAAAATGGAAAATACTTGCCACATTTTGCATGGTTCAGTATTTTCATTGAGGAATCTACTTAATTTTAGCGTAAATAAAACAGCAGGGGAAAAATCACTTGCTTGTTAAATTTGATAAAATTTTATGTTCACTCTTTTTTCTGTATCCCTTTTTGTAGAATTAATTATAAACTACGTCCCATCGAAAAAATTATTTCGTATGCAAATTTTTCACCGCTTATCTCGACCCCTGTTAAGTCGATAACCCATTATGTCGGGCATAAGTTTCGGTTCGAAGTGACATATAGACCCGCCTAATTCGACGATATGCAACTTTCAATATCCATCTCAAAAACATTTTTACAAATAATTGTCCAGCGTTTCCACTAAACCTGCAAGGATGGAAAAAGTCGGTACAAGATCACATTGTACCTGTACAAATGCTAATCAACCAGTCTCATCAAAACATGGTTTATTACTTGCACAGGGTGGAGAAAATAATGTTGCAAACAACATTTCAGAGAAAAGAAACTGAATGTATGCAGTTCTAACCTTTACAGGAGATGCCTTCATAATTGACAGTCACATGCCAATACAATTTTTCTACACAGCATCGCGAATTTTATATTATTTGCAACTCAGTAAATTATCAGGTCAACATCAATAAATGTAGCTAAAAATACATAATTCGTTTTACCACATTTTTAACATGATTTAGATACTTTTAGCTACATTTAATGACGCAATTACAATTCACGATGCTTTTTGGAACATACTATAATGTAATCCCATTCCAATATCGTCATGGTCAGTCACCAACTTAACCCAAACACAATTAGCACCTTGGGTGGGTGTAATAAATTTAAGCGGTAGTTAAAAAGTGTTTCTAAGCTTGGTGTACGCCTTTGACCGTCTGCCTGGCTAGAGCACGTGACTTACAATCATCTTTAAATAGAAACGGGCAAAATTCCAAATCTAGATGGACCCCACCACCACCACCACCACACGTGGTATTATTTTTGTTTTAAACAAGATAAAATCACAAACGGTATTTTAAACATCCATAGCGTCCATTGTTTTCTTTTTAATGAAGTTGTCGGTTGCTGTGTAACGATTACAGCCTTCAACGCAAATAGAACATAGCAACAGTGACCGCTTGGATTAATGTCTATGAAACAAAAAAATATATTGTTTTCATCTTGAATCCGACATCAAATCTTTGCAATCTATCAGAGTGAAAAGCCCACTCTGTGTTGTTACCGACGATCACTGATCAAAGTCGGGAGTGACATTGTACTAAACTGTATGAATTAAAATATGCCGGCTTCTTACATAATTTGATGTAGAACAGTTATCTTTAAAGACTTTAAACACATATTGCAGTCTGTCGGTACATAAATACCGCCAACAGCCTCATCTTTTTTCAGCAGAACGGCAAATTTTATCGGTAAAAACGGGCATACCGGTGTAAAGAAACCTCTGATAATCAACAAAAGCGATCGATTTTCATGCAAAATTTTGGTCAGCTACCTTTTGCTACAAGTTAGAGTCTACAGAAGCAAAATAAAATATTTTTTGAAAAGACAGTCTTACATGTACATATATTTAAATTGATCAAGATTTTTGTTTGCGTGAGAAAACTATAGAGGCTACCAAAAGGATGAGGCTATTCACAGTGAAAGAAAAACAATTTTAAATCACTGAACATACTTAAGTGTTGCTAATCTCATTTCAAAGACATCCAATCTTATTTTGGGCAACTGAACATGACTGAACTATTATTTTTATCGTGCATTAGAAATGCTATTTGATGTTTAAACAAAACTACTCCTTTTTGGTACTTCAGATATATAATCATTGTTATGCAATAGGTTTGACAATTAAACCTGATATCTAAGCACCAGTTATGTTGACGAATTTTTTTTTTTTTTTTTTTTTTTTACATATTTTAGTTAGTTGTTAGAATAGATTCGTATATCCAGGCGCGTACCTGGCTAACAGTAATTATATCCATGAAGATGATTTCATCGGGATATTTACTCAATGGTGTCCCTAATAATTTTGTTATCACCGTCACGAACTGTATTTTAAAAAAAAACCACAAAAAATATTTCCGGCTTTTTGATAAACTTAAATTTCTTTGCTTCACATCAAGGACAAGTTCCTATAATCACTTTTCTTGCTTACGTGTTTGAACTCGAGTTGGATTTGCGGAACATGTTTTCGCGGGACATTTCACACAGTATGAAAGCATGATCGTATGAATAAATACTGTATCATTATTCAAAGGCATCAGAGAAAACGAAAAGTAGCTTTAGGAAAAGAGAATGATTTTTTGGTGATTGATTTCCATATGTGCCCATGAGCCCACCCTCACTTATGTTTTAACCAATGAATCTAATATGTATGCGGTTGATACTGCACAGGCGTCAGTTAGATCAGTTCTTGTTTGGCCAGGCAACATTCCAGACGATGCATGATTTTTTACGTGTAGGATATCATTATGCGTCTGACATTGAGAATTGTTGTGAGAAGTACTTAAAAGATCGGGTTAATTTAACTCGAGACGCCATCAGCGGCAGTTTTGAAAGAAAGTCCGAAACGAGAGGCGTGGTTGTTCAGGGTTACACACTAATTTAGTTTTCACCAACCATGGAACCAGGTGATTCGATATCGATTACATCCGCAGCACCTGTTTCTGCCATTCAATAATAATTGGCTGAAATATATTTGTTGTGGATCAAGACGGGCATGTTGTGATCTGCGCGGAGAAACATTTATGATACAATTGTTCAGTAGAGATGGACCTGACATTTGATAAAAATAGCAACAATGACTGTCTTGCTTGGACGGAACGCGATAAAATCTGTGTGTATGACATATTACGGAGCTGAGTTTGATGGTGTTATTCGTAGATTTTTTGTGAGTGCACCAAAAGCAATCACGGCCTTATCATCACACGTTGCACACAGCACTAAGCTTTAAGCAAGATACAATGCAAGTTGTAGATAGTATTTATAGTGTTACTGTGCATCAATTAAAACAACTGAGCACGAAGAAAGCTCAATTGATTAGTGATTGATTACCGATTAATAATACGAGCACCATCAACAAGAACAGTTACGGTAACATCGACAGAATCAACGGCGCCTACAGTTGGTGAAATAATTAAGGACGACTCTCAGCAACGAGTGTCAGATTCAGCGAGTGCAAATCTGGCAATAAGGATATATTCGATCCTGCATTTGATATGACAGGGTCTGTGTTAGCTGATCGAATCCAAAAAGATTTTAAAAATTACTCATATCCAGCCAGAAATCCCAATCAAAACAAAATAGAATTGCAAGTACAAGACATATCTAGGTGTTTTCTTCCATGTGAGGCGTTCTTGGAATGCTGAGGGAAAACTGATAGAGGCCGAATATTTGTTGAACACTACACGTTATTCCATCGATGGAAAGGAAATCGAATCCATTTTGGACAACGTGGACGTAGTCATGATGATTCTCGGACTCGCCAGATACAGCGATGATTACATGAAAACTGTTTGACCAAGAATGACGTTTGTGTTGTCATTATAATTTTTTACGTAGCTTTAAAAAAAATTCAGTCATATCGCTACGATGTCTGCAGTGTGGCAATTTACAGTGATGTCCAGCACTAGGGCATCATGCCGCAGACATGAAGCATAATGTCCCACCCGGTCACATTATTCTGACACCAGGCCGCCCAGTCCTCACACTAGCCTCTTAATGCTGAGCGTCAAGCGAGGCAGCTGTTCGTACCATTTTTGTAAGTCTTTGTTTTGACACGACCGGGGATCGAACCCACGACCGCCCGCATTCGAGGAGGACGCTCTAACCACTAGACCACCAAAGCGTTGAATGATGTTTGTGAAAGATGTAACTAATATGCAGATCTCATACCAAATATAATTAGGCGACCTGAAAAATCCTTACTCTGTTGCTAATGATAATGCTGATGCAAAAACCGTAGTAATTATCGCCAATCCAAATTTCAACCCTGGATTTAGCGTCGATCACAGCTCATTGGTGCGCAATTCATCTCAGTCACATCTTTGGGTTTCGCAGAGATTTAAGCCAAGTTTTATTTGGAGCGAAAAAACAAGTCTCCTTGTTTCAAAAAAACAACTCCAACAATGCAGTTTGGTGCTTAAGAAGTGCTGCTGGTAAAGTTGAATTAGAAACTTTAACATTGTGTATGAAGGTAATATTTCCTTCACATTCTACAGAATCACGTTTGTTATCATTTATGCAGTCGGGAACCACTTCAACCATGTCATTTCTCGCACATACCACAGACGCACACTCACTAACTGCTATTGGGGGCCAATTTACTTGGCAAATAAGTGCCCAACATGATCTTACTGCACCAAAACATATGATTGTAGCATTTCAAAATGTGCTTCGAGATAACACTCAAACCCAAAATACATGGTATCCAATATCTTAAGTTTCGTTGAGGCTAAACGGTCATCAGAAACCCTCTAAAGAAATTCGGTTTAGCTATTCAGAAGCCACTACTCATACTGCACGTGCTTATCACAACCTGAAAAATTACAAGGACCGGTATCAAACGTCGACACTGGTCTGCAAAATTTCGTACGTTGTACCCAATATCTTACTTTTCGTTGGAACACTTAGAGTTGTTCAGAGAGTCCATCGTTGATATGTATTTTTGTGATACTTCCTGACAAGACTCTTGTTGGACGGTACTGGTGATTGAATGAAAATGAAAATCGGTAGGGGTTACAAATAAAGAGGAGGCTGTGGAATACTGTGCTCAACATGTGTTAACTACGTGACTCAGGAGTGATAATTGCAACACTAACGCTGCTTAAGAAATGTGTTAAGTGTTCACGGGCGCCCGTACATAGAGGCCGTCAATAATGATTTTCAGAGGTGGTTCTTTTCTTATTATGATCTGGGGAAATTTACATGAAACACATTGCGATATATTTTATATTTAAATCAGCGTAAATTGCTTACTGAAGAAAAACAGAAAGATTTTCTGTCCAATAAATAAGCCATTTTCTTTAACAGTAAAATATCAATCAGCCTTGAAGAGTTTTCATATTTAACTAATTTTGACAATTTATTGTTTGTCAAATTTGTTTAATAGTGATTAGAATCATAATGAAAGAAATAAATTATACTCATGTGCTATTATGCCTTCTGTCTCTGATTATTTGCATTTCTAGGAAAAAATTGCAAAACAGTTTTCAATTTTCAAAACCAGTACATTCAAGGATTGAGGTTCTGCATATTCACAATGCCAATTTTTGTATTGCTTTAAAAAAAAGTTGTACGCTAAATCTAATATTTTGTTTTAATTATAAGGAAACCATTTTGTCATTGTACCATCACGATTGGTCCAAATTTTATTCTTTTAAGTTGTGCAAAAATAAAATCTGTTTTAAAATGAAAATTATGACAAATTTAAGAAAGCTTTAGGAATGCTAAGTTACACTTCTTTATGTATTCCTTTAAATTTGAGTTTTCTATGTACTTTTATTGTTGCTCTGCAATGTATTATTTTTTACCGGAGCTGATGTAAAATGGTGTCCCAGAAAGAAATGGACATATGAAGCGCAGTTACACAAAAATGACAAATCCCCCTCCCAATAATAATTTTATACGTCTAATATACAAAGTATATGTTCTTTAGATATCATACAACCATATCAGAAAGCCAATAAACAGGAAGAGAATGTTAGTGCTTTAAATTACATAGCATAGCTCTTTGTAAATTTTCTTGGTGAAACAGAAAAATAGACATCAGCTATCTTTGGAAATTTTTAACCAGAATAATTTCAATGTTAACAATAAGGAATTCAAATCCTTGACAAACCTCTCGTGTGCATGTTTTGTGTATATGCATAAATAAGCAGTTAAACAGAGCTTGGAGTATATTAGTACAAAGACGAATGCACACAAATATACCTTTAATATATGTGATATGCAAAATAAACAAGGTAATTTCAGATTGTGTCATAGAACGGTGAATAAAGATGAAATTTTAAATGTTTACTATTGTACCGGCAATACAAACAACTATTAAAAATAAAAAACGACTTTACCTAAATTTTATACGTATAAGTGGTACGCATAAGCGTGTCTAAACAAACAAAACAACAAAAAACAAACTTTGTTATGCTATGGAAAGAAAATATTAACCATCATGTGCCATTTGCTTATTTGTCTGATACTTTCTAGGACAACGATGTAGCGTAATCACGTGTACCTAAGAATTGTATCTAGCTGTTGTCTTCGGAGTAAATCTTAATTGTTTGCTTCTTGAACTGAAAACATATAATCCCACTTTAAATAAATACATTAGACCTTTTATTACAAGGATAATTTGCTAGAAAATTTAAGCAAAACATAAGAGCGCTTCTCATGCTCAAGCAAATTCAGTTTTATATTCTAATTCTGCTGCACATGTTCTGTTTTACTTTCATTTTCTGATTTCCTGTATTCAGCTGCTAGTCGAACGTTTCATTACTCGTTCAGTTACATGTAGGTCATTAGGTTTTCAAAATTTCAAGTGTCCATTTTCTTCGTTTACAGGGTCATTAGTGCAAAGTCAGAGCGGTCATTTGCACTCATGCAAAAACTAATTTAAAATATATAGTGCGTTAGTTTTATTTTATCAAAACAAAGTCACTAATTGGCCTTGACCTCGCATGTTTCTAAATATTGAGATGTCTCTTTTGTGTAAAAGGGGTTAGAAAGTGATAAAAAGAGGCGTCTCGTAAATTGTTTTTTAGAGCCCGTATTTTTGTGGGACGCGTTCGTTTTTGTGCACCGTCGCGCTTCTCAAATTCATCATGGAGAGCGATCCGTCGCTCTCCTTAATCTTGTTGTTCAAAACAAAGATATCCAGATGTTTTCTGGGTGAACATCTCGTACAGAATACTTCGATTCAGAAAAATCCATTAAAAATGGTACGTTTATACTTTTTTATTGATGAAGAGAGTTTAAGTTTTATTGATATTAAAAACACACATATCCACGTTATAAGTTTGTAGATGTCTTAAAAACACTATAAAAACAAATTAAATAAATCATTGCACAAAATACCAACATGAAACATATCAAAGGGTTAATAAAACGAGCTAAGGATGCGCAGGATTATAAAGCCGACGCGAAGAGCTGGACCAGATAGCAATAACATATACTTTATGTATTAATATTTCGTGTATCGAATGTTTTTGTTGTTTCAGGGTTTGACGCCATTTTCAGCACAAAATAGACTATACATGGCGGCCATTATAAATGATGGAGAATAAACCCAGAAAATCGCCAGAAAAACCACTGCCCCTCGAGAAGCTACTGGCAAGCTTTCTTACATACCCACTTTGGCCGAACCCTAGACTCGAAACCACGCAGACTGAGGTGAGAAAGCACGTATCGAATGTATATAGATTTGGGTGTTTCGTGGAACCCGTGAAGTGTGTGAAAAAGGGCGATGGAACACGAACTTTACCAAAAAGGGTCGTCTGGCTAAAAGCAAGAAGAGTATGAGGCAATATATAATTGTCGTTTGCTATCCATACTTTGCTAAAATAACTAATATTTCTAAAGTAATGAAAAGTACTATATTTCTGAAAAGGTGATAAAAAGTTCTTAATTGCGTAAAAATCGAGGATTGAGGCTGTATTTAACAGATGGTATAGAATCCTGAAATCAAATTAGGTGAAAAGTTTATTTTTTTTTTTACAGACGTTATTAAAATCACTTACTGATTAGTTTATCGTAGTCTATTCCCTTAGCGGATGCGCTGACTACGGTCCATGGATCGACGATATCTTCTTGTTCCCCTTCAGCAACAGACATTTCGCCCACTTTCTGTTCCAACTCTTCAGTGTTCGCCATGCTATTAAAACTACTATCAGTCTGGGATAAATAAGTATTACTTGCTAGAGTGAAACTTATAGAGTGAAACCGGTTATATACTTTTATACACAATAGCGCATTTTTTACCGGGATTTCCCAGCACAAGTTATAAATAGTGACACGCACGAATTGCAGCAGGTAGCAGCCAGACCTTTTCTTTAAACATCAATTATGATTGGTTGATTGTTTGCGTGTTAATGTTATCACGTATCTGATTGGTTTATTTCCAATATGTAGGCGCTCATATCCAGTATTCATCTTGGCAACATTGTAATCACAGTTTCCATTTTATTTCTTGGAAGCGAAGTGTAAGCCGTAAATGCGTTAGGTCGATGTTTACTGTGCTTCAAACGCTTGGAAAATTGATTGATTTTCTCTTGAAACGACGCTTAAAGTTTATCGTGTAAGTTAGTTTCGTTTTAACTGTCAGGCCATATGAACAGATGAGCACATCATATATATATATATATATATATATATATATATATATATATATATATATATATTGCTGGTAGTTAATAGCGTACTAATGGGGTGGAGCATACTAACATGGGGTGGGGTGAGGTTGGCGCGGACCCGGGCGCTAGTGGGTTTGGGGCACCAAAACCACTGGCGCCAGACGTATTGGGGCGCCCAGTGCCGGATTTAGACAAAGCGAGGCCCTAAGCTATAGAGGTCATATTTGGTATAAAATAAATTTGAGGAGCCCCTTCAGACTGAGTTCAGACTTTGAGGCCCTAAGCTGTAGCTTGTTTTGCTTATGCCTAAATCCGGTACTGGGGGCGCCAAAACCCATTTGGGCCTTCATCGTTTCCCCGGGCGTCATTTACAATTATGTCGACATTCCTGGTAGTGTGTAGTAGTATCGTCATGATATTTGTGAGTAGATACAAATATTTAGTTCAACTGCAGCTGAAACAAAAAATTGGGGGTGGGTGGGTGTTGTACTTTCTAAACTTCATTTAAAAAAAAAAAAACAACAAACACTGGTACTTGATTCCGGGGAAAACTAATGTGTACCTCACCAATTAACACATTAGTTTAACCCGGAATCAAGAGCCTGTGAAAAACCTGACAAGTCTAAAACACGTCATAGTTATTGTTGTTTTGTTATTGGATAAAAAAAAAAATGCTGTTGGAAAAAGACAAAGTGAGTCCCTAAGCTATAGAGGCAATATTTGGTATAAAATAAATTTGAGGGGGCCCTTCAGACTGAGTTCAGACTTTGAGGCCCTGTGGTAATATAAAATTTCCTTTTGTTGAATCGGCTATCTAGAGACCGGATATAATGCTGATATATAGAGTGGTAGATGAGTCAGTTTCAGTACGTATGCCAGGTAATAAACATATGCCTGTAGAAACATGTCTTTGAATCTCACAACAAAACTTAAACATTGCAACCACAGTGGTCATATATTGAAACCACAGTAACCACTAATGTTACGGGTGTATAACCACTTTACGTTTACATGTACATGTTTAAGGGGTCAATCCAAAAATTAATTTTGGTTAAGATTAGGAATGTTTCAGGGATCATGATAAAATTTCCATTACATTGCATGAGGGTGTTTATTTTAAGAACAAATATGCACACTAATTAAGTCATCGAGTATACTGTCCTAATTGATTTGTTATATTTTAACCTGTTTGTGGGATTTTAATAAAGAAATAAATCCAATTAAAAAAAAACATGTCTGGGAGATTTGGGTTTTAATTCTCATTTCTAATAATTTTCCTCATAGTGTTAAATCATTAGACAAGAAGTTTAAACGCGTGGAATATGCAAATCAAAATGCCAGAACTGCATGGCAACATGTCTGACTGGTATCTATAAGTGGGTTGCAAAATCCAGCCCATCTTGGTGTATATCAGCTGCATTCTTTTGAAGATAGACCATTCATCAGTCACGTGATACAAGCAAGCTACTGTAGTGACTAATGAGGTATTCAGCAAATCGGGCACATTGAACAAGTTCTAACTGGAAAGAAAACCGCAACTGATTCCTAGAATAATTTACAGGCATAAGAAAAACTAAGTTTAAATCTAGTTGAGACACAAGGGTAAATCAGGGACTTGAAGAGAATGTTTACCCATGGCAGAAATAGAAGGTGCTATACACCCTATCATTAATGACGATCAAGCACCTTGCTACCTTCTTAGTAACTTCTGTTGCACATAGTATGTGCAGGTGTTTTTGTTATAATTTTTTCTGTTTAATAAATATTCATATATTCTAGTGTTTACACTACTTTCTATGATTGAAGGCTTCATACCCACGGACGCCCGCACATATGGTAAAGGTTTCATCTAAAAACATGTTTTGGCTTACATCCATAAAACTTAATAGCATACAACTACATGTTTCCACCATAACGCCCCCCCCCTTCGACAATAATCCTGCGAGCACCCCTGTTTGTACCACCTAGGTGCTAACATTGTAAGCAACGATACGATCCCCTGTGCGTGAGACACCATTTTGAAATAAATTCCAGGCGTAAGAATTACTATCTAACTGATCTGAGACGTAACTCGTGTGAAACTGAGACGCAAGTTAGGTGGAATTAGATGTTAAATATGTAAATTAGTGAAACCTGAAAATACAAGATAGCTTGACACATGGAAGAATATTTAGGGGTTTATTATGTTATTAGAGACAATGATAGCCATTGTTTTAAAGGATCGGTTAAGAGTATCATTTTAAAAATGATATGGCCAAGCCTTATTAGAATTTTAAGAAGTTTATCAAAATGTTTCATTTTCGATGACCCCAACAAAAAATAAATAACAAATAAATAAATGACATAATTTACTACAAACTGATTTTATTCAGGAATTTTGTAAAAAAAAAAAAAAAAAAAAGTTTTGGCGAACACATTCTATAATTTTAACGGACTTAAATCAAATATAGACCCAGTTTATATCAATGATTATGTAAGGATGACAAACGGTGATAACTCATATGTTTTGTTTCAAAATAAGGATCATGCATGCTTTGCATTTGTTAGGTACTTTGTGATGACTGGTACAAATGATGAGAATTCTAATACTGTTGCAATTGTTGAAGTTCTGTCTGTTTTTGCAATGGAGCTGGAACAAAACACTGGACTATAAATGGCAGAGATTACATACACTTCCGGTCCAACTTGTTTCCAACTGTTCGGGTTGTGGCTTTAACTCGTTTTGTTTTACGTAGGCACACTTTGTAAAGAACACATGCTGCTCAAGCCTTACTTGCTTTTAATCGTGCCGTTTTAATGGGGACCTCCAAGATATATGAATAAATCAAAGGGAACAAAGTGGAAGGAGTATGATACAACTTTCGTAATTGTTTGAAACGGTATTTATTCTTCATATACGTTCTCCGATCACATTAACGTTAGGGAAGCATACACCTTCCCACATACAGCCGTACTTAACCACTAGACTCAAAGCATCGTTTGTATCAGTCGAAAACCAAGACACCGTGTTCGCGATAAAATTCTCAGTTGTCAGCTCCGCTGCCTTCACGCACACTTTGCTACCCAATTACTTATTGAGGATAGCATTAAGACGGTCTATCAATATTCAAATCATACATGCAATGAAGGACAAATATGTATTACATTGTAATAAATCTATGACATCTGCCATTTGTATTTACGTCTCCATTTTACATACTAATTAGATTGTAGTGATTACTTGTTTGATTAAGGAAGTCGGTGTTACGGAAATATTACCCCAGCCCGAGTAATTAGTCAATATCTAGGGGTATTTAAGTATTGACGTTACTTTACGGAATTCAAACAAGGGGAAACCACGCTGTTGTCATAATGCCGTGCAGTTGTGAAGCTGTGATGCAGATGTAAAGTTGGGATAATTTTTTGGGTCATTCATTAATTAAAGTTATGTAGAGTCTTAGCGCTTTGTTATAACTCCAGTAGGCAGCGGTTGTTGTCGAGAAGTCCTTTGAAATAAGGGGAAACAAGTGACTTCTAGCAAAATTTGCTCGGTAAAGACACCCTTTTACAGATTACAATATATTTTCCTTTTAACACAGAGAAGATCGATCACGTGTTTATTAATGGATAACCCACTGTTCATAACACACTTTTGACAAATTAGACAGATCAGGAAAGAGTGAAAACCATTAGACGGGTCTGCAAATATGGTGTAAATTTAATGAATACTCGTTCCCATCATGGATTTGTATAATGTATCCATGAAAAAGTATATGCCTATTGTCGGCTGATGTTGTGACTTAGGGATCAGAGATAATGGTGTACGATTAATTCATGTACTTTAATTAATAAGTGTGGACAGAATTTAAGAATCTGTCTTGTACGATTTTTAAGTATCATTAAGTTATTAGTTTATTTTTATATTTAGATATGCAGCAGCCGCAGTCTGTCACGTGTTTAGTAATATTAAACATTTTCCTAGTGATGATGTTTGCTATCCTATTTATGAACATTCTTGATATGTTGGAAGTGAAAACGAAAGTGCCAAAGTTTTCCGATAAAATGGTTATTAATCTAAATCGTCACGGGTTTTAAAGGAAACAATACACATCAAAACGATACCCGTTACTTTCCCTGAAAAAAGGAGCTCAGTTTGGTAAGAATAACGTGTTACTTTTATAACTGGTAACATTTGGACAAACAAAACTACAAATTTAACCAGTTGCCTGTTAAATGAAACGCGTTATTTTTGTTTTTCTTAGGTTGTTCACTAACACTTTGAATAAATATGCCACATAAGTGTTATTCGATAAATTTAAACAAACACTTTGAATAAATATGCCACATAAGTGTTATTCGATAGATTTAAACAAACACTTTGAATAAATATGCCACATAAGTGTTATTCGATAGATTTAAACAAACGCTTTGAATAAATATGCCACATAAGTGTTATTCGATAGATTTAAACAAACACTTTGAATAAATATGCCACAAAAGTGTTATTCGATAGATTTAAACAAACACTTTGAATAAATATGCCACATAAGTGTTATTCGATAGATTTAAACAAACACTTTGAATAAATATGCAACAGAAGTGTTATTCGGTCGATTTAGCAGCACATAAACCAGAGGCTGCCATATTGTGGTGTATACGTGATTCTAGTGATACGGTGGCTATTGCCCTCGTGGTGTACACGGAATTCTAGTGATGTCGTTGGCTATAGCCTTTTTTTTTGGTGTACGCCGGATTCTAGTGATGACGGTGGCTATAGATTTGTTCAGCCAACTATAAATATCATATGATGTCATTTACCCTCTAGGCATTGCGCCGTCCACCATATTGTTTTCGGACAAACGTTGATACAACCCTCAGTGAATCGTCTTGCTGTTTTCATCGTATTCTAAGCAATAGCACTTGTTTTTCTTCTCAATAATGCTTGTAAAACACTGTTGTTATGGTATTTGCCGTAGTTACTGTAGATATATAAATATTACATGAAGAGAGCTACGTTCATTCCATTCCCTAACCAAAACAAAGATTGACAAGTGCTGTAGATGGGTTAGAACTTTCGAAAGGGTAAACTTTGACGTTGAAAAAGTCACAAAAGATAGATAGATAGATAGATAGATAGATAGATAGATAGATAGATAGAAAGAAATGGACTGACTTTTTCCTGCTTCTATGCATTGTCTGACCTTGCAAATAATAATAATAATAATAAATAATAATAATAATAATAATGACACCATAAATAATAATATTAACAACAACAACAATAATAATAATAATAATAAATAATAATAATAATAATAATGACACCATAAATAATAATATTAACAACAACAACAACAACAATAATAATAATAATAATAATAATAATAATAATAATAATAATAATAATAATAATAATGACACCATAAATAATAATATTAACAACAACAACAACAATAATAATAATAATAATAATAATAATAATAATAATAATAATAATAATAATAATAATAATAATAAATAATAATAATAATAATAATAATAATAATATAATACAATATACTAACCATTTAAAATTTTATTTTCATGCCACACACCAAGGAAAGTCACTGTGATCCTAACTGACAGAAATAAGTCCACATATTACAGAACAAACTAATTCATCATTAAAATGCCCTTTAATACAGAAATGCTACAAACACGTGAGCGCTTGCAGTGATAAAAAGATCTTTAAAGAGAATAGGGTCACATATCTTTGTTCTCACGCCAGATTAAAATATAATATTTTGCGTCTGCGAGCTAATGAATTGGAGGGGGGCGCGATATCCTGCATTGCTGCTATTATTTTCAATACAAAGAACATTTTTGTTTACAAATTAATTGACCTCTTTCACGTAGAGCCAAATTGTAGTGATGCTTTGGTGATCTATTTACTTATTTTTTGTTTTTGTTTTGGGGAAGACATATATTCGAATGCATACAGTATATACACACTGAATTTTTCATATCTTTTGATAAAATAGCTTAGATTTCCACTGATGCTGAGATCTATGCAATTTAACTATCGTTTCAGCTGCATCACTTAGCGATTTTCTATCAAAGCATAATATAATTTTCCACCAGGAATATCATCTTCTGTCAATGAAATGTAATGGTACTGAGCCGTCATAGTGTAATGTTTGTCCGAAGATGGGGCTACGTTCTATTTTTAGGTTTGAGGTAGTGATTCGTGATGTCACATGAGGTCCACGGCTGAACAACCCTACTGTCATATTGTGTTGTACACGGGATTCTAGTGATGACGGTGGCTATTGCCATATTGTGGTGTACACGGGATTCTAGTGATGACGGTGGCTATTGCCATATTGTGATGTACACGGGATTCTAGTGATGACGGTGGCAATTGCACCACCTATTGTTCATTCCAGTTGTCTCCAAATAGACAACCGGCTGTATTAGAGTCGAACTGCAAAGAAAACAAAATGATCATAACAAGGAAAACATGTAAAAATGTAATCTTAAAAACTTTATTAAATTCCAAATCAAATAAGTTTGCACAGCTCTAGTTTTGTCCTGCATTTTTTTTGCGTTTTTAATTTTATGGATAGTCAAGGGGGATCTACAAATTATAGTAGCAATTATAATTATGTAGTTTAATCGTACATAAATTAAGGAATTGTTAGAACTCATAATGTTAACGTGTAGCTTTGACATAACTTTCACCAAGATTAACAGAGTCCTACTCTTGACATTACTCTTTATATTATTTATCGTTTTTTTTAATAAAAATGGAAACACAAGTATAGCTGTTTATATATATATATATATATATATATATATATATATATATATATATATATATATATATATGTGTGTGTGTGTCTGTGTGTATGTGTGTGTGTGTGTGTGTAAACAAAGAAACATTAATACTTTTCCTTAAAATGATTAGATGCTTCCTATTACTGAGGATCATTGTCTTAAGGAATGGACAGGTCAATAGTGTGCGGATTGATGTTTACAGAGACAATTTGTAAAACGAGACCTGAATAATTCGTTAAATAAATTATAACAAAATAAAAAGCCTCTTTACGATAACCCAAATCCCCAAACACAACAACAAAAACAAACAAAAACAAGTATTTAAAAAAAGAATATATATTACTATCATAAAGTACAGTTACAAGTACGAATGTAAATAAATTGTGTTCACAAGTTAAACATGAAAACTTTTAAAATTATGGAAGAGAATAAAATATATTGAACATATAAATAGTTAGCTGGATAAATCTACATACACGTTAATTGCAAGGCCTGAACAAGATTTTACTACAAGACAATGGTCTAGATTTTAGCTACATAAGATTCCATGTCCGGCGGCCCAGGTTTTTTTTTTCCCATGCAGATTTGAAGAATAGGCTCCAAGATTAGTTTTCTTTTTTCATAACAGCGATTTTTTGACGGTCTACGACGCAGGTGGTCTTGTATTTGGCTGTCTAACTACATTGAGGACCAATGGCTCGGGTTGTTCATAAACATTTGAAGGTAAGAAGGATACTGGCCTGGAGTGGATGAAAACTTGTTAACCGGTTTAAAATGCATAAGACAAAATTTGTTGCACATGACCTAGAGTTTGTATATTACTAAAGTTTTACATGTCAATGCACGTAACAGCAAGACTTATCATTTCCATACTCGTATTTATGTTGTTGCAGCAATGATTAAAATTTCGAAGCTTGTTGTATAAATTATAAATATTTGGTGTTCAAGCAAGTGTGAAAATATATGTCTATGAACCAATTTATGTAAAGATATTTGAGAATTTGTGGCGCTTTTTCATGACTCTTTGTTTCTAAAATTATTTGACTCTATTGCCGTAATCTAACAGCAAAAAGGGAAACAAACAAGTTTAGTCAAATAAAAAAAAATAATTTATTGCATAGAATACAACGTGAAAACTCAAAGGACACAGCATTGTGCCTTAAATATCAAATAATCTTAAATCTTCGATCACAAATCCAAATCTATCGAATATTCCAAATGACTTGCAATAGTAGTCTTGAAAGACCTGATGTAACACAATGATACAATCCAAAATGTCTTTGAATCAGTACTCAATTACCCCAAAGCAGTATTCTATACCAAAAAACAGATAACGAGCATTTTGCAATTGAAATGAATAATTTAAATAAATAATTAATCTCAAATTATATCTAACCACACCTACAAGTAGTGATTATAATTTCACAGTGTTATATATTCAACAGTAATGAATAATTATTTACCAAATCCTTTATATCAATATTTTACTTGACCTATGTCACAATAGAGTGTTCTGTAAAATCGAAGCATCTTAATGGAAAATTACACGTAACTGTAAGAAAGTTCGCTTGCCGAACTTACTAAGCTCGTAAACAAGGTTAGACCCTCAATTAAAATTTTAGTAAATATCTTATTTACTTCTTTGAAGCATGACACAGATCAGGCAAATGTTGCCTATTCCCAACTCTCAATCACAGACATGAAAAAGTTAGGTACACATTATAAATTCAATATATATATATATATATATATATATATATATATATATATATATATATATATATATATATATATATATATATATATATATATATATATATATATATATAGCAACACCTTTCATTAAGAAAGCTAAAGATGTATACAATAAGGTTTTCATTTAGATATTAGTCAACTATACATAGTATAGTATAATAATTAAAATTGCAATGGAAGATGTTTTATGATTGACACTCGGCTTAATTATACAAAATAAAGTAATATATTATTTCGATACATGTGAAAAAATGCAACTGTAATGAAATTATCTATTTCCTTGATACGTCTACTTTAAATATTGTATTCGTTCAGCAGCATACTATATCTCAATCTCTAATTTTTGCTTTTCATTTTGTTAATTAAAGAGGGTTGTGATTATTTTATATAATAATCTGAGAAGGAGCTGAACTAACATGTACTTCAAAATATTGCAAAGCAAATAACTGAGCGAAACATTCCTTCTTGACCCTAGAATAAATTTTCTGGTGCTTGTTTTGTTATTTAAAAAAATAACACCTGATTATCCATGCCAATTGTATCTTCTTGAATCAGTACTCCACTAACCCCAATATCACTTTCACTAACAGACATTTTAATTAATGGACCGAAATCTGGAACTGAATGACATGGTGCATCTATAAGAACGGCTTATAATTTGGCAACAGATTCTTCACACAGGTCAGGCCAATGAAACTTAAGATTTCTTACTCAACAAATTTGACAGTCTCGGCAATTATTCAGGAATTCGAGCAAAATTTCCGATATTGTCGAGCCATACTCCAAAAATGCACCAGTTCCCTTTGCTAACAGGCACTGAAAATAAGAGACCGCCTTGACCTTAATTCCACAGGTTTAACTTTACAATATGTCTTAAAATTATGACACGAGCACGGCAGAACTCGTTCTTACATAACTTGTCAGATTTACATCACTAGTCGAAAAAGAATTTCGAATAAGTTCCAAATGACTTTTCCAGGTATCGCTGTAAGTGATGACATCATCGATGTAGGTGTCGCAATTATCTAGACCAGATGTTATGTTCACTAAATGCTAGAATGTTGACGGAGAATTCTTCATCCCAAACGGCATCGCTTTATATTGATAAAGTCCATCTGGAGTTGGAAATGCCGTTATTTCTTTTGCTCTTTCTTTGAGTGAAATTTGCCAAAATAATTCAAAAGGTCAAACTTTGAGACATATTTTGCATTGCCACTTTTTTGTCGATTACTGGTTTCTGAAATTAATCTGTTTTGGTGACTGTTGACGTTTCCATTGTCAGCACACAAACACAATGTATTTTCAGGTTTAGGCACTATAATACATGTAAACTCTATTTATTTTTACTTAGTTATGTGAAATCATTTTCCAGTAAATGAATTATTTTATGAAACATTCCTGCTTGAGAGGATGTTGTTTCATAGGTGTATAATCTACAACCTCAACGTCATGAGAGATTGTATTTATTCGTGTTGCAACATCTGGAAACAAAGTGCACATATTCACATCATATTTATTTTAATCCATTCTTTTCTTGTGGATGTGGATGTGAACTATTCTAGTCAAAGTGTTTACTATTTGTGAATTTCAAAGAATGGTTAAACCAAAGTCACTAATGGTAGATTATATTTCGTCATTAAGACTGACGAGTACTCTCTTGTGTTTAAAAATATAGCATAGAAAAACATACTGAGGTCAAAGGCTATCACATATCTATCAGAGATGTTCTATTTTATAAGTATGTCAAATATGCTACTGTAGATTCGAGAAAAAAATGCAAGTGAACGTTTTGTTAGGAAACTAAGAGCCTCAGAACCAATAATCCAAATTCCGCTAGGTAAATGGAATGTTATAGAACAGATGCTTTACAATTTTCCCCGTGTAACTATTTTTATAAATTGTTAGGCTAGCAATAGAATACACTCTGTACGTTAGCTGGGGTCCCTTCAATAGAGAGATGCCAATGGCAGGGAAAAAGAATGTTTTCGTTAGCTAGTAATAATAATAGTAATAAATATACTTTCATTTATACGTCTGGAATTTCCTCAAACTGTACTTTCTTAATTCTTCAAATCTGACAAGACATGTGGGGCATGATACCTGATGCACACGGAAACTGTCCTGGAATTTCGAGTAGCCTACATTTCCAGCTGCGATCCATTCACCTTATTTCATAGAAATTGAATCAGTAATCCCAGCCCCTCATAATAAGAAAAGCAAAACTGAGTTGGGTCAACATATAAACAAAATCCTTGCGCATTCTTTCACAATATTACTCTAAGTTTCGATTTTAAGTAGACCAAAACGACAATTCTTCTTCTAACTGATGTACAGCGCATATCTAAGTTAAAAGGTCGCTGCATGGAGCTATGTGCGCATAAATGCTGTTAGTATGTATTGATGAATTTACGGTTGTGAATTTATTTTTGGAATAAATTATAAATTTAATTGCATTGTATCTTGTAATCTATATTTTGTTAAGCCTTGGGTAGTCAAACTAAATGAGCATATAATAAAAATGTTACTGCATTTGAATGTGAAAATATGAACTCGTTTCTATGCAAAATACTTCACTCCGCAAGGTTGTGCAGTATTTTCCGAAAAAAACAAACAAACTCATCCATATTTTCTCATACAAATGCAGTAATCTATCAATATAAAATAATAATTACGTCATTGATATAACGCCATAATTGAACTGTATTACCGGAAACATAATACGCGAGTCTCTAATGAAAATTGAATAAATGAAATAATAATGTAGATACTAACAGTCATACATACAATTATATATATATATATATATATATATATATATATATATATATATATATATATATATATATATATATATATATATATATATATATATATATATATATATATATATATATATATATATATATATATATATATATATATATATATATATATATGATATACAACAATTATTTGCTTATAAAGTATATACGACATATAGATTTTTATGAAGATTGTATACAGTGCCTTGATATTAACGGCATTGGAATAGAACGTATAACACACACACACACACACACACACACACACACACACACACACACATATATATATATATATATATATATATATATATATATATATATATATATATATATATATATATATATATATATATATATATATATATATATATATATATATATATACACATACACATACATACATTAAAAATAGCAAGGATTTTAAAGTGTTGGTATAAAGCTATTTAATATACAAATGCTATTAGTATATCAGATTGTGATCCACCCATGGCGCAATATTACGCATATATAAACATTCTTGCAACTGTTTGCTGTCGATGATGAATTTCCACTAATTAATCATTAGTGAGGTATAAAAAAAAACGATAACAACGAATATCATATAAGTATTATAACAATTCAATGTAATACACAATTTCATTGTAGTCCTTTCTACTTTCTGTCTACCCCCCCATCTCATGCATAAGGGACAAAATAGGCAAAAATCTGGAGTGAGAGGAAAAAAATGGACTTGATGAAAATCTTGAAACTGAACTTACAGCAAGTAACCTGCAAGAATATGGTCCGTCGTAACAGTATGTGTACGCTTTCCTTAGTATTTATCTAGTGTTTATATAATCAATGGACAAAGTTTAATAGCCTTTCGACACTAAACAGCAAATTGGTTACGAGGGATACATACTCTAATTTAATGCTTTGTTGTTGTTGTTGTTGTTTTTGTGGTTGTTGTTGTTTCTTAAACCTATTATAAAGTTCTAAAAATCGATTATTATTAATTAAATATGAAAATGTTCAAAGGCCGCTCCCCCCCCTCTCTCTCTCTCTCTCTCTCTCTCTCTCTCTCTCTCTCTCTCTCTCTCTCTCTCTCTCTCTCTCTCTCTCTCTCTCTCTCTCTCTCTCTGTGGCGAAATTCCATGAAAAATCAATGAAGTATTTTCGTGGTGCCTTTATGCGCAATGAACTTGCATTGAAAATGCACACGTACAACCGGTATTGTCAACCTGTATTTGTCAACATGATCTGACACATTGAGTTGTTTGGGTGGTAACACCACGACATTTGAATTTTTTTACTCGCATGGACTCACATCACTAGCTGAAGTTATTTTCCAACGATTAAAAAATGAAAGCCTGAAATCAGGGAAATAAATTTGTGTTTAATCTGATCTATTTAGAGAAAAGGTAAAGGTAAAAATGTCACAACATTTGCCAATTTATCATTTCAATGGAACTCTTCATAATTAGGGACAAACATATATTTTCTTAATAAGTTTAAACTCTTTATATACAATGCACACTTCGTGCATTACACTTTGTCGCTTTGAAAACAAACGTACAAACAGATAATTTTATACTCTTACAGTACAAGAAACCCTGCCTTTCGCGTTATATTCTTAGTTTGACACTGTGGCCAATTTAACTCCATTGCTTCCAATGGCGCCCGCAGAAATTTTCAAGGAGGGGGTGGGAATAGCACAAACATGTAGTGGCAATCTATTATTGTTACGTATGTAGGCCCAAACATGCTTAGAGGTGAAATGGGGTGGGGGCAAGTACTCCTCCCACTTTGCCCCCTTTTGCTGAGGCCCATGATTGCTTGTCTTTATAGGTTACATGTCACTCAGCATATTACATATAGGAATAAACAGACAATAAACCATTTGTAAGGAGGACAACTGATATTTGATAAGAAATGTATGCTAAATAAAAAGGTCGCAGAAAAAAGCAATGAACCCACCTCCCCTCCAACCCCGTAAATTTGTTACACACCCGAGAACCAAATCTGCCTCATTTAGCTCTGCATAATTTTGCAACAAAATTTCATTTTCTGCCTGGCAGTATTTATAAAGTGACAGTTGGTGTACGTTTAGTAAGAGAATTAAATCTAGAATTTGAATGATAAAAGCCAAAATAGTATTAGAAATTGCAAACCCCACTATCTTTCACACATCTGAAAAATTTAAGCCTACACATGTCCTTAAGTGTGTTTTTCTTTTTTGTTTAGATATAGTATTTCTTCCTATTTTTTATTTATAAAAATAGTATTTTTAAACATGCTGTGGAAACGGCCTAGGATTTTCCTATTGATATCCGATGCGTATTTCTGGGGGTGCTCACCAGTTATTGAGTACTTTTGAGAGAGTGACGCATGTAAGATGAAGTTGTTTGCATTTAAAAAGTGCACATCAGATATAATGTTTGAAACCTCTATGCTACTTTGATGTAATGTGGCTGACATTTCTTTGATATTGTGCTTTTGGAAATTGTAAATGATGTTAGCAAACTGTTACATACAATGACTGCTCCTGCTCCCTTGTGCTCCAAAAATCAGCCTGAATTTGTCTGAAGTACTTCTGAAAGTGCAATGAATGAATTACCAAATATATTAAATGTAAAAAAAAAAAATGTTATCGGCTCTTTTATAATTTACATTTGAAGTTCAGGACCTGAAAATGGCCAAGTGGAGCTAGCACTTTTTTGAAAGATGCACATCTGGAGTAATAGCGGAATGCAACACAGGGAGCATATTAAACAGGGGGCCAGACTATATGTCACCATTCAATAATACACCAAAATAAAGGGAATTTAATGTCCTTTGAATAATACCTAAAGTATACAAGGTCTTTTTAAATAGCCTGTATAATCGGGGAAGAAATCGTGGAAAGTCTTTTTGTTAAAAATTCTAAACCCATGCAAAATACGAATCTGTAGAACGCAATGCAATGGAAAAACGGATATTCTTATTGATATCCGAGGCGTACTTTTGACTCATAAAAATAGCCGAGATTGTCCGAATCGATGAAGTCGTTAATTATACAGCGTCAAAATGGCGTCAGAAGAGCTTTGGGAAGATCGTGATGTTCGGTTTGATATCAGTCCTAGGCAAGAAAAATCAATGTTAAATGTTCATAGTATTGACTTATGCTTGTGTTTTCAAAACTAAACACAATCATTTATGTCTTTTCCATCTCATTTTCTCTCTGTAAGTTTTTTTAAAAATCTTTTAAAACCATTCTCAAAATATAGTCCAACGCTACAGTATATTATCGCGGGCTCTATATTATCGCGGCAAATGGAATTTTCCGATTAATTTTGGACACGTCGTCTAGCGGTTGTTTACGTATGTAGAGACGTAGCCAGTAAGGACGCAAATATCTTATAGCGTAATTTTATCAAAAATGTCAACATTTTATAAAGTTTACAATGAAAAAGAATGAACATTACTTTTTTGTAATGTGCATGAAATTGCGTCGATATCCGTAAACAAAACTCCAGTCAAACTTGCTATACCAGTTTTCGATTTGATTACGAAATTTATTCAGTGTATTGTCTGATATTTGATGATTATAGGTCATATCCTGATAGTGACATACATGTCATAACAAGATCAAGGTTGCGATTTGATTTCATGGTTGTTGTTGTTGTTGTTCTGGGGCTAAATGCCATTTTTTATCACGCAATAGGCTACACATGGTGGCCAGTATAAATGGTGGAGGAAGAAACTGAAATCCGCGGAAAGATTCACTGACCCATGAGAAGCTTTCTCGTATATCCACATTCGCCAAATCTTAAACTCGAATCCATGCAGACAGAGGTGAGATATCAGTGATCCGTAATGGAGAGTGCTTTAGACCATTTGGCCACTCAAGGCCCCCCATTTAGATGGTGCAGCTTAACAAAAGTAAACATTTTTCAAAGTCCTATCTTTCACTATTCGTTTTAATTATGAAAATATGGACAAGTGGGTCTATTTCATGGTAGCAATTATGGACCCAAATTGACTCAATGCTGCTAATAAGCCTACTTATCCAACATAAATAGGAAAGGAATAATAGTTAAGCTACTTTTGAAATTAGTAATATTTCAATAATAATATTATTAATAATTGATTTATTCGTATATAGATTTCTCTGCCCACATTGCACTTAATTTAGACAAAATGATACATATTTTGTACTGCTGTTGTTATCATGAATTTCAACTTAACTGACATTAGTGTATTCAAGTCATTAAAATATTTATTTTCATGAAAATTTTCAGCCAGTGCAAGCATGGACGTTACATCTTATCACCAAGTTCAAATTTGTGTTTATTATAATATGTGCGTGGTACCTTACATAATTTAGGGAAATACGGTGATAATATAGAGTTGTTCCCCCATGGCACGGTAATCTGGGTCATCTGGCATATGCTGTTTTATTTACATAAACGCGATTGTATTGACCAATATCTTTTATAGAAATAGATGGAGTGAAAATCAGAGTAACTGTACAATTTGTAACAATGCTGCAATAGCAGATTCGTTTTATTGTGTACTGACAACAACATTAGGTACTGCGATAATACAGTGTCACACTATATGACCCGCTATTATCATTTTACGTTTTTTTTAGAATCTTAAATCTGTTTATTTTTAAAATTTAGTCAGCGTTACAGCTTATTTCTGGCTTCTGATTACAGAAACTGAAGATCAGAAAACGCAATTTATATCATTCCTTCCTTTATATCTTTCGCTTCACTTGTGTTCATGGGCACCAGCTTAAGAAAAGATGAGATTTTATTATAACACCCCCCACTACTCCCAGTTAATTGGGTTTAGCAGAGGATACAGTGATTATCATCAAAACATAATATGCAGGTGTGTGCTTTGCATCTTTCTCTTTCGTTATCCTTTTCTCTCTCAGCCATGCAATTACCCAGTAAAGCAATGTGTTGTGCACTAACTTCTGTTCAGTTAACAACCAAATTGTTAGTTGCATCCTCAACAACTGAATCTATAGTCAAGGTCCAAAGGAGAGTCTCCAGTCTAAAGCATTTTTTTTGTTTGTTTATTGTAAATTTGGAGATTGCTGACACAAGGTTAAAAAGAGCTCTGTCTATTAAAAGACACATGACTAATCTGAACATTACTTTCATGAATGATTTACTTTTGAGATAGGTTTGTTTTGGAGTAAAATTGTTGTTAGAAAGTAAGAAAATAGTTGAGATATACACAAAATTATTTGTGCATATTATTTGTGCATAAACAAAAATGTCAGAGATTTATTTTAGATTCATACTTTTTAATTCAGGATTAGTGAACATTATGTATTTGATTGGCTTATTTTCATGAATGACTTACTTTTAAGATGGGCTTATTTTGGAGGGAAATTTTCAGTTGCATTTTCACATGTTTTCTCCAGGGAGTGACTTAGTTGACATAGTTTTCCCAGTGGATATATGTTTACCAGAGTTTACAGAAAAAGTGAATTGGTTTCACCTCTTCTTATGTGGACCTGCTTAATTCAATGAAATGCAACTTTTAATGTCCATCTCAGAGAAAGTTTACAGAAAAATGATTCAGCATTTTGGCTATTACCAGTACATTATACTGGCAAGGATGGAAAAAGTCAGTACAAGACCAAATTTACAGGTACAAATGCTAATCAACCAATCTCAACCATCATGGTTTATCACCTACACAGAGTGGAGAAAATTATCATGTAAACAATACTTTAGAGCATGTAAACTAAATGCATTCATTTCTGACCTTTATGTAAGCTGCATTCAAAATGGATATTATTGCTTGTCCACACCATGACAATATAGTTTATCCCACACAGTATTTCGAATTTGATCTTATCTATAACTAGGAATATTATCAGGATAACATCATTAAATGTAGCTAAAAATACCTAATTTGTTTTACACAAATGTATTTGAAACAAATTAGGTAATAAATTGTTTTCATGCTTGGTAAGTTCAACTTCAGCATGGCTGGATCACATGACTCATAATAATCTATAAATAAAACCCTGCAAAACTCCAAACTAAGCTGCCCCCACCTAGCCCCATAGGTTGTTATTGTTGCTGTTGTTGGGCTTAACACCATTTTTCAGCACACGATAGGCTATTCATGGCGGCCAGTATAAATGGTGGAGGAAGAAACCGGGAAATCACCGGAAAGAACCACTGACCCACGAGAGCTACTGGCAAGCTTTCTCACATATCCACATTCACCGAATCCTAGACTCGAACCCACGCAGACAGAGGTGAGATGGCAGTGATCGGTAATGGACAGCGCTTTAGACCACTCGGCCACTAGGGGCCCATAGGTAATTAATTTGTTTTGAACAAGAGTAAATTGTGCCAATGGTATTGTAAAAGAAAAATTTATAGTGCCATGTATTTTTTTGATTACATATTCTTCAACTTAAATGGAATGAAGCAGAAGTTGACTGATAGGATTAAAATTTGAAACAGAAAGATGAGTATTTTTAATTGTGTTGTTTTTATCTTGAATTTTAGTCTTGCAATCCATCAAAGAGATTAGCCAACTCTACTTCTGGAGCTGTTTTCTTGCCCATGATCACTGATCAAAGTCAGGAGGGAGATGGGACTACAACTGTATGAAGCAAAAAAGTTATCTTCTAACTGCATGAATGGAATAAGTTATCTTCTAACTGCATGAATGGAATAAGTTGTCTTCTAACTGCATGAATGGAATAAGTTGTCTTCTAACTGCATGAATGGAATAAGTTGTCTTCTAACTGCATGAATGGAATAAGTTGTCTTCTAACTGTATGAATGGAATAAGTTGTCTTCTAACTGTATGAATGGAATAAGTTGTCTTCTAACTGCATGAATGGAATAAGTTGTCTTCTAACTGCATGAATGGAATAAGTTGTCTTCTAATTGCGTGAATGGAATAAGTTATCTTCTAACTGTATGAATGGAATAAGTTGTCTTCTAACTGCATGAATGGAATAAGTTGTCTTCTAACTGTATGAATGGAATAAGTTGTCTTCATACAGAATTTCATGTTGATACAGTTAACTCTAATAAAGACTTAAAACACATTTTACATTTTGTTGGTACATGAATACCGACAGTACATCTTTTCTGGTACAGAAGTGGAATTTATTGGTAAAAACCAGCATATACTGGTGTAAAGGAACCTATGATGAACAAAAAAAGATTGATTTTCATGCACAATATTGGTCAGTTACATTTTGCTGAAAGTCACAAGTCAATTTAACAAAAGAAAACACTTTAAAAATATAAGTATAGTCCTACATGTACACATACTTCAGTTGGCCTAGATTATGAATAGCAAGACAAAATCATTGTCTTGCTGAGGCTACCAAAGGGATGAAGCTATTCACAGGGAAATAAAAACAACTTTAAACAACTGACATTGTTGCAGTAACTTATTGTTGTAAAAATGTGTGACTTGTTACTTAACCATATTTAAGACATCCAATCTTCTTTTGTCTGCAACCAAGCATGACTGAATTATTATTTTTATTGTGTATTAGAAATGCCATTTGTTTTTAGAAATAAAACTCCTCATTTTTGGTACTTGAGATGCATAATCATTGTTCTCCAGTAGATTTATCAACCAAGCCCTGATATTTCGGGACTCAGTTATGTCCATGAGCTTTTTGCACCACCAATGTAATCATGTAATGGTAATCGAGATAACCTGGTTTGACTGTAATTATGCTGCTGGACAAGAAGATAACTACTAGTCTTTGCCAAGTGCTTTGTATGTAGTTTTTTTAATCAGGATACTGTGCCGAGTATACATATATGGTCAAATATATATATGTATGCAGCGATGCAATAAAAATATGTATGTATGTATGTATGTATGTATGTATGTATGTATGTATGTATGTATGTATGTATGTATGTATGTATGTATGTATGTATGTATGTATGTATGTATGTATGTATGTATGTATGTATGTATGTATGTACATACGTACGTATGTATGTGTGTGTATACTCTATAAAAAATTCCAATATTATCACTATTTAGAAAGCAATTACTATACCAAGCCCTGAGAACCATCACAACCAATAATTTTACACAACTATTATACCTTGTATCATTTTTTTTCTTTTCTTTACATAAAATAAAAAGGAAATAAATAAAAAAATTAAATACAAATTAAAATATATAAAATGACCAGTTCTAACACAAACACAATATAGCATGATTGAAACAATATAGCATACATATATAACACACACAGTACATCAGATTTATTCTTGGCCAAGATCACTAAAATTTATGGACCAAGATACAAAAACCAGCTGCAAGACCTAGTGTCTGAAGAGGGAAGTCATAAAAAGATATACAGGAAGGACAACAAAGGGACCAGTTCCTGGGACCTTGTATTATGACCCACTGTAAAATAATAAAATTTTGATAGCAAAGAGTAACCCCTGGACAAAAACAATAATACATTTTTCTTCCAAATCCCTTTCCATTTTATTTTACAGAAAAACACAAACACCTACATAAAGCCTTTAAAATTTTTGGATGGCTGTAAGGGGGAAGGGCACTCCAGAGGTTGATAGCTAAAAGACTGAGAAGTTCCCACAAATAAAACATACAGTTCACCATTTGTAAAACAACTTTGATGTATGGTCAAGATGTGGAATGTGATTGGTGGATTACATAAAATATGCAATGAAAAAAATGGAAAGGAAATACAATGCTCAAATAAAAAGTGGAATGCAATGGAAATAAAATAAGCAATGAAAATTATTTTTATTTTGTTTAATGTGTTTCATTTTTTAAAAATCAAAAGAAGTTTATAAACATCAAATTCATGCATATCTATTTGAATTCAAAATGGAAGATATAATGCAGTTTTGAAACTGATGCTAATATATGTATGAAATGTGCACATTTGAGAAAGTACACAATCACTGTATGCAACTAGAAATGATTACTTATGAAATAATGTCCATTACTGAATTTTTTGATAGTACATGAGTATACAGCTTTAGGGTAATGGAAACTAAGTGGAAATTATTTATTTTATTTGCAAGTGATTTGTTTAATTCAGGAAGGTTAACAGAAGGAATTCATCATCCGATACATATTCTAAGCATTATGCATAATATAGAACATAATTGGCTTAAGTAAATAAAAAGCTTTTTTCAACATTAAAGTTAACTTTATTTTTTTCTTTTTATTTGTTGGTGATGTTCTTGTCATTGTTGAACAACAAATTGTTTCACTATTTTATTTCCAAATTGTCTTCTAATTGTTTAATTTCAGTTACAAATATCTGAACATGTTATACACACACCCTTTGATATATGATTATATCCATTGTTGTAAGCAATTTTCTGTTAATTATTTCATTGCACATTTATTTAAGGCATTTAATTTGAAAGTTTGCCCATGGCAAGAAATATAATTTCATTCACTTCATCCTGTGTTGCAATTGGTCAATGTTGACCAGCAGCAATAACTATTGGAAATGCTTCTAGTGCAACCTCCATACACTAAAGAGTTCTGAAAGAAAGGACAGATAATGAGGTTACTGAAAAAGAGCTATAGCCTGATATCTGTCATCCATATTTGATATTAATGTATTTTTTAATTTTATGTCTTTGCAAAACAGTGTCAAACAGCAATATTGCTGAATTAGACAAAATTGTATACCATTTTCATAACTTTTAGTGAGTATTTCATTTAATCAATTACATGACATCACGATTTGTTCCACTTGATTTCTTTCCTTGTTGAATGTTAAATAAGTAATTCTGACCTGCTTTGGTTTGGTGTTTTAAAGCACAGCAATACTTTTAAGGCATTTTTATGTTAAGATAAGTAGAGCAAACTGCCCTGCCTATGGACTTAACATGGTAGCTGATATGGGCTGATCCAATGGTGAGAATTGAACTTGCATTCTTCTGATCATGAGTCTAATGCTCTGATGATCTACCCATTATGGGTCCTCATTGGTTTTCATTTTCATCTTTTCTGGTTATCCAGTGGAATATGGTGTTATTGAGATTAATTCAGCATATGCTAAAGAGGTAATTATTGCTAGGGGTGCAAAATAATGTTGGATGTCCCAAATAAAATAAAAACCTCATATACATGCTATTGCTGACACCAGGCTTTGTGGTTGTCCCAAATAAAATAAAAACCTCCATACTCATGCTATTGCTGAAACCAGGCCCTATTTTTCACATTTTTCCATTGGGTTCCCTACTATCCTTACCTGTTTGAAAATTGTGGAGACATTTGTTTTATCAATATAATATGTACCAATAATCATGAAATATAGTTTTTGCCTCTTTATGCTTTCATTCTTATAATTAATTCAGTTTTAAGAAAACATGTGGTTTTCAGATATTATAAATTTGCATAAGCAATTTGGTTGTTTTTTGTTGTTTTTTTTGTTTTGCTTCATGAGTGATAGACACAGCATCCTTGATTGAACTAAAGTGATAGATAAATGTTTGGTTGGTGCAGTGTGAAATATTTTTATTCTCATGAAAAGCAGTTTTCTTGATTGGAGGGGCATGCTTGTGAGTAGATTTTGTTGTTATTATGGGTTCAACACCATTTTTCAGTACAAAATAGGCTATGAATTCTAGCCAGTTTGACTGGTGGAGGATTCATTAAGAACCATTGACCCATGGGAAGCTACTGGAAAACTCTCTCACATACCCACATTGGTCAAACCTGAAACTTGAACCCATGCTGACAGAAGTGAGATTGCAGTGATTGGTAAGGTGAGTGCTTTATACCACTTGGCCACCCAGGGACCCAATGTGAGTAGAGATACAGTTGTTTCAATTACAAAAGGTTAATCCATTATGATTCTGCCCTACATTTTCTCTCAGATTTTCTCCATTTTCACCTTGTGTTTTTCAACCTTTGAAAATAAAATAGCCTTACCTTATCACAGGTTTTTTCTTTATCAGAGGTTTTTCATGAGAGGGTGCTTGAAAGTCTGTAAAGTATAAATTACCAAAGTTTAAATCTACACTATGTTAGAAAGGAAAAAAAAATCATAAATTTTTGCATTCATAAAAAAAATATTCTATATGGTATATGGTACTGTCTAGGGTTTATTCATAAGAAAAATGGTATGTGATACTTGTGTCTGCATTCTCAATATGTATTATACAGTACTAACTAATGCTATATTTATATTTCAGTCAAATGAGTCTCAGGCCTGGTGAAAAGTTGATAGATAAGCTGGATGCAGTAGAGGATACCAAAGGAAACAATGGAGAAAGAGGTTTGATAATAGCATTGTTTCTCCTTTAATAAGGCCAGGATCAACAATTTTTTTTTTTAGTCATGGAAGATCAAATCTTAAGATGATGCCTTTTATCAAATTTCTTGCTAATCCTTTCTAAACTTGAGGATTGGGTTATAATTAAGCATGGGCTATATTGATCAACAGCAATTCAGATATAGTATGTGTCTATTCAGTGATCTCCCAAACATTCTTGGTATAAGCATATGTTAGTGTCATAAAATGTTTTAACATATAGATTATCATAAAAGAGAAAAAGAAATAAAAAAAATTATAAATAATATAAGTATATATATATATTTAAATAGTGTTCTTTATTTCCCTAAGTTACAGCATGATTTAATGTCTAACTCTTTGTACATGTATTTGAATTTTAATAAACAATATCCTCCATTTCTTCACTTCCACCTATATTTTGATTGCCACATTAAAATTAAAGCATTTTAGACAATGTCTTTCTTTGGTAATTGTCATATAATGACCACACTCATGATCCCAATCTGTGCAGTGAATGACCTTTCACAGCCTGGAAAAAAAGGAAAATCAATTTATTAATGGATGTACAAAACTACCTGAATCCTAGGTCAAATTACCAGGGGCAAATTCTTCAGGAGTAAAGATAGTGATCTGTTTTCAGAGTCATGACAGTATAACTAAGAAAGTATATTTCCCTTTCCATTAAGAATGATCAAAGTTTTTGTTATTGCTTTATTTATTGAATGAATGCCATAGAGTTGGAAAAGTCAATATTTTTCCAATTGCAGTCTCAAGGATGTGTGCTCCTTGATATGCACATAGTGCTGCCTTAAATTGTGGCATGCCGCATTCACTGTATTTGTAGGTAAGCAATGCTGTGATGTGAGAATCTGAAATACAGTCATATATGAAGAAACAAAACTATAAACATAAATGTTAAGCACTGCATTGACCCCGGTTAGTTCCCCATGAAGTATAATACAGGACTGTGATTTAAGTTGGATGCACAAAACAATTGCAGTGTAGTCAGTAAACAGATTGAACTAAAAACCTAATAGATACACTAACCCCATAATGTAAACACGAAGTGCAGGCCTTACTGGTGCTTACATGCTGCCTGATGCCGGTGAATCTGAAGATCCTGTTACACATTGTGAACACACCGATGTGAAACACAACTCACAGGGTGCCTGAATCTGATGATCACACACCAAAGAAAACTGCTGTATTCCAAATGCAATGAAACACTTGGCGCAATACACAGAATCTGGTTACTCCTGTCCCAGACAACTACATGCACAGAATCTAATGATCCCATCTGAAAGAATACGCTAACACACATCCTTTCTCTGCAATCAGTCCATGTAAAGAATCTAATGATTTGATCTGAAAGGAAATACTGACATGCATCAACTAATGTATATCAACATATACACAATTCCATCAAATGCACTCTATCCAAGAAGATATGCAGATGAAACAGCTCATATGGCAGCCTTTGTCTATGAATGGGTAGATCCACACATGGCATGTTGTGCATGAAAATGGCATCATTTGAGGTCCTGTTGTAACAAGAATTTTAAGTCCAATGGCCTAGTCTTGTAATAAGGTTGTCCTTGATCCCAGCATTAGCTGTGGTAGTAGGGTGCATGCTTGGACAGCACGAATACAAAGGGCCATCGAGGGGGTGATATATACCCAGTTTGACACAGAAATACTTCACACCACACAAATATAGCTTGATAAATGCATATCGAATATGGATAATCTTGAAGCAATATGCCACAAAACCAACAAGGGTATTCTTATCAATTGGTACTGAAGGTTGATCACATGACCTGATATGGCCTAAAATGACAGAAAGCTTTCCAACCAGATAAAGACAGATTGTGTCTGTGAGCTATGTGCTGCTTGTAGTAAAAGGTCCACTTCAGCCAGATGCCAGAATTTGTCCATCTGAGAATGAGAGAGAGAGCATCTGCAATGAGGTTATCATTCCCTGGGATATGTTCAGCTAACATTTCGAACAATATTGAGCTGATATCAGTGTTAAATGCCTAAGCAATTTCATTATCATGGGGAGACTTGGATAGATGTTCACAATTATCTCAACTGCACTGATATTGTCACAATGCAACAAAATTCATTTTCTTTCCACAAATAGCCCTATATATGGGCTGAGATTACGATGTGGTAGATCTCAAGCAGGGCCATAGACAACTTGTCTGTGCCAAGAATGTCTAAATTGACCAACAATTATCCTTAACCAGAAGTGAAGTATTTAAGTTTCTGCTTTTGAGGCCTTGTATTTCTACAATAATATATCCATGCTTGATGATTAGCTCATCCCCTTCTTTTATATCATTTTGGAACATTGTTATTTAAGGAAGACATTTAGCACTTGTCCTAACAGAAATATAGCAGCTGCATTGCAAGGAAGTGCATTTTTAATGCAGTTTAATTATTGATATGACATTTCATTTCTTTTTTGTTGTTGTTTTACTCTACTGTTCATTGACCAGAAGAGCTTTTGTAATAGCCTATCTGTCATCCGCCATCCATCTGTTTGCACAACTTTGTTATCAATACTCCACTTAATCTGCTGGGATTGCCATGAAACTTTATGCGTACATTCATTTCAAGGTTTTTGTTGGCCCCAAATTGGTACCAATCTAATAGTCACTATGGCAGCAAACTTGAAAATCTAGTTATCTCATCTTCTCCTGAGTAGATGGCAATCTCAACATGGGACTTCTCATAATGTCTTAATGGTCCTAAATAAGAATGGTGCCAGTCCGAATCAAATATTGGCTGCCATCTTGAAAATCTTGTTATTATTACTCCTGAATTGATGGTTGTACTAACATATGGCATTTCCCTAAAATACTTCTTATGATGTCTGATTAATCATAAAGGAAAATGGTGCCTTTTGAACATATAATTATTGCAATGAAGTTTCCACAAAATACATATTGTGTTATTTGATTGGTAAATATAAAAGAATTGTGCCAGTCTGGCATTTAATTATCTTGCTTCAGTGGCCATCTTGAAAATCTTATCATTTCTACTCTCTCTGAATGAAAGGTTACATTGGCATCTTAAAATCTTTTTGCAGCTATTTTCCTGAATTTATAATGTCTGACTTGTTGATCCTAATTGAAAATGTTGTTGGTCTTAATCCTGTTTGGCCTAGAGCCATCTTGTAAATCTTGTTATTTATGACTTTATCAATGTTTTATGAGTGACTGCGCTATAATGAGGTATTTTATAACAGGTGGATTTATCAAAGGTTGATTTATATTCATGTTATTATAAAGTGATATGATTTGTATATCGACAAGTCATTAATTTATTGTATCGCAAATATACTTATAGTATTTACATTGTAAACAATAATGGAATTTTTTTTACATAATAACTTGAATAACTTATTAATATTCCAGGGAGACAGATTGTAACAAACTTGCGCATAATCTGGCATTCTCTATCGATGCCCAGGGTCAATTTGTGTAAGTACGTTTTTTCCCTTTTTAGTTGTTATTTGGGTGTTTCATTAAGTACTAAAAGATTAATGAACTATGGACATTTTTGTGTGTTTGCAAATTGCAGACATTTTATAATATTTATACTTACTTTTTAGATTTATATTCCACCCTCACAGGGTGTACTGCTATGACCTTGTTTGTTCATACTTTTCCTTTTCACATGAGAATATAATTTATTCATCTCAGTTATCTTTGTGGCTGCTTGCACTTAGGGTTAGGAAGAATATTTATCAGTCTCTGGATCAAAAGGTCAAGGTTGCTTTGGCTGAAAGAAGAAAATGGTTTTTACTCAATAATATGAGTTCTATATCACATACTAGGACAAATTGTTGTGGATAGCTTGCACATGGATTACAATTTAAATTTATCAATTTGGAGGTCAAAAGGTCACAGTACAGGATCAATGTGTTAATCATATATATTCACCATAGCTTGTGAATGAGCTGCATTTTGAATAAGAAGGAATACTATCAACTTGGTGTTGTTGAAGGTTAAAGGTCAGTGTAACTTTGAAAGAATATATTTGTATGCATAATAACTTTTTAGTTCTCAACCACATACCCTTATTAAAGTTTGTTGGGGTTAGTGCTTAAAGTATGGAAGAGACCTGTTGATTTGGGGTCAAGAAGTTAGAGGCCAGGGTCATTATGGTATAAAGACAAATGGGTTTTACAGAATAATTTTTGTTATTATGACTTTATTATTTAAAGAGGGTAACTCAATTAGCTAAGAACTAATCTACCTTGAGGCCCTCATTCAAAGGAATTTATTTATTTTTGCTGCATCTCTGTAGCCATTGTATATACTTGTTTTGGAAAAAGGAAATAGAGTGGGCATTTCTAATCTAAACTGGAATATTATTCCAGAGCAAAGTTCCAGAGTATTGGAAACTTTTTTAAAATAATTCCTTATTTGGTTTGGGAATTTTGTAATGTCTGGTAGACATTGATCACAAATGGGGAGTATTTCCATGTAGCCTATACTTGAATAGTGATTGTAAATATTCAGTAGCACTATTATTGGCTATCCTGTACATTAATTTGGCTTTTCTTAAACAGATTCAGTCTTTAATAGGTAGTATTTTTAACTTACCAGCTAAATTTTCCTTGCTTTCTTTCTGGATTGATATTAACTCAAAAGCTCTTTTTTGGAGATGTGCCAGCTTTGCTAAGTTTTTATCATTTGAATTACCCCATACTGTATTACAGTAGTCTAAATAGGGTTGTATGTAACTGTTATAAAATAGTTTTCTGTGCTTTTCCGGGAAAAAGTGTCTTATCCTACTGAAAAGCCATAAACTTGAATTGACTTTTTTACTGATATGTTTGATATGTTCAGTCCATGATAGGTTATTATCTACCAAAACACCAAGTAGACTATCGTGACAGACCATTTGCAGCCTTTTATCCTTCCATATGAGACATAGTTAATCGCTATCAAGTTTTTTTTTTTTCCGTGTTGAGATAAGTAATATTTTAGTTTTACCAGTATTAACCACCATGCCATTGCATGTGCACCAGTATTCTAGTTTGTTTAGGGCATTCGGTAAAGAAATTTCGAGTTCTTGTTTTGTGTTTTGGATGTCTGACAATGTTGTGTCATCTGCATAGAGATCTGTAGATGAAACCGAGTCCTTTAGTACAAGTGGTAGGTCATTAATAAATAAAATAAACAGTAATGGACCCAGAATTGAGCCTTTTGGTACTCCACATATAATTGTTTCAGGTTCAGACAGAACATTATAAATATAAACATGTTGTGTTCTCTCACTTAAGTATGAAGTAAACCATCTAACTGTGCTATCATCACATTGGTAGATGTTGTGGAGCAAGTTCCTTGACCAATCTGTGTGAATTGTTTACACTTTTGTTAGTAAAGAAAAACTATATATTCAGATTTTTAGAGGTCGAAAGTAATAAGAGAATAATGACTTAGTTAAAGATTGCCTACCTTGACCAAATTTCCATGTCATTGAGATCCATTAGTCAATAATCTGTAAATCCAAACATGCCTTGCGATCATTGAGGACTATTACAATATGGGTCAGATGTGTAATGTGACACACACATTTGTTTGCATAAATTAATATCTGGTTTTCAACAGCTTATTTTAGAATCTGACATTATTGAATGATTAAGGGGCTGATGAGGCTCTCTTAGAGAGATGGAGACTATTTTGAAGACAGTATCTTTTGTAAGTTTTTGTAATTCACGAGCAAAAGAAGAGTTCATTTAAAGAATTTGGTGACCAAATAAATTTATTCAAAGTACAGTCTATTAGCAAGCATACAAATTTAGTGTAGTGTGCGTGTGAATTAAATTTGGTTCCAATTTTATTCACATTAAAATGTTGTGATGATAGTAATAAAAAATATTTTCCATAAATGCTGATGACAGTGCCAGAAACAAGATAGATGCAGGTACCGACCATTTTATAAGCACACACTATGCTATCTACTGGAAAGTTGCACAGTTTTTGATGGATTGCCATGAAACCTGGTAAATATTATGATCATAAGCAGAATATATTAATGTTGATAAATCATTTTGCTCATGCAATTTACTGCTCTACCAGTAATAGATCAGAAGGACTTGTGTGATGACCTTTTGTCAATCATTATTGGGTTTTGACTTCACTCGAAGACTTTGACATTGTTATCCTGAGGCTTTTAAAATAAAATGTAAAAAATTGAAATATCAGCTAAAAGTCAGCTGAGAATGCCAATTCATCAGATTTCATTTAGAACAAGGCCTGTATGCATAATTGCAGAAGACAGACAACTTTGAGGTCCCAAGTTGCCAAGTGGCTTAAGGCACATGCATTTACAAATCACTGGCATCTCACCTGTCTGCTTGGGTTTAAGACTCATGCTTGGCTAATGTGGATATTTGAGAAAGCTTACCATCAGCTTCCCATGGGTTTGTGGTTCTTCTTTGAGGGTTTCTTGGTTTCTCTCTCCACCATATATACTGACCACAATGTATGACCTAACATGTGCATATAATGGCATTAAACCCATACCAACCAACCAACCAACCAACCAACAAACCAGCAGACAACTTTGTGACAGTCTTTATTTTCACTAAAACTAGATGAAAGGCACATAAAACAATCAGAGATGTAAGAAAAGTATTTTTATTTGCAGAATTGAAAAGTATACATGATTTGACATAAGTTTGGTTTGATTCAGGGTCATATGGCACTGCAACACATGAATTCAAGGCAGGAACAAACAGGCAATCCACCCTGAATATTTCATGTGCAAAGCTATTAGAGATGGTTCACCTACTATGACATGCCCCTGTCTAAGGAACATCACATATTTATTTGCATAAGAAACGTGAATAAATTCAATTTGTAAGATTGACAATGATTCACAGTAGCTTATACAGCTATCCATTTTTCAGTAAGAACAGATTTATTGATTTAACATGAAAGAGATAGAGATATTGGGTTCTTAGAGCTGGTAGCTTTGAATACCGTATAATGTATGCTAAAACAAGAAAATGCAAGTGTGCAAACTCCGATGGTGTGCAGTGTTTTTCCTTTGTTGAAACATCTTTTGCAATTTAAGTATGACATGTAGAGGGATGGATTAATCATGACAGTTTATCATACCATTATTCATTTCAGTGGCAAGTTTAATTCAGATTTATCATTGAACAAACTTCCACTGTTAACTGTTTTCAATGGATGAAGTTTTTGAACATAACATTGTTCTCATCAGAAGATTGTATGTATCACTGTGTTCTTGCAATTTTTTTATTAGAGTGATTTTTTTTTTGTCCTGCAGTTTAATGCAGTATATGACAGAATTTTGCAGTTTAATGTAGTATGTGACAGAATTTTGCAGCTAAATGCAGTATATGACAGAATTTTGCAGCTTTATAGTTCACCTGGCCATAAAGCCAACTGAGCCTATGGTATGGTCCTTTGTTTTGATGCACATTGTCTGATGTGTCTGAGCCTATGGTATGGTCCTTTGTTTTGATGTACATTGATGTGTCTGAGCCTATGGTATGGTCCTTTGTTTTGATGTACATTGTCTGATGTGTCTGAGCCTATGGTATGGTCCTTTGTTTTGATGCACATTGTTGTGTCACATCCATTCACAATTGCTATGTACAACTTCTTAAAACCTGCTTAGAAATCATCCTGTTTCAATTATTTATTCAACTGATGCTGATCTGATGTCAGATATTGCCACTGATAATAAAAATAAAAAGTTTGCAATGACTTCTTTTCAAGAACTACTCAATAAAATTTCACCAGATTTGATTAAAAGCACCTTGGCATAAAGATCTTCAGATTTGTTCACTGATAGCAGTCCATAATCAAAATATAATCACTGTTTCAAAAAACAGAACAAACTTTAAAAGATTTCACAAAAGCTACTCAGTAGAATTGACCTGATTTGACAGAAAGCATCCCAGCTTAGATGGCTTTCAGTTATGTACATGTGATACCAATCTGCTTTAAATTATGGCCACTGTTACTAAGAATAGATAACTTTAAAACAATTTCCCAAACATCAGTTAACATAATTTGACAGAAAGCACATTGACATAAAAGGATTTCAAATTGTACAAGTGATGCTTATCCACCATCAAATATGGAAGCCATTACTTAAACTAGACAAAATTCTAAATTACTTCTCAAAATGATCAGAAGAAATTTAACAGATTAGATAGAAAGCATTTTGGTAGTAAGGGCTTTCAAATTTACAACAATTGTGCCAAATTGCAAATAAATATGGATTCATTGCTAAGAGCAGAAAGTTCTTAGCTGCAATTGCATCCTCTAATGACTATTTTTCCAAAACTACCAATCAGAATCTGAATTTAATTTTTCAGAAAGCCTTCTGACAGGAAGTGCTTTTTACATGATACAAATGATGTTGTTGTTGTTGTTGTTGTTGGGCCTAACGCCATTTTTCAGCACACGGCCAGTATTAATGGTGGAGGAAGAAACCGGGAAATCACCGGAAAGAACCACCAACCCACGAGAAGCTACTGGCAAGCTTTCTCACATATCCACATTCGCCGAATCCTAGACTCAAACTCAGGCAGACAGAGGTGAGATGGCAGTGATCCGTAACGGACATCGCTTTAGACCACTCGGCCACTTGGGGTCCCTCATGATACAAATGATGCCAATCTGCCAAAAATATAGCTGCTGTTGATAAAAAGAGAAAATGCTATAACAGTTTCTTATGAAATGCTATTGAACATGCTTTGACAAAATGTGTTCTTGCCTGGACACTTTTAAGATTTATACTAATAATGCATTTATTCATCAAAATAACTGTTGTTGATAAAAATGAAAAAATATTTTTAGGACTTTAAGAAACTGGTGAACAGAATAAAAGACAAAGTATTGGACAGATCCTGCTCTGCCCTACAAAAACTAGACAAACCCTGAAACAATTGTTTCATGACATTTTGCTGACCTGCTGTTAATTGCTCATGCATTTGATTGTTAGGCAGATGTCAACCAGGAGAGCAATCTCCATTCCACTTGGGCTTTTTTTTCTTTTTCATTGTAAATGCTTTTGTGTTTTAAGTGTGTTTAATAGTACAGTTGTGTTAACTTAACAAATTTTTTTTTTTAAAATCTGCACAGTATTCCTCCTTAAATTATTTTTATTTACTTTTATAGCTATTGGTTTCAACTGTGTCATCAGCATATCAACGAAAACAGCCCAGTCGGTAAGTGTGTGTCTGTGGATTTGGATTTTTAAAGTAGCTTTAACAATTTTTCAGTCATATCACTATGATGCCTGCATTGAGGCAGTTTATCATCAAATCTAGCACTGGGGCATCATGCCACAGACTGTAACATCATGTCCCACCCTGACACATTATCTTAATATCAGGCTGACCAATCCTAATACTAACCTCATAATGCTTAGCACAAAGCGAGACAGCTGCTAATGCCATTTTTATAATCTTTGGTATGACTTGGCTAAACCAATAATGTCTGGCATGTGGGGTGGAAGTGTAGAAGTATAAAACATCCATGCTATGTATCATCAGCATATCAACCAAACAAGTCCAGTCGATAATTATGTGGAATAAGTATAAGATGTCTACATTTCAGCATATCAGCTAAACCAGCCAGTCAGTAATTATGTGGAATAAGTGTAAGATGTCTACATTTCAGCATATCAGCTAAACCAGCCAGTCAGTAATTATGTGGAATAAGTGTAAGATGTCTACATTTCAGCATATCAGCTAAACCAGCCAGTCAGTAATTATGTGGAATAAGTGTAAGATGTCTACATTTCAGCATATCAGCTAAACCAGCCAGTCAGTAATTATGTGGAATAAGTGTAAGATGTCTACATTTCAGCATATCAGCTAAACCAGCCAGTCAGTAATTATGTGGAATAAGTGTAAGATGTCTACATTTCAGCATATCAGCTAAACCAGCCAGTCAGTAATTATGTGGAATAAGTGTAAGATGTCTACATTTCAGCATATCAGCTAAACCAGTCCAGTCAGTAATTATTTGAAATAAGTGTAAGATGTCTACATTTCAGCATATCAGCCAAACCAGTTTAGTTAGTAAATGTAGAATACCAGAACAAGACCTTCTCTGTAAGGCAGTCAGATTTTTTCCATAAGTTGGAAGAGTTTTCAGTAAGGTGTCACAAAATATCATGTACTGCTATTGTCAAGCTGAAAAACATGCATTTATAAATCTGGTCATGTTAGCAGGGTTTCTGCAGGTCATGGAATCCTGGAAAAGTTTTGGAATTTAAAAAATAAATTTAAAGGGCCTTGAAAAGCTATGTAATTTGTCCAAACCTTGCAAAGTTTTGGAAAAGTCATGGAATTTGTGACATTGGTGTTAAAGAAATTAATTACTTCAAATTTCATAGAGCACCGTGAACCGGTTAAATAAAATGGTAAAATTACAATCAATAAATTGTTTCAATTCTTATAACAAGAGTAAGTTCCCTTAATGGAAGTATCACATGATTTACTGTGTAGTTCACTAAATAAAAGAAAGCAGCTGGAAAGTAATGTGTTTTGTTAATATTGTAAATAGGAACACATACAAAGATTACATTGATCATTGGATTATGACATGAATTACAACATAAAGTCAAAGTGTGCTAACCCAGGTAAATTTAAAATGTACATATTAAAAATATTTGTTGTTAACTTATTTGTTATTTTAGATTGAAAGATGTCTTTTTTATATTCATTTACTTGACAATGCAAGATAGTGTGGTCCTTGAGTTTTATGAAATGGCCCTGGAAAAGTTTTGGAAAAGTCATGGAATATGTTTTTGTTAAGTCTGCAGGAACCCTGTGTTAGTCTGATTCCCTGACCAATTTTATTGAATCTAATATGAAATCCAGGTCAGAATCTAACAAGAACAAGCCAGTATCCAGATTGTACCACAAGCAAATGTATTTCTAATATTTATATTTTTATTCCTTGAGCCAATATTTTAAGCATCATTTCTGTAAAACTTGCAGCAACACCATAAGGGTTGGTATGTCTGGAATACATGTAAAATTTTCATATTATGTATAATCAGAATCTCATTCAAAACAGCCCGGTCAGTAAGCATAGAAAAATGTCAAATTTCCATATTAGGTGTCAGTGGCACATCAGCCAAAACAGCCTAGTCAGTAAGTGCATGAAAAATGTCAGATTTCTATGTTATCTGTCATCAGCACCTCAGCCCATTCAGTAAGTGTAGAAAAAAAATGTCAAATTTCCATGTTAGATGGCATCAGCATATCAACCAAAACTGCCTAGTCAGTAAGTGTAGAAAATATGTCCGGTATCCTTGTTATGTGTCATCAGTCAAAACAGCCTAGTCAGTAAGTGTAGAAAATATGTCCAGTATCCTTGTTATGTGTCATCAGCCAAAACAGCCTAGTCAGTAAGTGTAGAAAATATGTCAGGTATCCTTGTTATGTGTCATCAGCCAAAACAGCCTAGTCAGTAAGTGTAGAAAAAATGTCAAATTCCCTTGTTATGTGTCATCAGCACATCAGCCCAGCCAGTAAGTGTAGAATAAAAATGTCAATTAGCACATCAGCCAATACAGCCCAGTCAGTAAGTGTAGCAAAAATGTCAAATTTCCCTGATAGGTGTTGTCAGCATATCAGCCAAAACAGCCTATTCAGTAAGTGTAGAAAATATGTCAGGTATCCTTGTTATGTGTCATCAGCCAAAACAGCCTAGTCAGTAAGTGTAGAAAATATGTCAGGTATCCTTGTTATGTGTCATCAGCCAAATCAGCCTAGTCAGTAAGTGTAGAAAAAAAATGTCAAATTTCCTTGTTAGGTGTCATCAGCTAAAAAAACCCAGTCTGTAAGTGTAGAAAAAATGTCAAATTTCCTTGTTGTGTGTCATCAGCACATCAGCCCAGCCAGTAAGTGTAGAATAAAAATGTCAATTAGCACATCAGCCAATACAGCCAAGTCAGTAAGTGTAGCAAAAATGTTAAATTTCCATGTTAGGTGTCATCAGCACATCAGCCAAAAGAGCCCAGTCAGTAAGTGTTGAAAAATGTCAAATTATCCTGTTATGTGTCATCAGCCAAAACTGCCAAAACTGCCTAGTCAGTAAGTGTAGAAAATATGTAAAATTTCATTGTTATGTGTCATCAGTACACCAGCCAAAAAGCCTAGTCAGTAAGTGTAGCAAAAATGTCAAATTCCCTTGTTATGTGTCATCAGCACATCAGCCCAGCCAGTAAGTGTAGAATAAAAATGTCAATCAGCACATCAGCCAATACAGCCCAGTCAGTAAGTGTAGCAAAAATGTCAAATTTCCCTGATAGGTGTCCTTAGTACATCAGCCAAAACAGCCTAGTCAGTAAGTGTAGAAAATATGTCAGGTATCCTTGTTATGTGTCATCAGCCAAAACAGCCTAGTCAGTAAGTGTAGAAAAAATGTTAAATTTCCATGTTAGGTGTCATCAGCTAAAACAGCCCAGTCAGTAAGTGTAGAAAAAATGTCAAATTTCCATGATAGGTGTCATCAGCCAAAACAGCCCAGTCAGTAAGTGTAGAAAAAATGTCAAATTTCCATGATAGGTGTCATCAGCCAAAACAGCCCAGTCAGTAAGTGTAGCGAAAATGTCAAATTTCCTGGTTATGTGTCATCAGCGCATAGCCAAAACAGCTCAGTTAATTTCAGAAGAAATGTAAAATGTCCATGTTATGTTTTTGTTGCTGATGCAAGTGTTGTGCCATAAAACCTGTTGAAATTTATAATAAATAATTTACATCAGTTGGTTGCACAAGAGGAGGATCATTTGCAATGCCAGTATGTTGTTGTGCAGTGGATGTACTCAGAAAGTGGATGACAGCTTTGCTTAAAGACTGTCACAACTTTAGAATATCCAGAGACAGGAAAAGTGTTTTGGTCACTCCACCATGATTCATCCTCTCTAGCAATTTCTAAAATACAGTTAACACCCAATTAAACAATAGTTATTACCTACTTTAAACAAATGACAATCAAAATATGTTTATAGAGGAACTTTTATGATTTATTACTAATTGTATCATTTAGTAGATGAAAATCTAATGTATGAGATATCAGATTTGTTATATAATTAGGTTGGATAGATCTGAGGTATAAGCTATAAGTTCCTGGGTCTGTTTTTGGAGGGATCAGTAGTCAAAGGAAGATTCAGTCAACATAGTTACAAAGTAGAAATAACAATGGTGATATCTTGTATGTTTGATTTTCATGAACTAACTGATGAAATTGACAGTAAATCAGACAGAAGGAAATCAGCAAAATGTTGATTTGTTTAAAGAAAAAAAAATAAAGTTTTATAATTAAATTTTAAATGGAGTAGGCTTGCTAACAAGCAAACTGGATCCACTTTGAAGGCAACAGGGTGCACTGTAGGGATTACATTGTGCATCAGCAAGCCATATTTTACAAGAGACAACACTCCAGTATGACATCATATTCATGGAATGAAAGTTCTGCTTTTGATATAATTGATGCCTGCAAATATATCCTATCCACACTTCAACATGTTAATTATTTTCAGCAAGACACAGAGTAAAGTGAAATAATTAGAAATAATAATTATTTTGATAAAGATTTATGAGAGGATTTTTTTTCAGCTTTGGAAAATAAAGGATATTAATTGTAATTGCATGTCCTTTTAACAAAATCAAATACATTTCTTAAATGTAAAAGGATGGAACTCATCTGAATATTTCTAACTATTTCTTTTTTTTCAGAAATTAAGAGGAAACACAGAAGCTTTATATGTTCTGACAAAGTGCAATAATACAAGATTTGAATTCATCTTCACCAATTTGGTAAGAACCTATTTATGGGATTTTTTTTTTTGCTGTCTTTCAGATAACACATAGAATCAACAGTACAGCATTTTCTGTCATCAATCATTAGCAGAAAAAGATTTAATTGGATCGGTATAATAAATTGAATGCATTCCTTATGTTGGGCAACACTGATCATAAGAACATTTAACTTTATTTAATAAAGAATTTGAAATCTCTTATAATTGATAATAAGCAATTTTACTATTATTTGCCTTGCAAGTACAGTTATGAGAGACTGCCAAGGACACTGCTTTACTTATTTTGAACAAGAAGATGGACACACCGTGCATGTCAAGCCTGTCTGTAAGCTTTTGGTAAAACAGTCTTGTATGCTTCAAGATGTATCCACATACCAAGTAACATAACTCTCTGTCCAACTGTGTTTGAAAAACATACAACATAAACATCAGAACATTTGGGTTCATTAAGATGTGGATGAATGGATGGATGCTGTACAAAGCTTTAGCATACAAAGTTAGTTATAGTCTGCATCCTTACTACTGTCTAAAAAACCATTTCATTGGCTCCCTCTTCCACTGTGTACCTCATCCAGTTTCCATGGCTTGGTAATTAAGACACAGTGTAGTAAGCTAAGTGAATTTCTTGAAAATTGCATGCATTGTCAAAGGGTTTATACAATTTTCTTACTTTCTTTTATGAAACCTTCTATAAATAAAATTACTGCTATTAATGAAATTGTTGTTGTATTTTGGTCCTAACGCCATTTTTCAGCACATGATAGGCTATACATGGCAGCCAGTAATAATGGTGGAGGAAGAAACCAAGAATTCCGCGAAAGAACAATAAATATAACCTGCATTCGATTATTTAATACAGTACACAGAGTTCAGATCAACAGGGAAACAAACATGACAGTTTTCACACTTTGGATAATGCATTGCCAATAGGATTATAGAATTTCAGACAACTAAATTACTCTAATGGAGATGGTGTACTCAGATAATTGATGTTCAGAATAATAGATGTAAAAGAAGTATAAACAAAGAACAAATTAAGATGAGTGCAAATAAATAGTTTGGATAATGCCAGGTTTTCATATAATACACATTTAAATAACAGAGAAACTGCGGTTTTATTATTCACCAGACACATGAAAACCTGTTTAGTTTTAATAAAATGGGGACCCTAATTTGGTTGTTGAAAACAAATAAATCAGAAGGTTTTCCAATATCAATCATGTACATCTGTAACATCCCTTTCCTCACTCATGTTCTTTTTTATTTTATGTCTTTCCAGATCCCAGGTTCGCCAAGACTTTTCACAACAGTTATATCAGTTCACAGGTAGGTAATTACCAGTATCCAGTCATGGGTAGGCACTTACTGGTATACAGTCACATGTAGGCTCTTACTGGTTTACAGTCACAGTAGGCTCTTACTGGTATACATTCACAGGTAGGTACTTAACCAGTATACAGTCACAGGTAGGCATGTACTGGTATACAGGCTTACCTTACTAAGACAAACAATAGTGTGGTGAACTCATGATATTCAGTAAACAGCTTCATTAGGCTGGTTTTTTGGTGACATGGCCCCAGTTTCAGTAAACATCTCAAAATGTTTTCCTCAAATTGGTTTATAATAAAGTTTTTTTTTTTTTACAGAAGATTCTGCAGGCATCATAAATAAAACTTCTACAATAAAATCTTGAATTTTCGTTAAAGGAGTCTTGCCTGATCTTTGAGGAACTTTTGAGGATATCTAGAAATTTGTGGAATTTATGGACCTTTTTTCTTCAAGAATAAAATAGTTGTCATTAAAGCTATCTTTTAGAAGTGATTTTATATCCACTACATCAGCCTCTGACATAAATATTGATGTTGTCTTAAGTTTAATTTAAAAATCTAAACTTGAGGAGAGTTTTGAGAATTTTAGTGACACGGGGGTCAGGGTCAAAAATAAAAAAAACTTTCTAACACTCAGATTCCAGCTTAACTAAAAATTCTTAAGTATGATTGGTTATAGAGTTTATTCTGTTGTTGTTCACTAGTGACAACAATATTATGTAATAGGTGTGAAGTTTATAGTTACATGGTTAAAAATTCAATTAGAGGTCAGTTATTACATATGGCCATTACAGAACCAACTAGGAAAACTTTTTGGAGCATAAATTATTCAATGTTCTATACATCCTTTTATTTTGTATCCAGAGCTTATGAAACATCCAAGTTGTATCGAGATTTGAAGCTTAGAGGTGCCTTGATTCAAAATAAAACACTCCGTCTTCTGCCCCAGGAACAGGTCTACAATAAAGTCAATGGAGTCTGGAATCTATCAAGTGACCAGGTAATTCAGAATCCCTGTAATAAAAAATGAATAAAATTTGGTATATTTACTTTTGCTTCTGGCTTTAACAAAAGTAAGTATTATGACAAGGAAGTGATTTGGATAGCAGGAAAGGAATTGAAACTGATACAATATTAAACAGTTAGTAGAATGAAAAGTACATGTTGGTTTGTTAGATTTTAGCAGTATAATTATAACAGTTAAATATTTTATTTTTTACAGTTAAAACCAAATTTGGTATGAATTTTTACATTAAAAAAACTTTGGTGGTGTTTGATTTTTCAGCAAGATTTTTTTTGTCATTATGGGCCTAGTTTGACTTTGAACTTTGCCCTTCATGTGCATCATTTAAGTAGGGTAGATGCATTTTCTATACTCACATTTCTATTTCATTTTATCCAGATACTTAATCTAATGTGAACAGTTATCTCCCTTAACAAGCCAAAGGGGATCATCCTCATCTTTAGCTATGCAGTTGATAACTACCATAAAAATATTGTGGCAAAGATGTAGCATATTTTAACATTGATAAAATTGAATGACACTAAATTATTTAAGATATAAATTCCTGTTTCAGGGTAATCTGGGAACCTTTTACATCACCAATGTCCGCCTAGTTTGGCATGCTAATATTAATGAATCTTTTAATGTCAGCATACCGTATCTTCAGATGGTGAGTTTTGTAGTTCTGTATTTGCTTTATCAATAAAACTTGATAAATTTATTAAATCAGTTTTAGTATTGGTTTTTTGACTCCATCTCAATGAGATAAAAAAAAAACAAATCCAATGACAAATCAATTTGCATGATAATATTCCTGTTCTTTCAAGTAGAATTATCTTTTTACCAAAATAAATTTGAAAATAATTGCAAATATAAAATTAACAGGTGAGATTATTAGTCATACTTAATTTTCATTAATTCTGGTTAGTCAGGGTTTTGATGCAAAGATAATATATCAAAATCAAATTTCCAAAGTATTACATTTAGAGAAAATATGATCACATCTGCAATAATTTTTGACCTGCACTCACTATTATTGGTATTTAAAGCAAAGATTATAAAAAAAACCCAACAAATCCACATATAGTATGCTGGATAGTAATGAAATTTAATCAACATTATTTGGTTAATAGTCTGAAGTTGACCAATCTGATTATAATCAAATCTCAGCTGTCCTATGTTAAAATCTGACGACTTCTTATGGTTCATGTTCTGGTGACCTTTGAATAAATTAATGGAAATGCAGCTTTCAAAAATCTGAAAGTGAAACAGATCATTCGGTATGCATTCATGCTCTTCATCCACAGCGATCTGTCTCCAAACACAAAAATATAAAACTTCAACTTATTGGTTGAAAAAATTAGCAATTATGGTAATGGCAGAGGTTACCAGAACATGACTACTAAGTGGTCACTGTCAGATCTTCATGTATAACAGTGGAAATCTAATTTTAATCAGATTGGAAGTTGACAATAATTTATTATACAGCGTCTTACTTAGCTTGTTTATGATCTCAGTCCTAGCAGCACAAAGTAAATGCTTAAGCTGTTTGTTCTTAAGAAGTTCTTTTGCTTTAATGCATTTTGCTCTTTGAAAATGCCAGGTTTTGAAGTCTGATAGCATTTTCCAGTTCCTTGTGACTGTGTGTTCAAGTCATTATTTTAGAACCTTGGATATATAACATTTTGATATTCATGATGTTGGAGAATATTTTTTTATTTATTTTTATTTCAGAAATCTGTGAAAGTTAGAGAGTCAAAGTTTGGTCTTGCTCTTGTAGTTGAAAGCACACAACAGGTATGTAATGGGATCAACAACAACAATAAACAGACAAAAAAATTGGTGATCTCTATGGATGAAAGATAACTGTATATGGAAATCAGTGATTACTTTTGACTGTTTTATTACTTCTGTTATGCTTATAGTTATTTTGAATCCCAATGAAGTTCAAGCTTAATGGAAAAACTGTGATAGCTAATTCACTTATAGGTTGATGACTGGAGTTTAACAGCAGTAATGTACCATATTTTTCCAGTGATAAGCCCATAAACCCATGTTTGAGTACAAGTCATGTTGATGATAACCAGCTCATGCTTGATGATAAGCCATTGTTTATGTATAAGCCCTTGTTTGATAATTAGCAGTCCATACTGGATAATAAACCAATGCTTGATGATAAGCCCATTTTTAATGATTAGCCCATACTTGATGATAAGCAGCCAGTGCTTGATGACAAGTGTATGCTTGATGATAAGAAGCCAGTGCTTGATGACAAGTGTATGCTTGATGATAATCAGCCAATGCTTGATGACAAGTGTATGCTTGATGAAAAGTAGCCAGTGCTTGATGACAAGTGTATGCTTGATGATAAGAAGCCAATGCTTGATGTCAAGTGTATGCTTGATTAAAAGTAGCCATTGCTTGATGACATGTCTAAGCTTGATGATAAGCAGCCAATGCTTGATGACAAGTGTGTGCTTGATGATAATCAGCCAGTGCATGATGACAAGTGTATGCCTAATGACAGGCAGCCAATGCTTGATGACAAGTGTATGCTTGATGATAAGCAGCCAATGCTTGATAATAATCAGCCAATGCTTGATTACATGTGTATGCTTGATGATAAGCAGCCAGTACTTGATGGCAAGTGTATGCTTGATGATAAGCAGCCAATGCTTGATGACAAGTGTATGCTTGATGATAAGCAGCCAATGCTCGATGAGAAGCATATGCTTGATGATAAGCAGCCAATGCTTGATGACAAGTGTATACTTGATGATAAGCAGCCAATGCTTGATGACAAGTATATGCTTAATGATAAGCAGCCAATGCTCGATGACAATTGTATGCTTGATGATAAGAAGCCAATGCTTGATGACAAGTGTATACTTGATGATAAGCAGCCAATGCTTGATGACAAGTGTATGCTTGATGATAAGAAGCCAATGCTTGATGACAAGTGTATTCTTGATGATAAGAAGCCAATGCTTGATGACAAGTGTATGCTTGATGATAAGAAGCCAATGCTTGATGACAATTGTATGCTTGATGATAAGAAGCCAATGCTTGATGACAAGTGTGTGCTTGATGATAATCAGCCAGTGCATGATGACAAGTGTATGCCTAATGACAGGCAGCCAATGCTTGATGACAAGTGTATGCTTGATGATAATCAGCCAATGCTTGATAATAATCAGCCAATGCTTGATTACATGTGTTTGCTTGATGATAAGCAGCCAGTACTTGATGACAAGTGTATGCTTGATGATAAGCCAATGCTTGATGACAAGTGTATACTTGATGATAAGCAGCCAATGCTTGATGACAAGTGTATGCTTGATGATAAGAAGCCAATGGTTGATGACAAGTGTATGCTTGATGATAAGCCAATGCTTGATGACAAGTGTATGCTTGATGATAAGAAGCCAATGCTTGATGACAAGTGTATGCTTGATGATAAGCAGCCAATGCTTGATGACAAGTGTATGCTTGATGATAAGCAGCCAATGCTTGATAATAATCAGCCAATGCTTGATTACATGTGTATGCTTGATGATAAGCAGCCAGTACTTGATGACAAGTGTATGCTTGATGATAAGCAGCCAATGCTTGATGACAAGTGTATGCTTGATGAAAAGCAGCCAATGCTTGATGAGAAGCATATGCTTGATGATAAGCAGCCAATGCTTGATGACAAGTGTATGCTTGATGATAAGCAGCCAATGCTTGATGACAAGTATATGCTTAATGATAAGCAGCCAATGCTCGATGACAAGTGTATGCTTGATGATAAGAAGCCAATGCTTGATGACAAGTGTTTACTTGATGATAAGCAGCCAATGCTTGATGACAAGTGTATGCTTGATGATAAGAAGCCAATGGTTGATGACAAGTGTATGCTTGATGATAAGCCAATGTTTGATGACAATTGTATGCTTGATGATAAGAAGCCAATGCTTGATGACAAGTGTATACTTGATGATAAGCAGCCAATGCGTGATGACAAGTGTATGCTTGATGATAAGAAGCCAATGCTTGATGACAATTGTATGCTTGATGATAAGAAGCCAATGCTTGATGACAAGTGTATGCTTGATGATAAGCAGCCAATGCTTGATGACAAGTGTATACTTGATGATAAGAAGCCAATGCTTGATGACAAGTGTATGCTTGATGATAAGCAGCCAATGCTTGATGACAAGTGTATGCTTGATGATAAGAAGCCAATGCTTGATGACAAGTGTATGCTTGATGATAAGCAGCCAATGCTTGATGACAAGTGTATACTTGATGATAAGAAGCCAATGCTTGATGACAAGTGTATGCTTGATGATAAGAAGCCAATGCTTGATGACAATTGTATGCTTGATGATAAGCAGCCAATGCTTGATGACAAGTGTATGCTTGATGATAAGAAGCCAATGCTTGATGACAAGTGTATGCTTGATGATAAGCAGCCAATGCTTGACGACAAGTGTATCCTTGATGATAAGAAGCCAATGCTTGATGACAAGTGTATGCTTGATGATAAGAAGCCAATGCTTGATGACAATTGTATGCTTGATGATAAGCAGCCAATGCTTGATGACAAGTGTATGCTTGATGATAAGAAGCCAATGCTTGATGACAAGTGTATGCTTGATGATAAGCAGCCAATGCTTGATGACAAGTGTATACTTGATGATAAGAAGCCAATGCTTGATGACAAGTGTATTCTTGATGATAAGAAGCCAATGCTTGATGACAAGTGTATGCTTGATGATAAGCAGCCAATGCTTGATGACAAGTGTATGCTTGATGATAAGAAGCCAATGCTTGATAACAAGTGTATGCTTGATGATAAGCAGCCAATGCTTGATGACAAGTGTATGCTTGATGATAAGCAGCCAGTGCTTGATGACAAGTGTATGCTTGATGATAAGCAGCCAATGCTTGATGACAAGTGTATGCTTGATGATAAGCAGTCCATCCTTGAAGATAAGCTCATTTTGTTGTACAAAATTGTAACAAATATGTAACAATGTCTTGATATGAGTGGAACTCCACCCCCTATACAGTAATGTAATATCGAATTAGAAGAAAATGAATAATGTAGAGTATAAGTAGAAGAAAATAAAGATGCTGCAAAATGGACAGAACTGTGGAAAAAAATCATCATGACTACCATGTTCCTTGTTGTAGTTCATCCTGCAAGCTGACAAATGACCAAGTTCCACAAGTCCATAATGAGATGACACTTCAACTCAGTTCTAAATTTAGCACTGATTATGGGATGGGCTTTGTGTCAGGGTCAGGACTTGTTGCAATGTATGTGAATTATTAAAGCTTCCTTCACTCTTGGCCAACATAGTTAGATACTGGAATTTTTAACTATACATTTTACAACAGAGATTTTTTTATAAGTTTTAATTTCAAAATAAATGGATGTAGCAAGTTGAATAATATTTACCATTTGCAGACTTAGATCAGCCCAACATTTTTATCATTCAACTCAATATGTACACTAATATTCTGTTAAAAATCTAACTTTAAAAAAATAAAACTACAAATCAGATAAGAAAATAGACTTATTGTATAGTTGAATGCTCTACTATGCCTTTACATTATATTTCATCATAACATGTTTTCTAATATGGCTTGATATTTTTATTAGTTGTGTGTGCTTGTGTGTGTATGTGTGTTGTAGATTAAAGCAGTATCACATTGATGATTTCATGTGATGAAAAACCTAAAGCTTGTGTAATAACATATAATATTTTTAAAAGAAAATGTTACTTGAAAAAAAAAAATGTATGTTAATGATATTCCACCGAAAATGTTTTTCTTTTCTTTTCAGAGTGGAGGTTATGTGCTGGGATTTCGAATCGATCCCCATGAGAAGCTCCAAGCCACAGCCAAGGAAATTCAGAGTTTGCATAGAGTTTACAGTACCTGTCCAATATTTGGGGTGGAATTTGAGGAAGAGGAAAGGGTAACAATTATAAACTTTTCTTTCAGCCGAAATACTAGAAAATGTAAGAAACCTTTTAAAATAAATAATTTTTGTCTAAAAAACAAATAGGTTTCAGGGAATAGGATTGTGAGAAAGCCAAAAATTTGGTGAGATTTTGTTTCTAATTCTATGAGATACTACAAGTATGAACATTTTAGATGAATATTCATTTTTAGGACTTATTTGACCTCCTATTGGAATATTTGCTCAGTCATTCTTGTCTTTAAAAATACATAACTGTGCATGTAACTTGAGATTTTGTTATGAACTTAAAGTTTTACCTGCCACTTTTAGTGTAATAATAACATTGCTTATTCACTCTTCAGGTCAGTATTTCTGTGCTTGCATTGGATTGAACATAATTCATAGTAAGCATAAATGTGTATGCACATCATACAAAGTAGAATTGATTAGTTCATATATATTAACCATGCACTTTGCAAGTTCATCACTATTTCATCTATTTCTCAGATGGACTAGACCATGGTAAATACTTTTATTAAAATTTGGTGACTTTGTTGATATTATAGATTTGGTCAACAAAATCTCAACTGGACAATAGTTTATGTTCTGAATGATACAATGCAATATCAGTGATGTGCCTGATATTTAAAGATTTGTTTGGCAATCCCATTTATAAAAAATTACATAGATTCAGTAAAACTAGAATGTGCTTATTTACATGTAAATTAAAAATGAGATTGCATTTATCACAGGCCATCATATACGGCAAAAGGTTCAAGTTAAGGCATTGCTGCTGAAAGAAAATTGAGATATACTCTATCATATAATCTTGAAATTTTGCTTGTACTTAACTGTCTTCTCTTCATCTTGATGGAGATTAATATTCAGTACTATGTTATAGTTTTATGCGTAAAACCTTTACTTGAAAAACTGAATAATTTCCTGTGTTAATACAGATATATTTTATCATTTGGTACAAAAACATGATATTTTAACTCACTCTTCGGCATAACATTCCATCCCCATTTTGTAAATAAGCCTCACTTGTGTAGACTGATCATATATGATATCAGTGACTTAAGAGAGTGGTAAGATTGTGATGACTTACTCTGTCACAATAAATGACATTTGTGACATTATGTGAACTATCTGAACACAAAGCATGGCCAGTTCAGCAATGCATCAATGAGGGTTTATTAAGGAAATAAAAGTTAATAACTTCATGAATTGTTTTGATTCCGATTCTTAAGTGAAATTCATTTCCATGTCTGAAATAATATTTCTGTTTATATGTTCTACCTCACAAAGTCCTCATTTTTGTTGCTACATGTACAACTTTTGTAGGCACACACAATTAAGCATTGCATTGCATGATGGGAAATATTGTATTTTAACACTTGATAATAAAAGGATATATTTTTCATATAACAATATGGGAATTAAACAAATACGAACATTATTTCACACTGAAGTATTTTTTTAAAGTATATTTAATATTATATTAATTATTCTTCTTTTCATAGCCTCAAGGATTAAATGAGTTGACAATAGAGAAAGTGCAGGATGATGTAGAGATTGAAATAGAAGGCCAGTCTGATGCATTTGCGGTTTGTACACCAATTACTTAATTTACCCTACCAACAGTTCATACCAGCATCAGCTGTACTGTTAGAATTTGGGGCACCTAAAATTTATTACATTTTAAATATTGTACTTTATCACACACCATCATTTATATAATGTTACAATCCATTTAATATTTTCTGTATATTTCTTAGTTCATTATTTCCTACTGTCAGTACATTTCCTAGTTAATAATTGTCTGCTTTCAGTATATTTATGAATTGTTGCCTACTTTCAGTATATATACCAGTTAATTATTGCCTACTTTCAGTATATTTACTAGTTAATTATTGCCTTATACTGTTAGTCTAAGTCAGTATACCATATCATAACAAAAAAATAAGTTAAAGACATAGCTTCATATTTAATTTTTAGCTTCAAAGTAATTTTATGTGGACTGAATGTACATTTTGTGATAAACTCTTACATTTTTATTCTCATTTTAAGTGAAAGTATCAAATGTGTTGAATAATTTCTTTCTTTCACATAGGCATGTTGAAGATAGAAATTACTCAATACACATTATAAATTTCATTTCCAAACCACTAATTTATTAGATCCTATATACTTAGAACAGTTATAAATTAGTGAATTCCCTAACCATGTGACTTTTCTGTTGTGCAGTGATGTCAGTGTTAATCTTAATTGCATATTTGGTATTCATAAAAGTGTTGTGATAAAACTGCCACTTAAAATAGAACACTTACAGTATGTTATACTTAAAAGACATACAAATTACAACTGTCCATAGTGCAGTGGAAATACAGCTCATGATAATTTGCAAGTAAATTCCAAGTTTCTGTAACCTGTTATATATATATGTATGTATGTATGTATGTATGTATGTATGTATGTTTTGTTTTTCATAACTTTAAAAAAATTATGTAATTCATTAGCATCTCATGTTTGCATTCCACAAGGGACACAATTAAGGTGATTCAAATGGTACTTGCATCTAAATATGATTTGGGAAAATAACATTATAAACAAATGTGCAATATTAAAAGATTCCTGTATTGTGTCAGAAAAGTTATTTGCAGTTGGTTTGTTTGCATCATGAAATCAAGTGTGTGTGATTTTGATTTTTAACACAGCTTTAAACAACTTTTGGTCATGATGTCTGCAGTGTGGCAGTTTTATAGTGATGTCTAGCACTGGGGCACCATGCCGCAGACATGTAGCATGATGTCACACCCAGTCACATTATCCTGACACTATGCTGACTAATCCTAACACTAACCTCCTAATGCTGAGCACCAAGTGAGGCAACTGTTATTACCATTTTTTTAAGTCTTTGGTATAACTCAACCAGGGATTGAACCAATGACCGCTCAAATCTAAGGTAGATGCTCAAAACACTAAGCCAATAGAGTGGTCCATCATGAAATCAAAATTGTATTGTTACATAAATTACAAATATAAATAATATATATATAGATATATCAAATTTAAGATCTGGGTAAGATAATCAAAGATTACTTTTGATTTAGATTAGTTTGTCTTATATATATATATATATATATATATATATATATATATATATATATATATATATATATATATATATATATATATATCTTATGTAAATATAATTTTATTCTTACCTCCTAAATAGAAATTCTTGGAATAAGATTGGTCAATTATCAGGGTCTACAATCAAATATCTCTGTTAAAATTCTTCATACAGGGTGTAAGAACTCCAGCAAGGTCATAGCTAGGTCATATGACTTAATATGGGGTGCACATAATTCACAGGATGACTGGCAGTGCACAACAGGGTTAACAAAGGTGGCAGACAATTCTACTTCAAAATTTTAAATCTGTTATCTAATTTATGATCTGAATATATGAAATAATTTCATTATAAAAATTAATTATTATATGGTTTATTATCATTCTAAATTACCCCCCCCCAACAAAGAACACCATGTTTAATTATTGCCAATTCATCAGTCATTTAGTAGAAATTTTTCCTCAGCCACTGATACAACTAGCATACCATTTGTAAACAATTTTCTGCAAGGCCAGTGATCACGGCTAAGAGATTCTTACATGTTATTATTTCAACAAATAAGTTTATTATCGGTTTATGAGGTCATAAATTCAATATCTGTTAAGTTGACCAGGGTCATCCTGGTAAACAAACATGTAACTAGTTGTGAAGATGATCAAAATATTGATTTTATTTGCTTGGTATCATAATCGAAGATTAGTTTTGATATAGACTGTCTTAACTGGTGTGGAAAATATCTCACCTGTGAACATTAATTGATTAGTGTTTTTTAATAGTATTGTTGTTTTATTTGCACAGGCATACTTTGCTGATGGAAACAAGAATAAGGACAGAGAGCCAGTATTCTGTCCAGAACTTGGACTAGCAATAGAGAAGCTCAAAGATGGATTTACAATAGCTGGACTCTGGGATGTGTTACAGTAGCAGAAAACATTTTCCTTTGGCTTCTTGCAAAACTGCAATTTATTTGGGACTAAAAATAATGAATATAATTAGCACGTTTAAGCAATTTAGTATACATCTTAAATAGAAATACTTTTGATTAAACCTTTTTCACCGCCTTATAAATCGAATACAAACATGTAATGGAAAATGTTGTTGCTAAGGTCAGAAAATGTCAAACCCACTTATCTCACCCTTGGTTATCTTGAGAACTTAATGTCAAGCATTTTGGTCTGGTCCCCCAAAAAACAATTCCTTGTGTTAATTTCTTCCATTTATCTCAATCCCTGTTAAGCCAACAAACCTGTTGTGTTTGTCTTAAGTAGCATATGGTCCCGCTTATTTCGACAAAACAATTCAAAATCACATTTTCATGCATATGCTCAGCGTCAGCGACACTTGCCACGATTTTATCTTTTTAATACATTCAGCTATTTCACTGTAGCTTCATCTTCCACGTGTACATAATTATAAAATTCTTCCAAAGCAATGTAGTCCATATCATCAGCCATTGACTGAAGACATATTTCTAATTGAGGCAATGAAATCTGATTGAGTGTCGCTTTTTCCAGTTATCAGTGATTGTAACAAATTTATTTTGTTGTGCAAGTTTTGTTTTCTGCAGGTTATTCATAATTATATTCATTATTCTGTTCAGGAATTTAATCACATTTAAAATATTACAAGTTTTAGTTATCCTCGATTAATAAAAGACTTGATGAGAGGTTTTAATTTCCCTACGAGTAGCCTCTTTTTCCCTTGGTAGCCTCAGTAAGAAATATACATTTATTGTTTTTGGCACTGAGGCAGTCTTGTAGCATGTAAATGGTGTAACAACTAAACAGCTATGTGCTGCTGGACATTGCATGTTGTGGTTAATTATTCTAGTTTGCAGGTGTTGGTTGACAACTGATTATACAGTGTGTATGAGCATAATATGAGCTGCCATATTTTTTTTACAGTATTATGAATTTATTCATTGTCTGATAATCAACAAACTGGATCTTTTTAAACTAAAAGATCTTAATAATAAATATAAGTTATTTATAGAATGTGTACATCTCAGTAGCCATTTGAATGAAAAAAAAGATAATTTTATTTAACCATTATAGTCAAAATGGAATGTTTATTAATGGTTTTGTTTAAAGATTCTGATTCTATCTTCAGCAGGTAAAGTTTGACAGTGACATATTACAGTGTATCAATTTTTGTTGAATAATGTCTGTATTTTTAGATTCATGGCAGCTGTAGGCACATGTATATCATATTTCTTTCTTGTCTACAAAGACACAAGCAGACCCATTTCGCTTATATGGGAGTGGTCAGGTTAAGACAAGTTTATATTTTTTTTTGGAGGTAATATTATTTTATTTACTGATGAATATTAAAACTGATATATTTACTGCAAAATATATGCTGACTGGAGTAATAGAAACTATAGTATATCCTGTACCTTTATATCATAGAGTGCACATACATGTACTCACACAAGTAATTAATTAACAACACTGTTCTTTTTATGCTATCTACTATGTACATCTAGAGTCTGAATTCAGTCTAAAAGGTTATGAAATCACAACTCTTGTTACTAAAATATAACCGTATACAAACAAAGCAATTATTAATCTAAAAACTATGACCCATTTGTTGGCATCCTTCCAGTAAACCTAGGAGTAAGAGACAAGAATAAAGGTCAAGGAAAATTTAAAATAAATTATGCTACCCGTTTTTATAAGCCCTGATATTTCCAGACCAAGTTATTTTGACAAAATCCCCCATGAGATGACCTGGTTTGACAACATAGTTCTTCCATGGCATAATGGAACTGAGTAATAGTAAGTATTACAAGTAATAGTATGATTAAACAAAACTTGACTGAGTTGATAAATTTTATAATCCTATATATTTTTCCATATTTTCTTGTGCATGATACATCAGTATTTTCCCAGTGTTTTACACAATTAAAATAATTATTGTTCAAATTTATTGTATTTCTGGTAACTATTTTTGTCTGTGATATCAATGTCAGATAAGCATAAGTGACAGTAAAATTTGTTTTAGGTTATTTGTTACTTGTTTTGCTTTTTTCATATTTATATAGACTAGATAAGTTTCTTTAGATACATTTAAGTTATTGCTCATCTAGTGTGGTAAAGTCTGTAAAATGTCAGTTATATGCTTATGATCATGTTTGATGAAAATGTTTATTCTTGTTAATATGCCACATGTGTGAAAAAGAAAGGCATTATATGTACAGGTTCAGGTAGTTCCAGCCATTTGACTGCAAAACATTAAGTTCCCATTTTATAACCACTTGTGGTTGGTTGGAATAATAATTCACCTTTAAGACATTGGCTAAATCATGCATAGGGAATGGGAGATGGGAAATGAATCTAAAACAAATTTTCTGTAAAATGTGAATAACAAGTATGTCCACTATCTTTATAAATAGAGAACCTCACTATAATGCAGTAGATGGGGTCAGTAACTTCTGACCATGTATGATGATAGTTGGGGAAAATAACTGCTGAATTTGTTATCTACCAAACTGCAGTAAAGCAAGAATTATTGAAAATTTGATGAGGGAGAGGGAAGAGGGGAAAGATTTAACAAAACGTCATTCAAAAATGTATGGTGAAAGTTTGACTATTTCCATTTTTTTATCCCTCAGGAGGGATATAACCCCATGCTAGATGATAATCATTGCTGAGTGAAAACATTTATGAGCTGTTAGCTATATGTATTTTAAAACTGAAGTATTTGTCTGTGTTTTGTCATCATGGCTGATGTTTTGAGTATTGTAAATAATGAAAGGATATCTAAGACAAACAGGAATCACTAGCAGGGTCTGACATTCTACTAATCATAATTTCTGGATTCAAATATAAGACCATTAGTCAAAAAGAGTTTCCAGGATTCAAATATAAGACTATTAGTCAAAAAGAGTTTCCAGGATTCAAATAAAAGACTATTAGTCAAAAAGAGTTTCCTGGATTCAGATATAAGACCATTAGTCAACAAGACTTTCCTGGATTCAAATATAAGACCATCAGTCTAAAAAAGTTTCCTGGATACAAATATAAGATTATTTTTTTTTAACTGGCAAGTATTTAAACAATCTTTGATTATTTAACATGTTCACAAGATTCAGATAACTGCAGAACAAACACTTTATCATTGTCTTTGATCATAAACTGCAATCATGGACCCAATAACTTGTCTCAGACAATGTAATATTTTTTTGTGAAGAAAAATTGAAATTAATGAAGTATTGTTTTAGACACACACACACATGAGCCCTTCGTGATATAAAGAGCTCACCATTATGGATTGCTGCCATCCCACTTCTGCGTGGGTTTCAGTCTTTGGTTTGGCCAATGATGGTATGTGAGAGAGCTTGCCAGTAGCTTCTCGTGGGTCGGTGTTTTTTCCAGGGCTTTGTGAGTTCTTCACTATTTATACTGGCCGTCATGTATAACGCATCATATGCTGAAAAATGGTGTTTAACCCAACAACAACATGTATACGAGTATATACACAAACTTGGTTAATCTATTCCAAGCAGATATATTGGGCGGTGGTCACTTGTGTACCATTTTATGAAATTAAATACTGCAAAAAGTTGTTTATTCAAAATCCTTTGCTGCCATTCGTACAACAGAGTGATAAGATTTTTGAAACAGCTATCTTTGGCGGTCACTTGAGTACCTATTTGATGTCATCTAGCTAGATAGTAAACTAGTGCTTTCATGACAACCTTATGATCATACAACTGTCTGGAGGTGGTATCAGCATAAATTAAATACAGGAAAAGCTATATTATTCATGAAATATCTTGTGCCATATTTATATAAAACAAGCATTATAACAATTCATTTTGGAGTAGCAGTTTTTAGAAGATTATCAAATTTTTATATAAAACAAGCATTATGGCAATTCATTTTGGAGTAGCAGTTTTTAGAAGATTATCAAATTTTGGAAGGTCATATTGGCATTACTGTCAGACAAACTGCATATAGTTAGATGTATTTTAAGTGGAAAGCACATGTTGATGTGACAATCCATTAAACAGTAGTGATAGCATGATTTTTAAGACGGCCAGATTGGCATCATTTTCATTAGTATCAACCAGAGTTGATAATGTCTTCTTTTTAGGTGAGAAACCACCATGTAGATATGGTCACTCAGGAAAAGTAATTCTAAAATGATTTGGCAACCATACTTAAGGCACCATTTTTGTATTAACCAAGTACACATGGCAAGTTGTTGTTGGTGGTGTTTTGAGTTTAATGCCATTTTTCAGTACATGATCGGCTACACTTGGCAGCCAGTATATATGGTGAAGAACCCCCCCCCAAATTTTGGGAAGAACCACAGACCTTTGGGAAGCTATCAGCAATCTTTCTTACATACCAATGCTGGCCAGCCTGCAACTCCAACCCATCTGGTTAGATACAGGTGAACACTTTAAATCATTCTGCCACCTGGGCCCTCACATTACATGTCTTTTCATGAAAACCTCCTTGTAGATGCAAACATCTGTTGAAAAGAAAGAGTACAAATGTTTTAACATGTCCACTGTGGGAGCAATATATATATATATATATATATATATATATATATATATATATATATATATATATATATATATACATATATATACAGTAGACTCTCAATTATTCATGGTAATGGTTGAGAGCTAGCGCGGATAATCAAAAACAGCGGTTAAACCAAAGTGCTACTTATGTTTACCTTTTGTGATGCAGGCCAATGTTCTTCACTAATAATCTAATGTCGTAACACGAAAATAAATAAATTTAATACAATTATATTGAACATTAAAATAAAGGAAGATGAATAAATGAACAAACAAAAACAACAAATGTTTAGGAAAAGTAGTTTTTTTTATTGATTTCTGTTTTAATGACATAGCTTCTTTCTTCTTTATGGTTTCTCTCAATATGCGTAATACCAATTTATCTGAGAGCAGAAAATCACTTTGTTGCTCCAGATACTCTAGCAAACCCTCAGTCCATTGAAGAGCAGACAAATTGTTTATCCTTGTTTCAGGAATAATTTCCATTTTCTTCGTCGTCACTCTCATCAGAATCTGTTGTCTGCCCTTGTGCACTTTTAATGATTTCACTGTTGGACAAAACCTCACACCCTAGATCGTCACAACCAACATTAAACCATTCTAAAATATTTCCACTATCAACTTCCTTACCACCCTCTGTACTCTGTAAAATGGCAGCTAATTCAGAAGTCAAAATCTCTTCTTCATCAAAAATATTGCAGTTGACAGTTTCAACTTCAGGAAATATTTTTTCTACTAATTGTGGTTGGCTTTATGGAATCCCAGGCATGTGCAACTTCGTAGATATCATCCAGCAATGATACTGTTTTTGAGAAAGTTTTTAAATCATTGCCTTCTTCCACTAACTTCTGCAGAAGTCGTCCTCTATATTCTTTATAGCAGAAATCACCCCTTGATCTATTGGCTGGATTAGCGCGGTTACATTAGGTGGCAAATAATGTGTTATTATTTTACCATCAGCAGACTGCAAAACCGCTTCATTTTGGATGGCTTGGAGCATTGTCTAATAAAAGAATGGCTTTCTCTGGCAAATCTTTCGATCTCAGATGCTCGCGAACTTGTGGTACAAAGTTTTCATGGAACCATGTTTTAAAAATTGTTTTATCCATCCAGGCTTTCTTCTGATTAAAATATGTCATTGGCATATTGGTTTTTTCAGTTCCCTTGAAACAACGCGTCTTTTTCGCTTTTCCGATTATAGCTAGTTACACTTTATGAGAACCAGTAGCATTTACTGAATTTATGCCCCAGTACTCGACTTTCTGATTTATTTGCTAATGTTTTTGTGGGAAGACATTTCCAATTTAGGCCAGTTTCATCAGCATTATAAATTTGTTCAGGAGTCACCTGTTGCTCTTCTATGAACTTTTGAAAATCATTTTGGAACTCATCTACAACTGTTTCATTGTTGCTTAATTTTTTCCCATGTATAGAAATCTCACGTATTTCATGCCGCTGTTTGAATCGCGTCAGCCATCCCGAGGATGCATTGAAATCACCTTCCATTCCTAATGCATCAAAGTATAGTTTTGCATGTTTTGCGCAGATAATTCCTGAAACAGGAATGTTTTGTGCCCTTTGCTGGTTAAACCATTGCAACATCACTTTATCAAGCTCATCATAAGTTGACAGTTTCATTGTTTTTCTGCTTGATAAGCCACTTGATGAATCAGAATTACTGGCGTAGTTAATCAATTTATTTTTATTTTTTTGGAGATTGCAAACTGTTGTTTCACCTATACCATATTGTAAAGCTAAGTTTTTGATAGACCCGTCTTGCTCAAATTTCTTAATTATGTCTAGTTTTTGGTTAATTGTTAAAACTACCTGCTTCCTTTTCCGCTCCATTATCCTCTTTTCAACACAAAAACTTAAATACAGTATTTTTGGACACAACTGAAGTAGCCTACTCTACTGATAACAACTGAAGAATCATACTGTTCTTTTAACAGAATTGCTTTCCCCACTACCAAAAAGAAGGCATTTAACATCCGCAATTTCCTTGGGACAGGAAATAAAGCTCTATTATAAAATTATATAACTCTAGCCGTAAACCAGTCGTAAACACAAGTCGTCGTTAAACAGGTCGGTCGACTTCCTGTATAAAATTTTTGATTTTGAAATCGTCGCATAACTCCCCCATCTTTTTAAGATATGGAGTAAAAAATTCTTTAAAAATACATTGCCTTGGTTAAGCCGCAAAGCAGTTAAACTGCGCGCGGATAATCAAAAGTCTACTGTCTATATATATATATATTCTGGACCAACTAGAGTAGTTGTAACTGAAAAGTCCAAGCCAATACAACCACGAAATATGAGAATCAAATTTTCAAGATGACTGCCATTAAGGCCATATTAGTTTGATTTTGGTTTTATTGAAAACCCCATGCCCATTTGACCATCCATTCAGGAATAGCAACAAAAATTTAAGATGGCCATAGTGAATATCAGAGATGCATCACTTTCATTTAGGATCAATTAGACACCATAAAACCCTCTTAGTGGAAATTCTATGTACATTTGACCCGCTTGTGTATAGTACAGACCTGCTACCTTGAGTGGAATGAAAATCTGGATGCCAAAGGTAAAAATCAGGCTTTGGAGAAAAAAAAACCCAACAGGATCAGTGTCTGCAACCATATATTTACACAGACTTAAAAAAAGGAACTGACCTTAACATGAAATAATTGTGCTACAATCATATCATGAAAATCTAAAATTTTTCCATTTTCATCAATTATGCTTACAATTCAATTAACACACTAAATATCAGCATAAAAGACAAAAATGGAAATATTTTTTTGAGATAAGACTAGTGCAGACCTATGGAATTTCTGCATCACTTTTGCTCTCTGAAAAAGGTGCAACCATTGTGAATCCAAATGTAATTCTTTAGGAATTTTTAAAAATTGGAATTTTGGGTAGAAAAATCAGAAAATGAGAATTTTCAGTTTTAAGCAAAAATTCAGGATGATCCTGCGTATGCTGTGATAAATCGCAGGTCTGACAGTAGCAAGATGGCTGCTATGGTGGCCATATTAGAAGTCACTAATTTCATTTAATGGGTTGAATGTGTTTTTAATTTTTGTGCCAATCATCTCAATAGCTAAGGGAGAGAAGTGATAAACTTATGCTAATGGAAAAAAGACCACTGCTTAAACTCTACTGGTCTATGGCCAGTATAGCTAAAATTCATGAGCCTTGACATAAAATTGCTAAAACAAAGTAATTTAAAGTAAGGTTCCCTTGTAATTGGAGGTTACATTTGGTTAACTTTAATCTATGTTTTTAAACAGTGGAATACATCACAATGCAACTAACTGTAGTTTTAATACTAAGACTTATTAAGCAGATTCAACATACTAATATTTCAGATAGGAAATATAGCAAGACCAAAACTGCAACAAAGTAAATAAATACAGTAAAACCATTTATTTTCAAGCATACCATATTTTGAAGTTATGCCAACAATGATAAAAGACATTTGTATGATTATCTAAACATAGGTATATTTGACCTTGTTTTTTTTTATTTTGTACATGCATTGTATTTTTGCAATAAAATATCTAAAGGTATGACTTATTTTCCTGACAGCATTTATAATCTATATTTTACAGTACATAATAATGATGGCTGGAATCTAAATTTTCAAGACACATTAAAAATTCAGCAGTAGTATATGAAGTCAGTTCCCCAGGGAACTCTTGTATAATACCAATTCCACCAAAACCCAACCTTTTGAAGTTCATTTGCATACAACATCAAAAAGTATATCAAAACCGTGGAACTTTAGCATAAATTGAGAATGTTTAAATATGCCAGGGTTCATTGGAATTCTTAGTAGAGAGAATCGGCAGAAACATAATCATCTTATGTGGAAAAGAACATATGCAACCTTCAGTGGAAATATGCATACAGGCTAAGCAGAACTTAAGTGGTATACTGCTTGGAATTACAATTAAAGGAAAATTTTTGAAGATAATTGATCAATACTGTATCAGCAGATCATGTTAGTAGGACATATTGGATGCTATATTAACACCATCTTTATTTTATTTAGGACTAGCTAGACATAATATGGAGTCTCATAGTTAAATAAAATTCCATGCTGATATGACCATCAATTCAGGAAGAGTAGCAGTAAGAAGATTTTCAATATGGCCACTGTGTTGACTACACTGGATAAAAGACAACTCCATTTTCAATTTGTACCAACCAGACACCATAACAAGTTCTTTTAATGAAAACCCAAATTTGATATGATCATTGATTCAGGAGGGTTAGCAATAACAAAATTTTCTAGTTGGCCACTGTAGCAGTTATGTTCGATGTCCATGCAGCACCATTATCATCTGGGACCAATGAGACCATGGGATGAATGTTTATGCATAGTTTCAAGGTAATCCTCGAGTCAGTTTAGTAGGAACAGTGATAACAAACTTGTGTTAATGACCTACTGACCAACAGACAACAGACCATCCCATAATTTTGTCCAGTCTATGAACAGTAGAGCTAAAATCAACGTTTTACAAAATTTATCTTATTTTATTAAGTGACCATTATTTTGTGAAATTGTCAATTTCACTATGAATACCTTACATGTTTTTTTTTCCTTCAATATTATCTAATTTATTAATTTCAAGAACATTATTATAACCAACATTTGTGTTATTTTCACCCAGTGAAAATTAACCATATTGCTAAGATTTGCTTGCATCAGTTTCTTTCTTCAAGTCTTCTCCTTCCAGTGATTTAAGTATATGGCTTACATAGACCTTCCGATCAATTATTGGTACATGTCGATTTCTAAAAGTTCCAAGGACCTCATTTCCCCGGGCAGTGTATTTTCTCTCAAACTCGGGACCCAGCATCTGTCTCATACACATATTTCTTTTCAGAATTTTGTCATAAAATTCTACACCACCTTCAGCCACTTCTTTGCTGATCTCAGCTGCTTTACGATCTGCTTGTTGGTCCAATTGCCAATTGTACCTATAAATTTTAAGTGAACACAGTTGTAATATCTCAAATAATCATGCAGAAAATTTGAAAATGTTTAACAAATTTGGAGGACACACACAAAAAAGGGATAAATAAAAATAAAAGACTATATATAATGTACCAGTAGTGGTTCATAATATTATTTGCTTCAAGTTTTCTAACCTGTGCTGCATAATCAGGTTTCCTTGGACACTTGCCTGTTAATACTGATGTATAAGTTGAGTCTAACTGTAAACAGTTTGACTCTCCACTCAACCAATGAAGGTATGTGAGAATGCTTGATAGTAGCTTCTGCAGTTTGGTTGTTATTCTTCCTTGTGTTCTTCCTCCACCAAATATAGTGGTTGCCTTGTGAAGCTTATCATGTGCTGAAAAATGGCAGTAAACCCAACAATCCTAAAACAACTGCAAAGACTCCTGATACTTGCAATGTGCAGGCAGATCTTGGTCAATGGAGTTTAATGGGTGTAATTAGTAGAACAAACAACACAAAATCTGATTTGCTAGCTCATTATGCAATGGCAGATCTGGGTCAATATACTTTGTTGGGTGTAATTAGTAGAACAAACAACACATCTGATTTGCTAGATCATTATGCAAAGACAGATCTGGGTCTATGTAGTTTGTTGGGTGTAATTAGTAGAACAAACAACACATGATCTGATTTGCTAGATCGTTATGCAAAGGCAGAACTGGGTCTATGTAGTTTGTTGGGTGTAATTAGTAGAACAAACAACACATGATCTGATTTGCTAGATAGTTATGCAATGGCAGATCTGGGTCTATGTAGTTTGTTACGTGTAATTAGTAGAATAAACAATAAAAACCTAATTTACTAGGTAATTATGCAATGGCAGATCTGGGTCTATGTAGTTTGTTGTGTGTAATTAGTAGAATAAACAACACAAAATCTGATTTGCTAGATCATTATGCAAAGACAGATCTGGGTCTATGTAGTTTGTTACGTGTAATTAGTAGAATAAACAATAAAAACCTAATTTACTAGGTAATTATGCAATGGCAGATCTGGGTCTATGTAGTTTCTTGTGTGTAATTAGTAGAACAAACAACACATGATCTGATTTGCTAGATCGTTATGCAAAGGCAGAACTGGGTCTATGTAGTTTGTTGGGTGTAATTAGTAGAACAAACAACACATGATCTGATTTGCTAGATAGTTATGCAATGGCAGATCTGGGTCTATGTAGTTTGTTACGTGTAATTAGTAGAATAAACAATAAAAACCTAATTTACTAGGTAATTATGCAATGGCAGATCTGGGTCTATGTAGTTTGTTGTGTGTAATTAGTAGAATAAACAACACAAAATCTGATTTGCTAGATCATTATGCAAAGACAGATCTGGGTCTATGTAGTTTGTTACGTGTAATTAGTAGAATAAACAATAAAAACCTAATTTACTAGGTAATTATGCATTGGCAGATCTGGGTCTATGTAGTTTCTTGTGTGTAATTAGTAGAGCAAACAACACATGATCTGATTTGCTAGATCGTTATGCAAAGGCAGAACTGGGTCTATGTAGTTTGTTGGGTGTAATTAGTAGAACAAACAACACATGATCTGATTTGCTAGATAGTTATGCAATGGCAGATCTGGGTCTATGTAGTTTGTTGGGTGTAATTAGTAGAACAAACAACACATGATCTGATTTGCTAGATCGTTATGCAAAGACAGATCTGGGTCTATGTAGTTTGTTGGGTGTAATTAGTAGAATAAACAACACATGATCTGATTTGCTAGATCATTATGCAAAGACAGATCTGGGTCTATGTAGTTTGTTGGGTGTAATTAGTAGAACAAACAACACATGATCTGATTTGCTAGATTGTTATGCAAAGACAGATCTGGGTCTATGTAGTTTGTTGGGTGTAATTAGTAGAACAAACAACACATGATCTGATTTGCTAAATCGTTATGCAAAGACAGATCTGGGTCTATGTAGTTTGTTGGGTGTAATTAGTAGAATAAACAACACATGATCTGATTTGCTAGATCGTTATGCAAAGACAGATCTGGGTCTATGTAGTTTGTTGTGTGTAATTAGTAGAACAAACAACACATGATCTGATTTGCTAGATCATTATGCAAAGACAGATCTGGGTCTATGTAGTTTGTTGGGTGTAATTAGTAGAATAAACAACACATGATCTGATTTGCTAGATCGTTATGCAAAGACAGATCTGGGTCTATGTAGTTTGTTGGGTGTAATTAGTAGAATAAACAACAGATGATCTGATTTGCTAGATCGTTATGCAAAGGCAGATCTGGGTCAATGCAGTTTGTTGGGTGTAATTAGTAGAACAAACAACACATGATCTGATTTGCTAGATCGTTATGCAAAGACAGATCTGGGTCTATGTAGTTTGTTGTGTGTAATTAGTAGAAGAAACAACACATGATCTGATTTGCTAGATCGCTATGCAAAGACAGATCTGGGTCTATGTAGTTTGTTGGGTTTAATTAGTAGAACAAACAACACATGATCTGATTTGCTAGATCGTTATGCAATGGCAGATCTGGGTCTATATTGTCTGAAGCTGGACCTAATTTATAAGTGAGTAACTCAGTAAATATCTAAAAATCTTGTTCAACTAAAAAGAGCTGCTATATTAAATTTTCTGTTTTGGATCTTGCTTTCATATAATTTGTGTTAGTCATGGTCTAGCTGCATATAATTCAAATTTTTCTAAATTATTCATCTTTCAAAAACTAAGGTATCATCAATTAAATGTCAAACTTTGTATTTCTACAAGTTTTCCACCCAAGAATTTAATCTCTTGTCACCGATTCAATCTTAAAAGTACATCACACTAGAAATCATCATTGACTTTTTGCATTTTAACCAAGAATGTTTTAAATGGAAATATCCTGTCACCTTAAAGATTTATCACCATTAGTTATTTTGTCAAGAGACTGGACTAACACATACATGGTGAGACATACTTTAAAGAAAAGCAAAGTGATTTTACAAATGTTTTTCCTGATGATAAAGTACACCCAGGGGGTATACAAGAGTCCAGATCTGGGTGATATAGGACAAACAAGAGTCCTTTAATAGGACTTATGTTCTATTTCAGCAGTCATATTGGTACCATTTTCATTTAGGACCAATCAGATGTCATCATAAGTCTTCTGGTGAAAACCCCATGCTGATAAGTAGCATTAACCAAGATTTTCAAGATGGCTGCTATGGTGGCCATACTGGATATAAGACCATCATTATTATTTGTTATGAAATAGAAATAATAAGTCTTCTGGTGAAAACCCAATGTGAATATAACTTTCCATCTGGGAGGATTCCATCATATCAGCATCTGAACATGATTTTTGACATTAAATTGGCAAAAATTTTCAAAAGGATAAATCAGAATATTTATGCAATTTCATTAAAATTTCAATTACAAGTTGTAAAACATTTTATCCAGCCCTAAATTTTGCAAAATGTGCTTACCTGTCTTTTATTAAAAAATAAACTGTGCTCCAAAGAATGCCACAAAGAGAGTATATAATGACACGAAACCAAAATTTGGTATTTGTAGACAGCTTGAATTTCTCATTTAAAAAGTTTACTGTGAAAAAGTATCCTAGTGATGAAAAGCTCTGATTTGCCACTTCTATATGTACACTCCATGATCTGACATACATCATCTCACGAGCTATACCAAATTTTTTGGCATTCCTACTTAGTATGCAGTTCTGAAGTAATTCTTGTCCAAGCTTGGTATCCCAATCAATCTTCTTATCTGGTCGATGAGACAAATTCTGTACTGAGTTACCAATTTCTGATATGGACTTGTACTGGAAATTCCATGGAATCCCAATATGTCCTCCTTTGACCAAGGCAACTGATCCCTTGTGAACAAGATCCTGATGAGGTGATGGAAAAAAATGGACATGTGAGACAGATTTCATATCCCATTTTAATAACACATAGTCTGTCAGCTGAAATGAGTAAGAAAGAAATAGCTTTAAACAAAATATGTAACCTAAGATAAATATAAAAAAAAATTCTCCAAATATAATTATATTATTATAACGATGAGCTTTGCCTCATATAGTGTGGTGGTAGTTGGTGCCTATAACTGCTGACTGCAAATAACGCATTTCTGTGAGAACTGTGCAATGTATCAAACAGTGATATACTGAGAATAATATACTGAACTGTGGATATAACACTAAACTTTACCTCCCCTTCTTTCATCCCATATTATTGTATTATTTTGGTCATGGTGTAAAGGTACTGAATCATGCTGTATCTAGAATTGTGTTATTATGAATTTCATTACAATGAGGGACAGCTGTACCAGAAAGTTTGTTTAGTAAATGGGTTTATTATTTAGAGAAATGACTAATAGCATTAGTAAGCATCTGACCATAACCCAAGAAGTTACTGCTATGCCTACCACATATACTCACTTATACAAGTCCAACTGCAAACTGCACAGTCGTCAGATCTGCTGTTGCAAAATGTGCCAACAGATCTGGGTCTATCTAGTTCATTAGGAGTAATCAGTAGAACAAACAGATAGAACCTGATCAGCAGGCACATTATGCCTTTGTAGATCAGGATCATTGTTGTTTGCAGTTTGGCTCAACTTGTACACAAGTATATATGGTATACTCAGCAGCATAGCATATAAAATCTGACCATTTTATGTTGACGTATCCCATATGAACTGATATTATTTCTTATTGTACACCTAATTTTAAAAACATTGTTGAAAAATGTCAATGATAAAGAGTGAGTGTTGGGTAAGTGATTGACATTACACCAGAATGTACTAGAACCTTCCATGTGCATTTTTTAAAATGATTAACCATAAGAAAATGCATCGACCAACATCTGCTGGCACATAATGTGACATACCAGGATCTAAGCAGTAAAAAAATGCATTGACCAACATCTGCAGCTCATAATGTGACAATACCAGGATCTAAGCAGTAAGAAAACGCATCAACCAACATCTGCAGCTCATAATGTGACAATACCAGGATCTAAGCAGTAATAAAATGCATCAACCAACATCTGCAGCTCATAATGTGACAATACCAGGATCTAAGCAGTAATAAAATGCATCAACCAACATCTACAGCACATAATGTGACAATACCAGGATCTAAGCAGTAAGAAAACGCAATGACCAAGATCTGCAGCACATAATGTGACAATACCAGGATCTAAGCAGTAAGAAAATGCATTGACCAAGATCTGCTGGCACATAATGTGACAGAATACCAGGTTGTGTGCAGCTTTTCTTTTACTGATCAGTCCTAAGAAATTGCAATGACCAAGATTCACTGGCACATAATGTGATGATGGATCTGGGTCTATGCCATTTGTAATTGGATCTGACCTCCATGAGAGTATATTTATGTACCATACTATGAGTCATTTACTTATAAAACTTGTTTTGGAAGATCAGTTCTGGAAAAAAAACCATCATTTAAATCCAGGTTTTTTAACCATTACATTTATTAAATAAATTACATTACAAACACCATTAGTCTCGAGAAGAATTAATTTTTATTGGCAAAAAGCCTATTATCTCATGTTAATTTTCTTGATTTTGAAAACAAATTACATTTTTACTGGTCTTTGATTCATGGATTGGGGAAGGGATCCTATTGTTTCCATATATATATATATATATATATATATATATATATATATATATATATATATATATATATATATATATATATATCTTTGTTCACAAGGTCTATTATCTGACCCTGAATGAATGAATGTGTGATAGATTCCTTTGGTGTCTTGGGTATTACAAACCAATATCAGACATTCAGTGTTGATTCAGATGCCAGTGGACTTAGATCATTTATCAGAAAAGCTTTCATGAAGACAGAACACATGGTTGCCATAATTTGGATAGGACTTTTGGCACCTCATGTGAGTGACCTATACAGCCTGGGTCTGCAAGGCTGCCTACCTTGATTCAAGTCATTTTTTTAGAGTTAAGTTGGGCACCACCCTTTATGGGAGCTGTCCTCAGGATATAGAAAAGGGTTAAGGGCAATAACCCATCAAAACCAAACTTGAAATGACAACCTTTTTATTGGTATATCTACATGTAAGTATTAAATAGGCAACACACTTACCAGATTGCAGCAAGCTAAGTGTAAGGGTTGCAAAGCTTTAATATTTAAAAAAAATATGAATGGAAATTTGTTTTTTTGTTTTAAAGGTGCTTTTAAGCCATTACAAGGAAATTAAAGTTAAAATGCATTTCCCAAAGAGAGGCTGCTGATCCAGGCTGGATGAGTAGAGATTGAACCCAGGGCCAATGGGTTACAAGTCTGATGCTCATCTATGTGAGCTATCATGCGAATCTATGTTTATTTAAAAATACTAAATAAATAGTAAGCATCTGACTGTGATATTAAAATTATATTATCAATTATTATATTATCAATATTATCAATAAAATGAAATCCAGTCTGGTCACAAGATTCAGAAAAATCTAAGTTTGTTTAATGGTTGGAAAGCCGGGCTGGCAAAAAGACACAGTAAGTCAGGAAACTGGAAACAAAGCTGTTTTTCTTTTATGCCAGGATTGCTTTTGATTTTAAAAAAAACCCCATTAACATAATGCAGACTGCAAGTCCAGTAAGTTTCAAACACATTACAATAGATAATATTCCATCATATATATATATATATATATATATATATATATATATATATATATATATATATATATATATATATATATATATATATATATATGTTGATGATGAAGCAGATTGGTAACAAGGTACAATGTATAACACTTATTTGTAAAATCATTTAAATAAAAAACAACACATTTTAACAATTAATCTTATTAAATTTCTATAAGAAGCCAATAATAAAATGGTTTGCTGACTTTAGTTTATTTTTCGCTTTTGAGCACTGACCTTGGGCACTTAAAATCATTTATAGGAGAAAAAGGCAATGCCATGGCAAAGTATTTTAATGCTAAACCTTTGACATATGATGCCATGCTTTGATGGTGTCATGCCCATCAGACTCCTCCTAGTCCTGGCTGAATCAGGGGCAATACCAGAAATATGAAACCTTACTGTAAATCCAAATCCAATTTAGAAGTTCATTTACATGTAAAATCCAAATGCAAACAGCATAGACTGAGACTGGCTTGCAAAACAGGGTCCATGTTGTTTGTGATACTAATTACATTTAATAAACTGCATAAAGCTAAATCTGCCAGTGCACATATTGACAGATCTGTGTTAGTGCAGCCTGTAAAAAGAATATTTTGAACATAAAGTTATTTTTTGTTTTGGGGCTTAACACCATTTTTCAGCACACGATAGGCTATATATGGCGGCCAGTATTAATGGTGGAGAAAGAAACTGTGAAATCCGAGGAAAGAACCATCGACCCACAAGAAGCTACTGGCAAGCTTTCTCACATATCCTCATTTGCTGAATCTAAGACTTGAACCCACGCAGACAGAGGTGAGATGGCAGTGATCTGTAACGGAGATCGATTTAGACCACTCAGCCACTCGGGGTCCCTTACCAAAGTTGTTAAATTGACAAGAAAGGTACAAATTTATTACAGGCTATCCTTTTTTTTGCATTTCTTAACCCTGCGGGGTCCCGAGTGGCCGAGTGGTCTAAAGCGATGTCCGTTACGGATCACTGCCATCTCACCTCTGTCTTCGTGGGTTTGAGTCTAGGATTCGTCGAATGTGGATATGTGAGAAAGCTTGCCAGTAGCTTCTCGTGGGTCGGTGGTTCTTTCCGGTGATTTCCCGGTTTCTTCCTCCACCATTAATACTGGCCGCCATGAATAGCCTATCGTGTGCTGAAAAATGGCGTTAAGCCCAACAACAACAACAACTTAACTCTGCCCTGTGGACTGAGGGGCAAGATAGAGAATTAAATTTAGTCTGATATCCTTAAGGATTGCTGATTTACTTTCACTCATGAAGACATGCTTTGTTTAAGACACAAAAAAATTCCAAAACCAATAAACAAATTTAGATTCTATTGGGAAGACACATGCCAAGTTGGACTGTCTTTACAAGAAATGTGATGACTGGACAGGTATGGAAGCAAATTAATATACCAGCCTTTTTTGTAAAACTATACAAGCTAGTTAACAATGGTCACTTTGAGATGACATGGATCCCTGGTTGCCCATGTAATAACTTGTACTGAAAGTTACCCATGATCCAACACTCTAAACTTCTGTTCTTCATTTTGCCCTGGAATGTAATACACAGATATAATTTTACTATGTTAATTTATCTTTCTGTTAGTCTGTCGACAAATATTTTTGTTTTCTGAGCAATACTCTCAAACTGTTGAAGATATTTAACCAAAACTTGGTATGTCATGTATGTTGCAGACACTCTGGTACTTAGAATATTCAATATTTTTATGTAACCATGGAAACAATGTACAAATACAGTAGTTAAATAACTGTGAGTACTTTGTCATTGGGACAAGAATAAGCAGTATACAAATGACAGCGCAAGACAATTGGGTACTTATTATAGGTGTTTTTACATATGCAGTGGATTGGGCACATATGTAATCTCTTGAGTGTTATTAAAGTGGGTGGGGTGAGGTGGGCAAGAAAAAGTAAAATTATTTGACCTCTTCTGTTATTTTCTTTGTATCTTCATCTAGCTCTGCCTCCTTGCCATTATTGAAACTGGCATGAAATTTACGCCACCTGCTAATGCCAAGGGTGTTAAAGTAGAGGGTGGTTCCTACCACGGCAGAAATCCCAATGCCAATAGCATACTGCACAGCATCACTTGTAAATTGTATTCCCCTAAAAGCCATCTGTAAAGATAAGCAAAAATTCTGTTTGTAAAACACATAAAATGTATAAACTTACATATAAATAAAGACAAATTGTAAACAATATTGACCCTGGTATGTAGTTACATAGATCATGGTTTATGTCATTTGTTCTACCCATAACAATTTCATTAAATCAGATCTGCATGTGCATTATGCACTGGCAGATCCAAGTCTGTACAGTTTTGCAGATGCACTCAACTTATATGGTTGTATCAGAATGTACAGTACTGCTGTGGAGTTCTTAGTGTACTAGGCCAGCTAAAACAAAAAAGGAGTCACTAGGCAGGCTAAAAAAAGAAGTTACTAGGCAGGCTGAAAAAAGGAGTTACTAGGCAGGCTAAAAAAGAAGTTACTAGGCAGGCTGAAAAAAGGAGTTACTTAGCAGGCTGAAAAAAAGAGTCACTAGGCAGGCTAAAAAAAAAAAGTTACTAAGCAGGCTGAAAAAAGGAGTTACTAGGCAGGCTAAAAGAAGGAGTCACTAGGCAGGCTGAAAAAAATGAGTTACTAGGCAGGCTGAAAAAATGAGTCACTAGGCAGACTAAAAAAGAGTCACTAGGCAGGCTAAAAAAGAAGTTACTAAGCAGGCTGAAAAAAGGAGTTACTAGGCAGGCTAAAAGAAGGAGTCACTAGGCAGGCTGAATAAAAAGAAGTTACTAGGCAGGCTGAAAAAAATGAGTTACTAGGCAGGCTGAAAAAATGAGTCACTAGGCAGACTAAAAAAGAGTCACTAGGCAGGCAGAGAAAAAGAAGTCACTAGGCAGGCTGAAAAAAAGGAGTTACTAGGCTGGCTAAACAAAAGAGTCACTAGGCAGGCTGAAAAAAGGAGTTACTCGGCAGGCTGAGAAAAAGGAGCTATTAGGCATGCTAGGAAAAAGAAAAGGAGTTACTCAGCAGGCTGAGAAAAAGGAGCTATTAGGCATGCTAGGAAAAAGGAGTCACTAGTCAGGCCAATAAAAAGAAGTTACTAGGTAGGCTGAAAAAATGAGTTACTAGGCAGGCTAAAACAAGAAGTCACTAGGCAGACTAAAAAGGAGTCACTAGGCAGGCTAAAAAAGGAGTTACTAGGCAGGCTGAAAAAAATTAGTCACAAGGCAGGCTAAAAAATAGAAGTTACTAAAACTAAAAAACAAATTCAAACATTTATAAAAATTACTTAAATGGCATAAAATTTAATCAAGTTATCTAAATAGTATACATACCAAAATTATTTAAATGGGACAAAAATCTATTCAAGTAGTCTACATAGTACACCACTATATACAAATATGAGCAATAAATTTCATTTGTATTTTTTATAAATCATACTAGCACCGTTTATATAAAAATAATCTCAGTCTTGAAAGTAATGCAAATTTGTACACAACTGAAAAATTGCTACAATTACCTGAAAATCTAATCAAGTTCTTAGTGTATACAAAACACAAATATGCCTAATAAATTTAACATTTACCCAAGTGTTATCTTAATCTTGCAAACAAAGATTTATCAAAAAAAACAAAATCCAAGAAGTTAAAAATTGTGTTGAAATTTTTTTTTTACATTTCATTGTCTCAGAAATCAAATCTGGTCATCTCGTAACAACTATAAGAAACTGTGTATAATGTCATGATCATACTTAAAAAGTGATTGGGCTCTTGTGTTAAAGTGGATTCAGGATGGCTATATAGACAGAAATTATAGATAAATGGGGATGGAGCAACACCCCCCCTAAAAACATTTGAGGCATAGGAGATTAAAAAATTTACTGCTGATACATCATCATAGAGAAAATAATCATGTCTTCTCTTTCTGACATTTAACTTTATATGACATACTACAATTTTCAATAGGTGCATATTACAGAAACTTTCAGTCAAAATTAGCTGGAAAAGGTTATGATTAAGATTATTTGAAATGCTGTATGAAACTGAGAATGGATGGTTGTATAAGTGTTGGCACACCAAGTCTGAATGCTTATACAAGTTTAGAATGTGCCAATCAATACTGAATGCCCAACACATTGCTACCAATAGCCAATTATTGGTCAGACAGACTATGCATGGGATTACAGACTGAGACCTACCCTGCTTCCAATGGCCTAGTATTGGTCAGAAAAACTATGCATGGAATTACAGAATGCCCCACACATTGCTACCAATAACCTAGCATTGGTCAGAAAAACTATGCATGGAATTACAGAATGCCCCACACCTTGCTACCAATGGCCTAACATTGGTCAGACAAACTATGCATGGAATTACAGAATGCCCCACACATTGCTACCAATAACCTAATACTGGTCAGACAAACTATGCATGGAATTACAGAATGCCTCATATCTTGCTACCAATGGCCTAGTACTGGTCAGACTATACATGGAATTACAGAATGCCCCACACAGTGCTACCAATAACCTAGTAATGGTCAGACAAACTATGCATGGAATTACAGAATGCCTCCTACCTTGCTACCAATGACCTAGTTCTGGTCAGACAGACTATGCATTGAATTACAGAATGCCTCACACCTTGCTGCCAATGGCCTAGTACTGGTCAGACAAGTGACTGTTCATGTCATTGCAGGATGCAATACACAGTGCCACCAATACTGTTATATTGGTCAGCAGTTCATCAAAAACTAAACATCTTAACAGTCTGGCTTATATATGACAAATTCTCAATTCAAGTGTCAAATGGTCAGTTGTTTTCAAATGTCATTAATGACAGTACATTTTTCCTTCACCAGTGAGGGTCATATTTGATGTTGTTCAGCTTAGTCTTTTCTAATGTTTCTTTTCTCGACTTATTTTAGTTGCTCTAATGGCAAAATATTGCTGTCTACTTTTAAACTTTAGAAAGAGAGTGCTGCAGTGTGGATTTCAAACAGTAGAAGGTAATAAAATAAAGTATAATTGCAAGTTTATTTTTAAGTGCATAACTTGGCATATATTTTTAAATAACAAAATGAGTTTAGTCCAAGAAATTCTAGCACAAAAAATCCACTCCCACCACCCAAAAAACATAACCTGGGTTCGAGCATGTCATTGTGTACTAGATGTTAGATTGGTACCATTTTCATTCAGTATGAACTAGATATCATAAGAAGTCTTCTGTTGAAAACCCAATGTTGACATGACTTGCCATTTATGTGCTTTAAAAACATTCAAACTAATTAAAAATTTGGTTACTGATAAGAAATGACAAAATGACAACATTGCTAAATTTTCATGTAGGATTGTTAGAAGGCTATATTACCACTGCACCACACTATAGACATACTACTCACTGAAATCCCTGAAATCATATCTACCAAATATGCTCACTTAAAAGTTGAGACAAACTTCAAAATCCAGACTAAGATCTGCCATTGCATTATACTGCAAAATCCACAGACTAAGATCTGCCATTGCATAATACTGCAAAATCCACAGACTAAGATCTGCCATTGCATAATACTGCAAAATCCACAGACTAAGATCTGCCATTGCATAATACTGCAAAATCCACAGACTAAGACCTGCCATTGCATAATGTACCTTATAATAGATCTAATAAAAAGATTTGTCTCCATAACACATAGTCAAGGAATAAAAAATTGCATAACAAATGCATCACAAAATATGCATATAAGAAAGGAATGAAATACTTAGATCCATGGGAAGGATCACTATTACATATGTTAAAATAAGTCAAAGAAATCAAATAAGTTGCATAATGCCAGAGGGAAATATAAGTTTTAGTTAAATATGATTTAAAACACTGAGACATAAAAAAAATGGAAATAGGGTGATGGAAATTTAATCATGTACATCTTTTAAAAATTAGAGGTCAACCATTTCAAAACATTTTTTTTGAGAAAATAACCATTACATGGTTTATAAATTTGACTCATTCACTTTTATCCTTAACTGTAATGGCTGAAAAATGCAAGTCACTTTTTTATTATCTCATATGATTGACAAGTCTCATTATAAGCTGAGTCAGCATCATGTACAGTGTCAGATGAGTTCCAAGTCCTTTGCCCTGTTCGACATGCAGCCAATATAAAGAAAACTAAAAGAAAAGTTGACTTCACCATGCCTTGATTTCACTCATCGCCACTTTTGTTCCTTTTCGTTTCAGAGAGGAACATCAAATGTCAGAAATAGATGTTTTTTCTCTGTAGCTAACTATGGTGCTAATTTGTTGATCAGAAACGCGGGAAATTATATTAATATCTTTGGAATTCCCAAACAAGCTGAGTTCTAAAAAATCCCAGAAAATTTTAAAAGCCCAGTTATAAGCAATTTATAATTCTTTTGATTAACAAGGTCCAAATGAATATTTTTTCTTATGTTCCAAAATTTACAACTAATGTCTATTACAGAGATAATATAAGACCTATGGAGACCATATTAACATACATTTTATAAAAAATAAAATAAAATGTGACTACTTAATGAGGTGTAGACTTATTTCCAGGTAATTTATGCAAGACACTTTCACAATTAGATTAATTCAGTACCCTAATATTTGCACCCCTATCTTTTATGAGTGTGTGTAGCAATCAACTAATAAAAATAACCCAGTGCAATTAAAATACAAACTTGTCAACTTCTTAGCTTGGGGTTCTCTGGCAAGGTATTTAGAGATTTCCAACTGAGATACAATTCAAATTCTTTGACACCTATGGTACTCTATTTCAGTGCAAATTTCAAACTGTCTTTGTTATGACATTCTTGCTATGAAAACTGAATGCCCAGCATAACCATGTATTAGTTAATAAGCAAACAGAATTCACTTTTTGTTTTCAATAATAATGGGGTAATTACTGGCATAACACAAGCATTCCTAAAAGACAATTTCTTAGAGTTTCTCTCAGCCAACATTTAGAATGGCACAGTGACTGGACATATTTTTGCCTGTCATTTTGCTAATTTTCAGTAATATGCCCAGTTGGAAGCCTTTATCCACCATCATGCTTCCTCTGCCAACTTTTGTCCCTTCAACTAGGTTTAAAACTACTAGGGCCAAGTTAATTAATATGCTATCACTGCATATAAATTTGAATAAAATGATCACGAGAACAGGTAATTTATTGTTCCAACTTAATGCTAGAATTTAAATAGAAAACCTCAACCACCCTTTTAGTATCGTAACATTTGGAAAAGAGCAAGATCGGAAGACACTTAATGCTACTGTTTACAAGGCATGCTTGTTGAAGTAGTAAAATATACATATCCTGCCCCTGAATTTGATAAATCACTGCTCATTAGTTAAATTTAAACGAAACATGAAAGTGGACAACAACAAAATAATAATAATAATAATAATAATAATAAATTTATACACTAAAATGTTTTGAGCAATTAGGAAAGAGGGCTATTGGAAAAAAGCTTTTTCTGAAAGATAGCCTCAATCTGTAATAATTTTATACAGGTGTGCAAGTTGTTACACAAGACAAGTATATATATATATATATATATATATATATATATATATATATATATATATATATATATATATATATATATATATATATATTGATTTCAATCTATTTTATTTGAATCTATCTACAAACAATTTAAGTTAGATGTGCATGTAGACTTGGAATTTGACACACATCTCATTGTTGTCATGATGTAGTGTGATGATGTAACTAATTTTGCATATAATGTGATAAATGTAGAACTACAAATCAAAGTTGTGGAGGAATTTTAAAATGAAACATGACTGAATATAGATTCTGAAAAAAGACCCCTAAAATTACTCTTGGCAGAAATGAAGGTTTTCTAAGAAACAATGAGCAGAGGTAATAATGAGGTAATAAAAACAATAAGAAGTAGTTATCAGTATATAAAATATATAGGTATAGGCTCTGTTTACTCCTAATCACCTCTGGACTAAGGCAAAACTTTTTTTGACATCACAGACTGTTTACTCCCAGTCTCCTCTGGACTAAGACAAAACTAGGTGTGACATCACACTGTTTACTCTCAATCTCCTCTGGACTAAAGCAAAACTAGGTATAACATCACAGACTGTTTACTCCCAGTCTCTTCTGGACTAAGACAAAACTAGGTGTGACATCACAGACTGTTTACTCTCAATCTCCTCTGGACTAAAGCAAAACTAGGTATAACATCACAGACTGTTTACTCCCAGTCTCCTCTGGACTAAGACAAAACTAGGTGTGACGTCACAGATTGTTTACTCCCATCACAGACTGTTTACTCCCAGTCTCCTCTGGACTAAGACAAAACTGGGTGTGACATCACAGATTGTTTACTCCCAGTCTCCTCTGGACTAAGACAAAACTGGGTGTGACATCACAGACTGTTTACTCTCAATCTCCTCTGGACTAAGACAAAACTAGGTGTGACACCACAGACTGTTTACTCTCAATCTCCTCTGGACTAATACAAAACTAGGTGTAACATCACAGACTGTTTACTCTCAATCTCCTCTGGACTAAAGCAAAACTAGGTGTAACATCACAGACTGTTTACTCCAAGTCTCCTCTGGACTAAGACAAAACTAGGTGTGACATCACAGACTGTTTACTCCCAGTCTCCTCTGGACTAAGACAAAACTAGGTGTGACATCACAGACTGTTTACTCTCAATCTCCTCTGGACTAAAGCAAAACTAGGTGTAACATCACAGACTGTTTACTCCCAGTCTCCTCTGGACTAAGACAAAACTAGGTGTGACATCACAGACTGTTTACTCTCAATCTCCTCTGGACTAAAGCAAAACTAGGTGTAACATCACAGACTGTTTACTCCCAGTCTCCTCTGGACTAAGACAAAACTAGGTGTGACATCACAGACTGTTACTCTCAATCTCCTCTGGACTAAAGCAAAACTAGGTGTAACATCACAGACTGTTTACTCTCAATCTCCTCTGGACTAAGACAAAACTAGGTGTGACATCACAGACTGTTTACTCCCAGTCTCCTCTGGACTAAGACAAAACTAGGTGTGACATCACAGACTGTTTACTCTCAATCTCCTCTGGACAAAAGCAAAACTAGGTGTGATGTCACAGACTGTTTACTCCCAATCTCCTCTGGACTAAGGCAAAACTAGGTCTGATGTCACAAACTGTTTACTCTTAATCTCCTCTGGACTAGGACAAAACTTGGTGGGACATGACAAACTGTTTACTCCCAGTATTTTCTGGACTAAGGCAAAACTAGGTGTGACGTTACAGGCTGTTTACTTCCAATCTCCTCTGGATTAGGGCAAAACTAGGTCTGATGTGACAAACTGTTTACTTCCAATCTCCTCTGATGTGACAAACTGTTTACTCCCAATCTCCTCTGGACTAAAGCAAAACTAGGTATGATGTCACAGACTGTTTACTCCCAGTCTCCTCTGGACTAAGACAAAACTAGGTGTGACAACAACAGACTGTTTACTCTCAATCTCCTCTGGACTAAAGCAAAACAAGGTGTGATGCCACAGACTGTTTACTACCAGTCTCCTCTGGACTAAGACAAAACTAGGTGTGACATCACAGACTGTTTACTCTCAACCTCCTCTGGACTAAGGCAAAACTAGGTGTGACATCACAGACTGTTTACTCTGTCTCTTCTGGACTAAGACAAAACTAGGTGTGAAGTCACAGACTGTTTACTCTCAACCTCCTCTGGACTAAAGCAAAACTAGGTGTGACATCACAGACTGTTTACTCTCAGTCTCCTCTGGACTAAGGTAAAACTAGGTGTGGCGTTACAGGCGGTTTACTCCCTGTTTTTTCTGGACTAAGGCAAAACTAGGTGTGATGTTACAGGCTATTTACTCCCAGTCTCCTCTGGACTAAGACAAAACTAGGTGTGACATCACAGACTGTTTACTCTCAACCTCCTCTGGACTAAGGCACAACAAGGTGTGACATCAAAGACTTTTTACTCCCAGTCTCCTCTGGACTGAGACAAAATTAGGTGTGACATCACAGACTGTTCACTCTCAATCTCCTCTGGATTAAGGCAAAACTAGGTGTGATGTGACAAACTGTTTAATTCCAATCTCCTCTGATGTGACAAACTGTTTACTCCCAATCTCCTCTGGACTAATATAAAACTAGGTCTGACATAAAAAAATGTTTACTCCGAATCTCCTCTGGGCTAAGGCAAAACTATGTGTGGTGTCACAAACTTTTTACTCCCAATCTCTTTTGGGCTAAAGCAAATGTGTGAGCGATATCACCAGCATGAAAAACATTAATTACAATTTAAATGATTCAAAATTAAAATTGGACCATAAATTATTCTACAAGATGTTATCTCTGTAATGAGAAATGATTGTGGGATATGAATATTTAAACCCGATAAACATGTCCCATATACACTGTATATGAATTTTCTTAAATTTTACAGTACACTAAATGTATACATTCTCTAAAGGTGAATGTGGCCAATATCCTCTCTGCATTCAGTACTCTACAAGATGTATTCAGTACTTTACAAGATGTATTCAGTACTCTACAAGATGTATTTGGTACTTCACAAAATGTATTCAGTATTCTATAAGATGTATTCAGTACTTTACAAAATGTATTCAGTACTTTACAAAATGTATTCAGTACTCTACAAGATGTATTCAGTACTTTACAAGATGTATTTGGTACTTTACAAAATGTATACAGTACTCAACAAGATGTATTCAGTACTCTACAAGATGTATTTGGTACTTTACAAAATGTATTCAGTACTCTACAAGATGTATTTGGCACTTTACAAAATGTATTCAGTACTCTACAAGATGCATTCAGTACTTTACAAAATGTATTCAGTACTCTACAAGATGTATTTGGTACTTTACAAAATGTATTCAGTACTCTACAAAATGCATTTGGTACTTTACAAAATGTATTCAGTACTCTACAAGATGTATTTGGTACTTTACAAAATGTATTAAGTACTCTACAAGATGCATTCAGTACTTTACAAAATGTATTCAGTACTCTACAAGATGTATTTGGTACTTTACAAAATGTATTCAGTACTATACAAGATGTATTTAGTACTTTACAAAATGTATTCAGTACTCTACAAGATGCATTTGGTACTTTACAAAATGTATTCAGTACTCTACAAGATGTATTTGGTACTTGATGTATTTGGTACTTTACAAAATGTATTCAGTACTCAACAAGATGTATTTGGTACTTTACAAAATGCATTCAGTACTCAACAAGATGTATTTGGTACTTCACAAAATGTATTCAGTACTCTACAAAATGTATTTGGTACTTCACAAAATGTATTCAATACTCTACAAAATGTATTTGGTACTTCACAAAATGTATTCAGTGTTCTACAAGATGTATTCAGTACTTTACGAAATGTATATAGTACTTTACAAGATGTATTCTGTACTTTATAAAATGTATTCGGTACTTTACAAAATGTATTTGGTACTAGGGCATAACCAATTAGCATTTATCTACCGATTTCTGATTTTGGATTTAGGGCATGAAATTTTTTCGATTCCAGATACGATTTGATTAATCGGAAATGCCTACTCCCAGAAGTTATTTGCCTCTAGCACATCCAACCAAAATCTTGCCTCTGCATACCTATGATCTGAATTCATGTGCCAACGCAAATTTGATTCGTATCTAGCTGAGAAAAATCAGCCAAAGACTTCACCACCAACAGACCCAGAAAAATGTTCCAGCTTCTGGCAGCTGTCACTAAACATTTTTGTTCAATACTGACCTCTAGTGTCGATAGTGAAATTAGTTTTAGCACCACAGGTGCTATTTACAGTACTTTACAAAATGCATTTGGTACTTTACAAGATGTATTCAGTACTTTACAAAATGTATTCAGTACTTTACAAAATGCATTTGGTACTTCACAAGATGTATTCAGTACTTTACAAAATGTATTCAGTTCTTTACAAAATGTATTCAGTATTTTACAAAATTTATTTAGAAATTTACAAGATGTATTCATTTTAAATCAGTGTATATTAAATGAGAAAAACACCTGCAGTGATAACAGATTGCATATATATTACTTTATTCAGAGAACCATGTAAAATGTATTCGGTACTTTACAAGATTTACTCAATACTTTCAAAAATGTACTTGGTACTGTACAAGATGTATTCAGTACTTTACAAAATGTATTCAGTACTTTACAAAATATATTGTGTACTTTACATGATGCATTCAGTACTACAAAATCTATTCAGTACTTTACAAAATGTATTCAGTACGTTACAAGTTGTATTCAGAACATTACAGGGTGTATTCAGTACTTTACAAAATGTATTCAGTTTTTTACAAAATGTATTCCGTACATTAAAAAAGGTATTCAGCACTTACAAGATGGATTCAGTACTTTACAAAATGCATTTGGTACTGTACAAGATGTATTCAGTACTTTACAAGTTGTATTCAGTACTTTACAAAATGTATTCAGTATTTTACAAAATGTATTTAGTACTTTACAAGATGTATTCATTTTAAATCAGTGTATATTAAATGAGAAAAACACCTGCAGTGATAACAGATTGCATATATATTACTTTATTCAGAGAACCATGATAAAAAACTTTCTACATGCTAATTTTGGTACCTTTAAGAAGAAATGTTTTATGTGTATGAGAATAATACATGTACCTGTATATGATATTACGGAAGACACGCCACAAACGTCTTATATTCAAATTTATAAGCAATCACTTTTTCAAAATGATAACAAAACATTACATAATTACTTTTCATACCTAATTATTTTACAAGAAAAAAAATAAGGTAATGAAATTTCAGGAGCCACGTCATGATCGTTTTATAGTAGAATCCATATGTGATTTCCTCCCCGAAATGATAATAAACTTTTTTTATTTTTTGTACTTTTAAGAAGAAATAGTTTCTGTGTATATGAAAATAATACATGTATAAAATATTTTGGGAGCCACGCCACAAATGTCTTATAATCAAATTTACAAGCAATCTCTTCTCCAACATGATAATAAAACTAAATTTAAATTTACTTTACGTACATAAATTTTCTTTTGTTTATGAGAAAAATATCGATAATAAGGGGAATGAAATTTCGGGAGTTATGCCACGCCTGCGTTATAGCCGAATTCGCATTATAACAGAGCGCATTATATCAGGGTCACACTGTTCATATATATATATATATATATATATATATATATACACACATCCAATCTTTGTGTTTTGAAGAAACTTTTGTGCCTTTCATTTATTTATATGTATTCATAGAACAGTAACATACCAATGCATCACTCTCGGATGGCCATTGCATGATTCCAATCTGGTGAATTAACCTTTATTTTCACCATTACAGTCACAAACCCTGGAAAAATGAACCATACCTGGAAGTAGCCCATTTCTACCATGGGCTAAATTACATCATGAAACTAATTTTACAAGATAAAATGCTTAACTTGTTTTTTTTTATTTCAGATTGCATCATTTATTAATTTTTGTATAAATTTCCAAAACAGGCATGAAGTTAAAGTTCTGATAGTACAAATAATGGTTGACATCATCAGATTCAAATATTGGAGCATAGTATTAAAAGAGAACAGATTCTGTGCTGTGTTTGGAATGATTATTAGACCCTAATGCATATTTACTGCAGGGTAGAAACTAGTAGAAATCGTCAGAGAGTGATGCATTGATATGTTACTGTTTTTTGAATGGATATGTGTAGTTTTTCATTCTTCGTGTGATTCTGAAGCGATAAGAGATGCGTGAGAAAATTTGAATCGAGCAGAGGGTTGTGGTCACGCTTGCATTTCTTGTGTTATTTTATAATACTGTTAAGCTGATTTCATGTCAGAAATTTCATTATGCTTTATTGATAAAACTGCAGACTCCTGTGTTCCTAGTAAAAAAGGCAACATTGAAAAGTAAATAATAGACAACCAGTGCAATTCATACCAACGAGGATGAAAACAATATATACACCACACTGCTTTATTGATAAAACTGCAGACTCCTTAGCTTGACAGTCTGTTTTGACTTGATAACCAGCAGTGGCAATGGATATAGTAACATTTGTCTCCCTCGTTTCATGCTTACATACAATATAAAAAATAAATGCTGCAATTTGTCGTCTGTTTCTATAAAATAATACTCTTTGCAATGGTTTCTTGTGGTTTTGAGTATGGTTCCTTTAATTTACATCATAGTTTTAGTGGAGTTTGGCAGGTTTGGGGTGAATCAATTCTAAACAATCAAAATATCAAAGACAATGATACATTTCCTATGCGCACCCTACATTGCCTTTTATATGCACACCATTAGTCTACTTTATTTAACTGATAACTCAATAATTTCCCCCCATTTCACCTTGCACACCAATCATGTATGTTTCAAGGGCGCAGACATATTTACGTGAAAACGAGGCTATAGACTGTATCCATATGTACTAAAATGATGCACAGAACTAGTGGTTTAGAACCAAGCCTGCTTCCGGATTCCCATCATCCATTTTTTTTGGGAACACTTTCGGACAACTTCGTTCGTTTCCGTCAACAACCCTGTAAATAATTGGCAGTGAGAACAAGAAGCAAAACAGGTTGTAAAATTCATGATGTCAGAAACAATTTACATGTTTCACCGGCAGATGCATTGAAGAGTGAAGGATATGTTGTGAAATTATAATGTTTTGTCTAATAATTCGATGAAGCTTGGCAGGAATGTCACGTTTTTTTCGGTTTTTAAGCCGACGACGAACTGGAAGGGGGATAAAGACTGAACATGATGGGCCAGTACCCGCGAAGAAGAAAAATGTGATCACTTGTACAGTAATTTTACTGGATGGAACTGATTACACAGTAGATTTAAAAGTAAGCAACGCCATATTTTTTATTTAGCTTCATACATTAACTACTAGTGATTGTTGTATGCATCATACGATAGCTCATAATTTGAAATGGAAGTAGGGGTTGGGGTGGGGTAAGGGCTGGTCCTACAACGTAAATCCCATCACCCCGATATTGTTCTTCTGGGTACTAAAACAAAACAACATGTGCTACGTCTTTAATGTAGGACTAGAGAATGGGTTAGTTTTACAAAGTAAGACATCGACCCGGAAATTTACTTTGGGGTTCGAGATCTTAATGCCGAAATAACGGTGCTGTGTAGCATTTTCTGACATCGATTAACATTGGAACAATAGTTAAAATTTTCAGGTATATCTACAAACTCAGGTCATAATGTTTTAGTTTGAAATACAGAAATCAATTAAAAGGATGACGTGAATCTTGAACTAAATGAAGCTATCTAAACACTTTCTTCAATATTAATATATTTGTATTCATTTTGTTAAAGAAACATACAACTAAATTTAATTTTGGCATTACTGACATCTAATCATACAATTGGTTGCTATAAATACAGAAATAACTGAAAAACCTTAATACACATGTATTTACATGTTCTCTGTGTATGTATCAATTTACACACTGGAATTATGATTAGGCTTTATTTGAATAATATAAAGCAAAATAAAATGATTTAAGTGATTTTGATAAGAATTATTGACTCTATTCTTGTTTTATAGCTGAATTCATATAATCTTGTCACTCGGTCATACTTGGTTCAACAGATAAGATAAAATGAGAATTGTTGTAATACATACACATAATTAAAGTGAAAATATTAAAAATGTATTTGCAGACATTATGTTATATATTTACTTTAATATCAATTCAACCAACTTACACCGTCCATTATGGAGATTATTTCAGTTTCAGAATGATAAGTTTTTATCATACCACCTTTGTATCAGAATGGAATGATCAACTATTAGAGACCTTTCCAATAAAGATTGACTAATTGATGAGTGCTGTAACTAGGAGAAATATTATTAATTTGAATCAAAATCACTCAAATCATACTTTATTTTGCTCTGTATTACTATCGAAATAAAAATAAATCAAAATTCATGTGTGTACACTGACATATACACAGAGAAAATGTAAATACATGTGTATTTTGGTTTTTCAGCATATTTTTGTGTTTGTAGTAACCTTGCTATAATGTGTGCCCTCAACCCTGATATTTATGTTTTGAGTGTTGATGTCTTACTACCCTAATAATGGTGCTGTGTAGTGTGTTCCAGTACTGATAATATCAGATTGATAAGTAAGATTTTCAGGAATATTTCACAAACACACATGGCAGCCCATATCAGCACTTTTCTACAGTTAAAGTCAGACTTTACCTCCTCGGATGTCTTTTTCCTAATAAATTCAACCTCACACAAAAGCAAATGGACATGTTTTCAAGTTCTGTTGGCTTACATTTTACTTGGTTGGAATGCGATAGAAGCCAGGAATACTTAAATCAGTTAAAAGGATAATAAGATTTTTGAATGAAGTAAAGCTGTCTAAACTTTTTCTTCAATATTAATATATTTTTATTTGTTTCATTAAAAAATATACTTCAACTTAACCTGATTTTGGCATATTCCTGAAAATTTGTCATTACTTAAAATGTACATCAACATTAAAACATGCTACATAATGCTGTTATTGAGGCAGAAGATGCCCAAAACATAAATATCAGGGTCGAGAGCTTACATTATAGGACTATCCTATCATTCATATTCAGGCAACTGAATTATAGGCCAATGAAACTTGAAAAAAAAGTCCATTTGCTTGTGTGAGAATTTGAATTTATTTGAAAACAAAACATCTGAGTAGGAAAAATCAAACTGAAATATTATGACTTTAAATTTGTGGAAAAGTGTCCATATGGGCTGTAAATTGTATGAGATAATCCTGAACATTTGTATTTTTGTGATGATATTAGTCAACATTAAGGCATGTTACACAAGTGCCATTGCTTATATACTAAGACCTTGGCCCTAAAACATAAGGTCAATGTCTTAGGTCTAGGGAAGGATCTGGATATAGGTAAAATGAACACTGTCACAGTGAATATATATCACAGTACAACAATGATGTATTTTTTCTTTGTTTACATAGAACAAGAATACCTGGTGTTTAATTCCCATATCATTATTTCTGATCGCTGGTTTTATAAAAACTTATTTATTATAAATATATCTGAAATCAACATTACTAGATATAAACATTAAATATGTAATTTAACATAAAAAACCAAAAGGAATGTATGTTTCAACAAATTTCGCTGTCAAAATTTCAAAACAAAACAATTGAATTGGGGGTATTCTGTTGGATTTTAATTCTTCACACACTTCAGTGCTCTTGTAAATTTTTGTACAGCTTGTTACTTTGAAGTTATTACTTTATTCTTTATGCAGTCATCAAGTTTAAGGCCTTATTATGCAGTACTAGCTGTATTATATACATAAAAGTAGTGTTGTATCTATTATGAAGGGTCTTTTCTTAAAAATTTCAAAATGCTAACGAGATTAATTAGGTAAGCAATTGTCCTAAGTGGCATCTGAATAGCATTGAAGACCCAGTAATTCATGAAATGAAATGAAGTCAGCCTTTTAGGTGGGTGTGGTAAACAATAGCTCTTGCCTTAATGAGATGCATAACCATTGACACCTGTCACTCAGAGTGGTCAAAGTTTCTAAGAATTTGACATGTATCTTTACAAAGCAAACTCTCTTCCAGTAGGGGGTTTTGCATCATGGTAGGAAAGTATAGCACCAATCAGAATAGACTTTTTCCTAAATCTGTTCTGTAGAAGTTTTGATTGTCAAGACAGCTAATCCTGCCGTTTTTTTGAACAATTGATTACTGCCAGGCCTACCCCATTAACTGGTTGATTTTGGGAAAGGGTCTTATGTCATTGTTGCTGGAATGAATTTTCTTTTGAGAGATAAAATGAAAATAATCATCTATCTCTAGCCCATTCTACTTTAATTAAGTTGACTTTGATACAATTCCTTTAACCAATGCTTCTAAGAGTTTTCAAAATTCGACACATCACAATGTGAAACTAATGGTGCCATAAGATCAGATCACCTTTATTACATTAACACCAGTAACAAACAAAATATTTATAACACAGCCTAAATTTTTATCAACATGCCAGATGAATAAACTTGTAAATTGATTGAAGCTCTGTCTCATAATATAGACTTATTTTATAATCCCAAATATAACTACAGCAATAACTACTTCCTCTATGAACAAAAAAATTAAAGTTCTCATCAAAATAAGATCAGATCTTGGTACACATTTGACAGAAGAAAATTTTGATATAAAGGGAAATCTGAAATAAATAGCAAGAAAAATTATATGCATAAGAATAATGTTTGAAACTTGAACCCTGTATATTAAAAATTCCCCCAAATTGTATTTTTGGTTGCATTCTTTGTCTATTAGGAGAACTAATATATTCATTTATCACATATTATCCCTAATAGTTAAAGTTTAAAAAGAATCAATGGATCGTCTAGCATCTAGAAAATGACATTAACAGTTTCTAAAAGCTTTCAGCAGATGCAAGTTAATTCACAGCATTTTTCCTCTGAAGTCCATGTTTGGCAGTGTGATATATGGTGCCTGCCTTTACACAATTCACCTCTGAGTAAGTTTGTTTGTTTTTTCTTGACCGATGTATCTCAGTTTAAAAGCTTATCACCATGTATAGCCCATAATGTGTAGAAAGATGTCATTAAGCCCCATCAAGCCAAATCATAGCTCCTTTTAGAGCACCAACACCACCATTACATATAAAAAGTAGTATATGCCAAATCATCTGAATAACATTGAATCTTGAAAGATATTGGATCTACACATTGTTTGGTGCCATTAAAACTAGATACTATTAATAATTAAATCTGCAACAGTTGGGTTTGTCTTTGGCCCAAAGTTAGCCCATCAAAGTGCTCCAGTACCCCAACTGATCACCCATATTCACACCAGTCTTATTTTTATCAAATGCACTTTTTATTCTCAGATCTGTTGTATATAATTGGACATCTCTTTATTCCCTCTCAAATTAGGTAGTCCACTATATTGTGGATATTAGAATTTATGGAATTTACAATATCACAATCAATGACAACTTTTGGAGTGCACCCCAAAAAGAATGGAGCTAGAAGTGACTTTGGCAACTGAATACAGAAGTGACATCTCTTAATCCTGCAATGAATATTTGAACACCTTTTAAACCTCACATGTAGGTCATTGCAAAGAATGTTAAATAGCAGATACTGTTTTAAACAAATTATTTCCTTCTTTTCAAAATTAAGTGAGATTGGAAGAATGGTTAAATTTATGAAAAACAATGGCATTATGGCTAAAAATTGTTGAACATATCCACATTCACCGAATCCTAGACTCCAGAGGTGAGATGGCAGTGATCCTAACGGCCACTCGGGGCCCCTCAAGGAGTCAGCTTTTGAACAATGGGTTTAGTGATAGGTTTGCTACAAAACTTAGAATTAACCCACCCTTTCCCAAAATCAGACATAACATTTCATGTATTTGTATTATACAATGAATCTTTATTAATATTGATGGTAAAACACTTATGACATACCACTTTAAGAACACAACAAATGATATGTTACAAAGAGTAACATAAGATTTATGTCTTATGAATACTGTACATTTGTTGAATTTTCAGTTTGTGAGTAATTTCCGGTTGCTTTCTCACCATTTATTAAATCATGGTTAAATATTGCAGCTGTGGTGTTTACAGATGTTTACAATTATGCAGGGAGTTAAATGTCATTATCAGTCAATTTAGCATGCAAACAATTCTTTGTTTCCTCCCTATTCACTGTATGATGAGGGTACATATATTTGCACTGCAAGACTAGTGAAAGACCTATATGAGCTAAGCATCTCAGTGATTAAGATTAAAATAGATCCAAAATACAAAAACAAATAGGCTGACATGTGAGATAACAATCAATCCAGTATGAACAGATATTTTCAATATTATTTCAGTTTGAAGTTTTAATAATTTTGGAGAATTGAGGAATCCTGTATGGTAAGAATAAATAAATAACAGTACTGTGAATGAATTTTAAGCTGATTTAACCCATTCCCTCATAGGATGTATGGCTTTTTTGCCCTTTGATACACATGTAGCAAAATTACCCAGTGCAGTCCTCTATGCATAGGACTGTTAAGCAGTGAAGTGTATGTTACGTTTAACTGCAATTTTTAAGTTTTTGATACACATATATTATGTATAGAAAGATTTAAGAGTAAAATATGGTCAATATAGCTGTATAATTATTTTAACAAAAAAAAATTTGTATGTGCTTTAAAATCTTGAGAAAATTTGTTCACTATCAAATCAGTGAAGCCACGTGATTAACCATAGTGGCAATTTTTCATACTCAAAATTTACAAGTTCTTGGTCTGTGTCTGCATCACTAGATCAGTTGAATTTGATAATTTATAAAAACGAAGGGCTTTCTACCTCAGTCTCAGAGCCTTTACCTAAGTTATTGATGCTTTCATAGTTGTGAATATACTGGTTCAAGTACTGAATGATATCAGAGACTGCCATTTTGTCTAATGGAGAATACCACCACAGTTATGACCTACTTACTTTAAATAGCAGATTGCAACCAGAGCATCAACAGCATCAGTGATCTGATGTAATGATCATTCTCACCAATGAATGTATTATCTAATAGGGAGTTTTCCAGAAGTTCTGCTGTGCTATGAAAACCCTCAAAATGACTATTTACAGAGTTGCCAAAAGTCGATTATATTGACATCAGGTAAAGTGCCAAAAGGCAACTGTATGGTACATCAGCAAGGGGGCCAAAAGGTGCTTATATTAGGTAAAGGGATAGTATAGACCATAATTTTTCTGTCCATTGGAACCTCTCTGAAAATTGTAAACATTCCAATCCCTTCTACTTGGGTCCACTTAACATGGATTGCTCTGTGATAAAGAAAATGAACAAGCAAGAAGTGTATTAATGTGATCTACCAATACATTTTTTGTGAACTTACTATGCCTTCCTAATTGTGAGGCTTCAGCAATTATACATAAATGGCATAGTTTGTTTTACTACATGTATATGTTTGGAAAATCTGTTTGAAGCTATCGATTGGACAGTAATTTTTGGGATTGTAAATGGGTTTTTGATAGCAAAAATTTGTGCATGTATGATTTTGTATGTATCTGCAAGGAAACATTAATATTTAATACTATTTAGGTCAGGAATTTAACAAAAATTTCTAACCAAAAGGATAAATAGATTGAGAAAGTTATAAGCTCAATCTTTGCAAGTACTTCCACAGAACAATTTATTTCTGCATAACACAGAATTGTCTAGTCTTTCCTTAGCAGGCTTCTACTATTTTTGAGAACTGGCTTGGTTGCAAAATCATGCTGGTGTGATGTTGGGATATAAACTAATGCTGTCATAGTTGCAAGTCCAACATTGCTTACCACTGAAGCCATAGTATCTGCTTAATGCAGTGTCTGGACTGTATCAACAATCAACACATGGTTTTGGAAAAGCCAAACACACCAAAATCCATCCTGAGAAAAAGGTGAATAGAAACTAGATACATTGATAAAAAAAAACATACCTAGGTATTTGGCAGTGTTCTTTATATTTTTCTGTGTATTTATTCACAAGATGTATTTTGATGTCATTTACCATATTCATTTCAGTTTTATGACCAGATTCTGTATTAAAAATGTTTATTCAAAAGACGTAATGATTCTTAGCTCATTCATTGCATAGACAAAACAGTACAGCAATATTATTTTAATTTTTAATTTCAAAATTTGAGATTATAATAATAAAATGATACCTATAGTCAAATCATAGTTATCAGGGGTCAAGCTAGACTTAAATTGTAGAAAGAAGTGTTTTCTCCTTTTGGTCAGAACAGGGAGAAGTGGAAGCTAAACTGGAGAAGTGAGAAAATTAAGTACAAAAAGTAAATTAAGTAAATTACATAAAGCTTTATTATCAATTTGGTAAAGAGATTGCTTACACTACTTGTCCAGTTTTACCTGACATAATTATTAAAGAACATCATTAACAAGCAATCAAGTTTTGCCCAGATGCACTTAAGTACAGTATCCTTAGACATGCAGAGAATTTTATCCATTAACCCCTGAAGGTTTTTGTTGTTTTCGCTCAAGATGCAGTAGGAAATTGATTTTGGAAGATATTTCTAAATACATTATAATACTTCGACTATCTGTGTTAGAAATGCCAATTTTCATTAGCTATTTTGCCTGAGCATGAGCAGTAGGGTAAAAACTGGACTTCTTTTTTTTCTGCCTAATGGACATCATTGTTTGTGTCAAGACCACTCTTCATTCTAAATGCCCATTTTATGGTACTTTTTGCAAAGGTTCACATGTCTGTGTACAATTCAGACTGGTCCGTATTAGATCTGAGGCCAAAAAATCTAAAATCTGGACACAAAACTGGATCACGACTTCAGGCAAATTTCAGCTGGAAAAAATTCTGGTCCAAAAAAAGATGTTTTGCCCACTGCATTTTGTAGTGCAACTAGAACATCCATATTATTTGGTATCATCTAAAGCTAAATAATACCAACCACTTTATTGTGTTGTACATGACATTAACACCTAAGAGCTCAGAAGTGGGCTACCACCTCCTGCTCATAAAGGCAGCTCTAAGGGTTAATGAGTTAATAAGGTGTCTATTCTTATATATCAGTGTAAATTGCCATTCACCTCAAGAATTTTTTTGGACATTTGAGCCTGCATGTTATCCTTTCTGTGGCCTAATTTTCAGATACATGTAGCTGTATTTTGCTATCACCAACCAGGTGCTGTTGATTGGTCTCCAAGTTAATCATAATCATTTTGACATTTTTGTAACCTGGTGAAGTGGTTGTCTTTTGTTTTTGGCAGTAAGTGCACTGTATTTAGTAAGCATGGAATGCACACTCAATTCATTTAGCTTAAAACCTTTATTTTCTTCTGTCTTATTTAACTTAATTGCCTTGTGTGCACCTTCTTGCACCAAATATGAAACAAGTCTCATTGGTTCAAGGGTGATGTTGACAATGAACCTTGCATGAATTAAATAAAATTCATGGACCACATTAAATATGTATGCATACGCCTAATCTCTCTCATTTCCATTTTATGAGGGAGAAATCACTTTTCTGTCCTTATTTTGAGCCCTATAGTCTAATGCCTGATCTTTGTAGTCAAACTTGATCAATAAAACAATGCATTTTCCACATATTGGGTGGATATAGTGAAGATATAAACTGGTGGATTTTCTACATATTGGATGGATAAAGCAAAGAATTCAAAATTTCTGTATAGATGATTGATACAGCAAGGGAATTAAGGAGTGGATTTTCTACATACAGGATTGATACAGCAAGGAATTCAAGGGGTAGATTTTCTACATATAGAATGGATACAGCAAGGAAATAAAGGGGTGGATTTTCTATATACAAGATGGATATAGCAAGGAAATATAAGGGGGGATTTTCTACATACAGGATTGATACAGCAAGGAATTCAAGGGGTGGATTTTCTACATATAGGATGGATACAGCAAGGAAATAAAGGGTGGATTTTCTATATACAAGATGGATATAGCAAGGAAATATAGGGTTGAATTTTCTACATATAGGATGGAAACAGCAAGGGAATAAAGGATGGATTTCTGCACATAGGATGGATATAGAAAAAAATACATGTTGAACTTGAAAATATAATGCCATAGCTTGCTGATTTGTCAACATAATAATTGATTTAAAAAAATGCACAAATCCATCCATTATGCATTCTGGAATAGACCTTGCAGACAAATAATGAAATTTTGTCAGCAGTAATATTAATGCAGGTCTGGTGACCAAAAACATTGAAATCGATGGAAACTGCTATCAGAAATATGAAAATTTAGGCCTGAGCCTATGGGATACAAAAATGTATGGAGAGATGGCCTAAAGCACAGGTCTGGGTATTCTGTTGAAAATAACTGTAAATTCTTTTTTGTGATTTCTCTTTAAATAACCCAGTCTGATTAAACTCAGATATCCACTGTCCCACATGAAGATAATAATAATAATAATAATAATAATAATAATAATAATAATAATAATAATAATAATAATAATAATAATAATAATAACAATAATAATAATAAAATAATAATAATATTAAAGACTTTGTATAGTGTCTAATCTTTAGAAGCTGTAAGCTCTTTACAACATTAGTTAGTGTTGTTGTGGGACTTAATGCCATTTTTCAGCACACAAGATGCTATACATGGCAGCCAGTATTAATGGTGGAGGAAGAAACTGGGAAATCCATGGAACCACCTACGATGACAAGCTACTGGCAAGCTTTCTCACATATCCACATTTGCCAAATCTTAGACACAGCAAGCAGAGGTGAGATGGCAGTGATCAGCCTTTAGACCACTCGGCCACTGGGGACTCTTTACTTTACAACATTAGACAAACATATATAATATGATTACAATAAACAAACAAATGAAATTAGAAAACAGAAAACATGCATAAAATATTTAAGGTAATGATACATTATTAGGTCTTTAAGTCAGTTTTTACAGACGAAATAGGTGAATTTTAAGAGTGCTCTTGAATTAAATCAGATTATACATTTGTTTGAATTTTACATCGTTTACTATTACAAGGTCCACAATCTGATATGGATGGTTAAAGAGTCATGTTCTGGTGACCTGTTTATTACCATCAGCACTGATTTTTATCAGCCAATCAGAAAAAGTTACTATATATAATCATGTTTGGGAGACTGAGCAGTGCTGTTCTGCTAAGAGCATTGATACACATAGAATGAATTCCCCTCAAGATTTCTGAAAGCTACATTTCCATTGGTAATTCAAAGGTCACTAGGACACGACTCCTAAGTGGTTTTTGTAAGATCTGATTATTTTCAGTTTATAAATTTCATTGAAATTTTCATCATTTACTGTTACAATTCAGCTATGTGGATTTCTTTGGTGAATGTTAGTAGCATCCATATTAGGGCTTGCAGACCGAAAGTTTTAATGTCTTGGCAGCTTAACATTTTAAATGGCCACAAAAATTTTCATCTAAGTTGCCAAATATCACAAAAATTTGATAGATACTTGGAGCTTTGTAAACATGGGAAAAAAAATTGTACTGTTCCATTAACATAGTCTGTTTTAATAGTCTCAGCCCTGTAACTTCTCTTCACACACAAAACAAAAATGGTAATGAGGTCCCAACTTGTAACTCAAAGCTGGCTTGAACAAGATGGGCTTTTTGGAGTGGAGGTGCCTTTGTTGGTTTTAAATGTCCATATGAAACCAAAGAAATATAAGCAGTGTGTCTTTGTCAAAGACACCAAGAATAAAATGCAATTAGTTCTGACTTACCTAGCCTATACTTTGGTGACCATTAACAGAAACAATTTTTATTTGGCATAGGGGATTTTTTTCTATCAGACCTATAGTTGGGTGGATGGGATAGTGTGAAGTGCAGTTGGGAATAGGTCAAAATTTAAAACAAATTGCATTTAGTTTAAAGTATTTATTATCACTGTTTCAGATAAGAAAGTTTAAGTATTGTTTGTATCCATTCAAAAATTAGCACACATGTGGCATCAGTTAGAACCTTGGTTGGATTGTCCATTATTGACAATTCAATTAAGAACTAGGTAGTTAGGTTAATTTATTGTCTTCACTTTTCATTCAAACTGTATTGTATTGTGTATTTAGGTTTGAAATTATGTATGTACATTTTTTAAAAGTAGATTTAATTGAACCAGCAGTTTGAATATGACCAGGAAGTTACTTCCATACCCCCCCCCAGATACTTTCGATTTCTTTTGAATTGTTCAGTGCAGATTGAGTGTTTCTGAGTTTATTTTAAAATTCAGTTGGAAAATCAATTCTCTCATCTATTCTTAGCCACCTTAATTTTATGAATAACAAGATAGATAATGATGCATGAAAGAGAGTGTCATCTGAGTGGCTTGATTTAGAAGCCTAGGAGTTCTTGAAACCTGTCAACTGTTCATTGTCTGGGACTACATGCAGTCCCCATATGAATGTACATTTGACAAACACTGGATGAATTTAAGCATTATAGTAATGACTAATACAGCCCTTTGGCATGTACTTAATAAGTAAAATTTAAATGTAAATGACCTATAGACCTATCTCTGACAGGATTTACATTAATTGACTGATTTAATAATATGGAAAAGTTGTCATCATGTTTAGTGGTATATATATAGTTGTATAAATAAATAACTATCCAATTATGTTTAGTTGTAATAATAGTTACATAGTCATGTTTAGATGGAATACCTCAGTAATAATAGCTGTCAAATCATGTTTAGTGGTAGATGGCAGCTGTAATGATAGCTGTCTGGTAATGTTTAGTTGTCCAGTAATGTCTATTTGTAAATACAACTTTAATATTATCTGTCCAATCATATTTTGTAGTACAGTGGTGTTTGAAATAATATCCAATGCAGAAGGCCTTGATGTGCTTGTAGTGGCCTGTCACATGGTGATGTGGCAGCAGTCTTTTGATGAATCATAATAATATAATCCAAGATGTCTTTGAATTCACTTTAGTTCCCAGTTAATTTCTCTTTCCTAAAATAATACAGATGAGTAAGTCGTATTTCAAGTGAATAAGTCCAGCCTAAATCAAAAACTAAACACAACAAATAGCACTGATTCTGCCTGAAGATAAGAGACAGAAGAAGAACCAGGATTTAGGACAAAAGTTCATTTCCAAAACAATCCAAGCTGTAATTAGACAAGGTCTGTTACTAATACTTTTTAAAAAAAACCCATTGTAAACAATGTTCTTGACTCAGACCAAGATAATGGTCCTAATGGATAATCAAAGTTCTACTGTATTTGAAACAAATGACTGGCTGAAGCCAAAACTGTAGAAGACCAGCATCTGTTTAATCAATCCCTATTGTTGTTGCATTAAATAACATCACTGTGATATGCTTCAAAATAGCAAACATCTAACTTGGCTTTCTGTTGCATTTCAGCCTCAGTTATCTTGTACTTTTGTATGGATGAGACCTTGTTATTGTTTAGTTAACAGCATCCCACATAATTATTTACAAGAGTAATTTACAATGATCTAAAAATTTTGATTTTTTTTTAAAAACTGAATTTTCTTCTGTTTATGGCAGTGTTGAAGAAATTGTTAAGATGGTGATTCATTGCAGTGTAACCTTCACCACTAACTCTAGTTTACAAGGTATCTACCAGTTACAGTGTTTAATGGATTTGTAAAGCTGATGTGCATACCAATGTATGGTAAAGATTAAATGCTAATTGACAGATCACCAAAATAGAGATAGTTCCACATCATCATTGGCATATTAATTTAGGTAAAAATCAACAGTCTTATTGTAGTAAATATTTAGAGTGAAATATCAGTAGATACTGAAACATTAATGAAAATTGGATGAAGTATGTTGAAGTTGTTACAGATTGTATATTTTTAATTGTGGTAGTCATGATGACCTTTAAATTGCTCCCAGAAGCCAGATGCTTGTCACATAACGTTTAACAAAAACAGCCTTTTTCTTTTACAGTGATTAGAATGCTGTTGACCTTGTTTTAGGTTAAGATTTTATTGACAGGCAAGCAGTGTCTGTGATCTGCCAGTATATGGTGTAGGTCACTATTGCCAGAAATTTTGCTATTACCTGACACTGACTGCAAGACTTGCATATTGCACCAGAGCAGTAGATATTGTGTGTTGAATAAAGTCTCAAAGGACAATGAGGTGTGTGTGTGATGAAAATGACCCCATACTCATATCTTATCAATGGTCTTTAAATACCTGCCTTTATGGCATGAAATTTTTTGTATGTGTTTAGTATATGCACACTACCAATGAAATCATAATTCTGGGTATCTGTAAATTTCATATTCAAGTGATTTCATATTAATGTTTTAGTGAAGACTAAAATAATGAAATTATTTGTCTAAAACTAACAAATTAGCACTTGTAAATGGTCAACAAGTATGGTACTAAAGGTAATTGAATTACATAATTTTTAATAAAAATTTAAGTCCGTGTTACCAAACATTAATAGTTGGGAAGACAAGCCAGGCATTAGCTGTACAGTACATTGAAATGATCATGGGATGATCATTTGTATCTATACTCTGAATAGATGAAATTTTTGAGTCATTATGTTGCAATAAATTTTTCAGTGAAATTGGGGAGTTTTTTAATATTTATTCCATTTGCACTGAATTAAAGTTTCACATAGTTTTCTATACATTATGTAATAATGTATGCATTTCAGGTTGCTGCATGCCTTTTTTAAGCTATATAAATGTGATTTTCTTTTCTTTGTTTTTTGTTTTTCTTTTCTTCAAGCATTATACCAGCTAGGTTATCCTGGTGAAATTTCCCCACCTGAATGGTTGCAGGCTTATGTGGCCCAGCTGAAATGGAATAAATTTCATTCCTGAGCATCTGCCCCCCCCTCATCAGTTGACCTTTGTGGCTGACGAAATCAATCAATGAAATCAATCATGCTCTGCTCTTTGCTGATGGGTACTCATGTGGGTCATGAGATGTGCATGTCCTGGATAGTGTGTTCACTGGAGGCATGGGTTCTCGACATTGAGGCCTTCCTTTCAACATTTCCTTTTTTCTGTGTGCAGGAATTTTAAAACTGCTGCACAGCATAAGTATTTGTTACCAAAACTTGTGTTCGGACTGTGTATCAATACAGCTGCACACCTTAGACAATTGCTTCCTACATTCCCAGGTGTTGCGAATTGCGTTCTTCAGGCATCCTCAAAGGTTTTACACCCATAATGAAACAACTGCATGCCAGCCAGATCTATCTTTGGTGCAGGACTTAAGATCTGTTGCAGATATCGAGCAGCATCTCATTCTGTCCTTGATGGAGTCTTTGTATCTCTTCTTCCAGCGACCACTTTGTATGTTCCGAGTAGATAAAACTCCATACAGATTCTTTTATATGGATAAAATGATTGTTTTATATGGATAAAATGATTGGAGTTAGGCTCTCATGACCATGGCTTCCATATTGGTTAAGCCTGCTGATACAGCACTTCTAGGTACTCACTGTTTTTCCAGCTGACACCCAAAATCCAGGATATGGTGTGGAAGCAATGTGCTTCTTGTATGTTGTCCAGGTCTCACATCCATATAGGAGGCTTGTTAGTACAACTGCTTTATATACCTTTGTCTTGGTGGACAGTTTGATATTCCTGTGGCTCAACACACAAGAGAGGAGGAGGAGATATCCTCATGATTGACTGGTGCATGCCATTATTTCTTTGTCTGACAATCTATTTTTAAAGTGATTGACAGCTTTCAGCTGTGTATCTTTGATAGACACAATGGGGGGAAACCCTGTGGTGCCTGTGACAGGCTGGTGTCAGGCTACCAGTAATATGACTGGGTGGGACATCATGCTCCTTGTCTGGCATGATGTCCCAGTGCTAGACAGCACACTAAACTGCCACATTACAGGCATCATAGCATATGACTAAAAGGTTGTTAAAGATACATTAAAAATCCAAATCACACAGACACATGCACACACATAAAGTCAGATTGTCAGATAAATCACTGTTATGACCAAAAATAAGTGGAAACAGATATGCTTCATAGACTCTTAGAATCATCAGATGCTTATCAAGGATAAAGAAAAATGATATTGATGATTTTAATTTATTTCACCAAGGGTGTTTCCAAGAAACAACATTCAGCATAGAGTTGGTTTTATGTGTTCTGCATCACAATCACAGACACACACACACACACACACACACACACACACACACACACACACACACACACACACACACACACACACAGGTGAATGCATGTGGATAGCTTAGAAGTCCATTTTAAGTGCATATTGCGCATATTGAACATACCCAAATCTGCCATTGTACAATCCAGATATCTCTTGCACAATCATTGGATGTGGTATTGTGTAATATGCAGGCAGTGTTTTCATTATGATTTTAAATAAGTTTTTTCTCAACCAACTTAGAAAATCTCATAAGGTAGCAACACTTTGTATAAAACAATGAAATTTACAGAAACAATTTACAGAAACAGCTGAATGAGTAAACTTACTTTTACCATGTTTTCATATCACCAGAAATTCTCATGATAGTCAGAAAAAAAATTTCATGAAGGAGAGGGCCAACAAGTTTTATCATAACAAGCCTGTGTCTCATGATTCAGCCCATTTCCAAATTTGTTTTTTGAGGACATTTTGTTGAGAATGTCTACCTTCACAAATTGCAGTTAATACATGGATTACAATAGCATCTAATAACTAACTGTGTATTCAAAGTTCAACAAATCTTTCAAAGTCTAACATATTTCTGTTATGCGACAGCTTGAATTTGCAAAAAAAACTTCTTTTGCATCTATAAATATTAATCATATCAGTACAGTGTTCACACATTGTCAAGGATGTCATGTGTTTTTTTTAATGTTAGCTTGAATCCAGGGTCAGCTAAAGGTAAGCTAAAAATCCCCGTACCACTGAGAATGTAGGTGAGAAGAGCTGTTGCTAGCTGGTGGCTTTACCAGGCCTGTCATCATTGTTTTTAAGTAACAGGACAATGGTGTCAAAATGTTGGAGGATTATGGTGGTAATATTTTCAACAGAAGGCCTTCATATTGATAGACCCTCTGGCACTTGTTGCATTTTTCCAAGAAGTTACTGCTACAGTTCTTGTAGTTAATCATGACAAATATGAGAATTTGAAAATCAATACAGAATTTGATTGTTATCCATAATCATCTGCATACCTGCCACATTCATTTGCTGTACAATATAATGGTTTTGCACCAGTTGGTTAAGTTAGTTTATATTAGTAATATTGACCTGGTAAGGTCACAACACCATGTTTCACATGACTCATGCTCCATCTGTCCATGGCCTGTAGCTGAATAGTTTATTTTTACAATGCCTTTTTATATAATTTTTTAATTAGTGTAATCATTAATGGTATGTTGCCAAGAATGAAATTGTCTTTTATCAATTATGTTACATAATTGCTGGTTGTTTCATCAAGCAAGGTACCTATAATATACAAAAATGGTGTAACCATTAGTAACCTTTTACAGCATGTGGACCATGTGTGTCATAACTCAGGGAAAATGTTTGAATTTTTTTATATACACCATTTGCATTTGTGTAATATATTTTAAAGTTTGAATCTCACTTTTGTATCTATATACATTTTTGACAGCATTCTTGAAGCATGGCTGCAGCTGAAGCTATTTCAGAGACTTGATGTAAGATTTTAAACAACTTTTGTAAACTGGAATTTACAAGTTTGAGCATCAAGTTGTAAATGGGTTTGAATTGAAAGTTCTTGTGTACATATCACATATCATTGTTCAACCATTATTTTCATGTGGTAAACATGAATAATAATTGAGTCACTTAGGAACAAATAGCCAGAATCTTTCTCTTAAGATGACCACATTGGCTGGTCCAGTTCAGCTGCTTTTTTTGTCCTTATGAACATCAGGAAGTTCCCATTTTCTAGGTATTACATAGCCATAATGTATTAAAAGTGCCATTAACACTAAATACATTTCCATGCTGATATGGAGTTGCTATTTGCAAAATTGTAATGCAAGGGTCAGGGGCTTGATACATGCCAGTCTGGGCCAGCTCCCTCAGTGTAAGTCAGAAAAGCATTTAGTTCCCTTTTCCTTGGTATGATATAACCAATAATGCCATAAAAGTGATGATGGGTGCATGCCATGTACAAATTTTTAGGATGTTTCTTCAAGTACATGTACAGTAAGCTTGTAGTCTGAAAGAATTAAAATGAAGGATTTTTCCATCAAGTTTGGATCAGATCATTAAAATTAAGACCCAGAATTAACAGGCCATTACATACATGTATGTTAATGTATAATTTAAGATAGTGGGATCTGTGTAAAGGATCTTGAAAATGAAGTCATCTATACTGTATGATAACTATGTGCCAGTCATGACTAATTTCACAGAGATTTAATCTTCATGGTAATATTTTTTCACATTAATGTTGAAGTATTTGAGTTACAAACATCAAGGTCAGAATGTAAAAACTGACCTTGCAGCTGTTTTTGTTAAATCTGTTGATGGACATAATAAGGTTAATTATTGTGTTTAGCCACATAATATGTAACTTATTAAAATTCAGTAAATCAAACTTTTTTGTTTATTGTATTTATGCATATGTATAAACTAAAAAAATGTGTCATCCAGTGCTGCAAATTTGTTTTTTTATCTTGCTCAGATTATATATAAGTTTTTTAAAATGGGAATGGAGAGCAGGTTGTTTTTGATGTTAATGTAGTGTACCATCATCTAGATAATATGTTAAGCATTTTCTTTTTCATTTATAAAATTTACAAAACACATTTAAAATAACAGTTTAAATAAAAATGAAAACTTATTATACAAAATTAAAGTTTTAATCATGATATAATGTTATCCATGTATATTGATGAACAAATTGCCCCTTTTACCCCCCTCACATTGTTGCTGTATTCTGCCACACCAAATACTAGTTATCCATTAATTATTCTGCATAGTTTTATACCATACTGCCAGTCTAGTGTACTTTAGTGTCTGGTTCCATTAAGGTGATCACACTTTTAGGTTTCTGATTATAATTCTGAGCCATGTTTTGCACAGAAAACCCCTGCTCCAACAACAACAAAAAGCAGTTGGCATCTGGTCCTAGAGAATTATAAACCAAAAGTGGATGCAGTCACGTTAAATGCCAAGAGCCATTTATTTGTGTAGATGTATACCAGTATAAATAGAAACTGTACAAATGTAAAGAGTGCCAGCCCAGCTGAGATATGTCATCCCACTGCTGACACAATAATTTGATACCTAACACCATGGGTTCTTTTTTGGGAAGAAACTAGACAAGTTTACACATTCATGGGGTTTTGGCAGCTAGCTACTTACAGTATTTCTCCCATGATAAGACCAGTGAGCAAGTTTTGTAAATTTGTGAGAGGTAGAGAGTAAACTTAAGATTAGGTAGAGAGTAAACTTAAGATTAGCACTTCACCCACTGATGATGTTGATTTTTGGGTGAGGGGCTGATATCACCATTTCATTTAAAGCTGCAATTATCTGCTTGCAAATTTGGCTGAACAAATTATTGTATATTTTATACACTTAAAGGTATTTTTCATGGCTGTGTAGATACCATTGGCTGTAGAGTTCTTTTGGTGACATGTACATTATACTTCCAGAGGTTTCATGTTTGGTGACTTGTAAATCCACCTGGAATAGCACAACCATCTCTTCTGTGGCCATTTTGAATTTTACGATTGATATGGCTGTTGTTTGCAGGTTTGTTCCAGAAAGATTTGCATACAGCAAAATTGTGCATTTTAATGAAAAGGTCACATCAGACCCACATATCATCCATCAGCATCAACACAGATTTGGGGGGTTGATTTATTGGACTAACTTAAGATGAGATAAATATACCATTAATTGATATTTGTTAACTTTTATAAAAATGAAGAATGCAAAAGCATGAGTTTACTATTGGATAGATATACATTAGGTGTGGGTCATCTTCCTGGGATGTACTTTATTAAATTGCATCTGTACAAATACATTTTTTCTTGTCACTTGCAAAGGAAAGGCAGAAAAAAAGAAATGTTGAGATTTTTTTCTTAAAACTGGTGCACACTTCACAAACTTATCACATGAGTTTGCTCTCTCTCTCTCTCTCTCTCTCTCTCTCTCTCTCTCTCTCTCTCACACACACACACACACACACACACACACACACACACACACACACACACACACACACATTCAAATTAGATTGTAATGAATTCCCTAACAACACTCCTGAAAACTGGGGACTTTCATCTTGGGGGGAAAAAAAGATTTCTAGTGTCCACTGATCTGAAATCAAGTTGAATCATTGTAAAGTTTTCATATAAGTAATCAGGAGATTTAAACATATAAATAAGTTTGTGATTTATGATTTAAACATATAAATAAGTTTGTGATTTATAATTTTACCATATAAATAAAATTGTGATTTATGATTTAAACATATAAATAAGTTTGTGATTTATGATTTAAACATATAAATAAGTTTGTGATTTATAATTTTACCACATAAATAAAATTGTGATTTATGATTTAAACATATAAATAAGTTTGTGATTTATGATTTAAACATATAAATAAGTTTGTGATTTATGATTTAAACATATAAATAAGTTTGATTTATAATTTTAACATATAAATAAGTTTGTGATTTATAATTTAAACATATAAATAAGTTTGTGATTTATGATTTAAACATATAAATAAGTTTGTGATTTATAATTTTAACATATAAATAAAATTGTGATTTTGATTTAAACATATAAATAAGTTTGTGATTTATAATTTTAACATATAAATAAGTTTGTGATTTATAATTTAAACATATAAATAAGTTTGTGATTTATGATTTAAACATAAATAAGTTTGTGATTTATGATTTAAACATATAAATAAGTTGTGATTTTTGATTTAAACATATAGATAAGTGTGATTTATGATTTAAACATATAAATAAGTTTGTGATATAAACATAAAAATAAGTTTGTGATTTATGATTTAAACATATAAATAAGTTTGTGATTTATGATTTAAACATATAAATAAGTTTGTGATTTATAATTTAAACATAAATAAGTTTGTGATTTATGATTTAAACATATAAATAAGTTTGTGATTTATGATTTAAACATATAGATAAGTGTGATTTATGATTTAAACATATAAATAAGTTTGTGATTTATGATTTAAACATAAATAAGATTTTAAGTTTGTGATTTATGATTTAAACATATAAATAAGTGTGATTTGTGATTTAAACATATAAATAAGTTTGTGATTCATGATTTAAATATATAAATAAGTTTGTAGCAGGTGATTCCAGTTTAAAAAATGAACCATTTTAACTTCAGGAATGGTTTATGAACAGTTGGTATCTGCAATCAGATGCACTGCTCTTTAATGGTTTAGAAACTTATCAGTTTCTTTGTTTCATGCATTGCCATAGATAGTACATTGTAAGGTAAGATGTAGCCATTGCAGAATAATTCTCATGGTTTTAGAGTAGTCTGTTTCTGTTTAATGGACTAAGATAAAATTTTATCTGTTTACAGTCCTAAAAACATTTAATTTCTCACATAATCTAAGAAACTCCATGAAGTTATACATTCAGTTTGGCAGAATTAATTTTTGACATATTCTTTAAACCAGCTAACATTACTTTTGATTTCTTCAAAATTGATCAAAATTATAATTAATTAGACACTGCTCAATCCCATTCCTGGTGGCAGCATTTAGATCTGTGCAATGTCATGAAGGTTGATTGAAGAAGTGTGCAGTATAGTTTCTTTAGATATAGATTATTGATATATAAGGTTTGCATATGTTTCCTATTGCACTGTTTAAAATTAGAGTAGGAAGGTAGGCTTTTTTCTATCCCAGTTGGGGTGTTTGTTAGGGTCAGCACAGGTGGGTATTGGTGGAAACACATTTTTATGGGGCTTTTGGTACATAAGAGAAACTGACCAGTGAAGAGTAACATTATGACATATGTACAGTTAAAATTTTTGTAGGAAAGTAGTTTATTGAGGTCAGCAAACAACATCTATTAGTTTTTCCAAATCTTTTCAACCAATTGTCAGTTAACTCCTTAATCCAGGGAGAATTAGGTCACTTTTTGTCTGAAATGCCAGTAGGAAACACATTCTGGGGGTTACTTCTGAATACATCCCAAAAAAATCTGCTTCCATGAGATTTCTGTTGTGCCTGGTGCTTTGTTGCATTAGAAATGTTGTTTTTAAGTGGCTGTTTTGCTGGCACATGTGCCCAAGGGTAAAAGTTGGGGAAGGGGGGGTATGCTAATTCGACCCATCATTTTCATGTCATGGCCACTTTTTGCTCTACTTTTTAATGAGTTAATTTAGTCCAGACAGTGTTACAGGAGTGATGGGTTCTTAAACCCAGTTGAGAATCATTGATAATGTTAAATGAAGTTAAATAATTATATACAGTAAGAACAGCTTAAAAACACATTTTTCAAAGAGTTTTTAACTGAAGGATTATACAGCTATTGATAAGTGGTTGTCATTTTATTTGTGGGCATTTCTCCATCCTTAACCTGTGTTAAACCCTATGGTTTCCTAAAGCATATAAAGACTCCTATGTGTATTTGTATCCCCACCAATTGGTGTGCTTGTTTTCCAGTAAAAAATCAAAAAGAATTTGGAAGAAAAAATTTATTTGGATATTTAATTTTGTTCCAGGGTTTTTACTATAATTTTTAAATAATTTATCACTTTAAAAATTTAGGTGGCTCGTACTCAAACAGTTCCAGATAGAGCAAGTTCTATGTTCTCTCCATAATGTTGAAAAGTGTACTATTTTTGGTGACATGTACTTCCTTCTGCTGACACTGCAGTCTTTGGCTAGTTTTCCTGTCATTGTCCCTATTTTTTTGTGATCCTGGCCAAGCATGTATTCTATTGTCCTATGAATGTTATATGTATATGCTATAGTGTTTTACTAACGGAAGCCAACCAACCAGTGTTTTAGTATTACTGTCTAATGTTCATGTTAGTACCAGTGTTTGTTCAGTCATATTCAGTTTTGCTTATTTGATGTTTATATAAAGTGAAGAAAAAAATGCAATTGAGAATGTTGCAGTTCATCTTTGTCTGTTACTAGTAATTTTTTTTATAAGTGTGAAGAGCTCAGAGTTCTGTTTACATTGTTAGGTATTATATACAAATACACAGACGTGCACTCATCATTGCATAGTGCTTTATTTCTGGATTGAAAATTGGACCTGCTTTGTAGAGGGTATTAACTGTGATGACTTGCAGAACATAGGAAAAAAGGAAAAATACTTCTGCTTTGGCTATAGTTTACTATACATATGTGTGTGTAAGAGATTGGTTTGATGATGGGTAGCCATACCATAGGAAACATACCATCATGAGCACTAGCTATCAGGTATTCATTCAGGTCATTTAGGATTTGGTTGACAGTTAGCAATGGGTGTGGAATAAGATATAACCACCATGCAGTTTGTCTTGAAGAAAATCATATATCATTCTGTCACAGAATTCCAATCTTTTTGGAAAATAGCATCTGGAAGTTTACAAACAACAGACAGAAAAAATGCTCATTAAAAGCATCTGCAATGCTGCTTAAATCAGCACACTCTTTGTCATTGACAAGTCTTGCACTTTTGCAATGTTATACAGATTTAGACTTGTTTCCATAATTCTTTTCTACTTTCACTGTTCATTTCTGTATTCATTTCTAAAATATTCCTGTATATATTTAATTACCTGGATATTTGCATGATTTTTCTCCATTTCTTTGTTAACTGAATCTCCTTTTTGAAAAAAATGGTCCCATTGTTGAACTACATCATATATACATGTAATGCATCATGTGTAACCAAACAAAGCCAAGATGTTGAAACAGGTAGCACCTTTTTATACATTTACTGACAAATATTTATAAACATTTTCAAAAACTGCATGGGGGCCTGAGTGGCCGAGTGGTCTAAATTGATGTCCCATGTCCTTACAGATCACTGCCATCTCACCTCTGTCTTGAGTCTAGAATTCCGTGAATGTGGATATGTGAGAAAGCTTGCCAGTAGCTTATCGTGGGTGGGTGGGTTTGTGGTTCTTTCTGGTGATTTCCTTTCTTCCTCCACCATTAATACTGGACACCATGAATAGCCTATCATGTGCTGAAAAATGGCATTAAGCCCAACAACAACATCAACAACTGCATGTACATGGATTATGCATTTAAAGCTTCACTGGGATTTTGTATAGTTGTAATCTATTTGAAGAAATTGTAGAAATCATTCACATTGATACATAAACTTTCTGCATTGTATTTCTGTGCAAGGCATTTTTAGCTGTGCTGGACATAAAGCAGAAGATGGTCTGTATGTTGTCCATTGTTCATTCATCTGCTGGTACAAGTTGATTATTGCTCCTCCTCATAAACTACCTGCATAATTACAATGAAACCTTACACACACAGTCATCCCATGCTCTAGTTGGTCCTAAATGAAACTTTGGCCGCATGGATGTTCAATATGGTCTCCACAGTAGCTGCATTGAAAATCTTGTTATTGCTACTCCTTCTGAATGGGTTGTCATATCAACACGGGGTTTTCACCAAAAGATTTGTAATGTGTAGTTGGTTCTTAATCAGAAAGGGGTCAATATCATATCCAGTATAACTGCCACAGCAGCCATCTTAAAAATCTTGTTATCCTGAATGGATGGTCTCATCAACATAAGGTTTTTATTTTAAAAACTTCTTATGATGTCCAGTTCTAAATAAAAATGTTGCCAATATGATTTTCAATATGGCCATCACAGCAGCCATCATGATAATCTTGTTTTTACAATTCCTCCTGAATAGATGCTCCTATCAACATGGGCTTTTTCTAAAAGACTATTGTGAAATCTGGTTGGTTCTAAATGAAATGGAGTTAGCCTTAAAATTAAAGTGTTATGTGTTTAAGACCTAAACAGGTCTACCTGAGTTGTCTGCCTCAGTGTGTCCCAGAAAAGTCACCTACAACTGTCATCCAATATGGCTGCCATCTTAAAAGTCTTGTTATCAGAACTATACTTGAACAGTAAATCATATTGACATGATGTTTTCACCAGAAAACTGTTTTATGATGTCAAGTTAGTCATGAATTAAAATGGTGCCAATCTCATATTCACTATTTCCACTATATCAGCCAGCTTGTAACTTTTGTTTTGCCTCTTCTGCTAAATGGAAAGTCCTATCTGGAAAATATTATTTCTACTCCCCTCAGTTTAGATGGTTAGATGAACCTGGAGTTTTCACTAAATAATTTCTTATTATATCCAGTTGGTTCTAAATAAAAAGTGGTGCCAGTTATGTATCCAATATGGCTGCCAGGACATCTGTCTTAAAAATCATGTTGTCACTAATCTGCCAAATGGTGTCTACTTTGTCTGAAATGAAAATTTTGTAAGGCTGACTCAGCCAGAATGGATGATTATCATGACATGGGATTAGCACCAAAGTTTTCTAATGATATCTACTTTAAAGTTTTGTCCTAAATGAAAATGGTGTTGGGATGACATCTAATATATGTATTTACCTCAGTAGCTAATTTAAAAATGATGTTGCTGAAGAATATTGGAGATGATCTCAATGCTTGACATTTATAAAGAAGAAATGTGTTATCTTGAATCACTGAGAATTCACCCAGTAGAGCATTAGTTCATGTGAAGGTCCATTGTTAATTTTAAGAGTGGTCTTGGAATTTGACCATATGATACTTACTGGACATTGATTAGTTACAGCATATGCAAGTACAACAACTTTCATAAATTCAGGGCATGTAGCATATACATTAGATATTGGAAGCTCTTGTGAAAAACAGCAGTGTCAGAAGAAACAAGCCAAAATTAAACTGAATTCAACAGTATTTTGTACAGTAGAATTGGGCTTATCAATAATCTTCCAAACTTATTTCACAACACTTTAGGCTTGTGCCATGTTGATGCAAGACACAAGAGAAAATCAGGGAAGAAGAGATGAGTATACTATGTGTGTTCTTAAGATCTGCAGTTTAAAGCACAACATTATCTTATTTATTTAGAAACAAAGTCCCATGCACTCGAACCCTGTGTATCCCTTGGCTCATGTGTTGTTTATTTCATGTAGGGATAATGTCCTTTTATACCATATATTTCAATCATTTGTCTACCTGTTATAAATCAAAGTGGAAACACTTCAGTAAAGGTATGACAAGAATAAGTAAATATATGCCCAACCTAAGGTGGAAAATTTTATGCTATCCATCCTGTTGTCAGTTTCATCTTTGCACCATAGGTTGAGTTGTTCATAATGTACAGTTTTCAAACTTGTGAATGAGATGTGCCTTGGCTAAGGAAGAACCTTATCAATCTCTTTCTCAACAATTCAATGGTCAAGGTCACTGACCAAAGATAAGAAAAATGGTTTCTTCACAACAACTGGAGTAAATTTAACATCCTAATACTAAACTTTGTAGTTTGCTTGTACTTAGGACAATTAAGTAAAGAAAGTAACTTATCAATTTTGGGGTCACAAGTTTAAAGGTTAATGTCACTGACAAAAAAATATTTTTGCACAGTAACTCATGTTCCCTACTATTTACAGAAACCAAATATTGTGGATAGCTTTCTCTTTCATTTAATAAGAAAATACTATCTTTTTGAAGGTCATTACATTATTGATACACATATCAATTTGATGGCATATCCATCTTTAGCAGATCTGTCAGTGGTAGGTGGTGCCATTTTATGTATTAACATGTTGGTTCAATTTCAATATATAGATTACAGATAGACTTAGCATCAATTTATATGCCATTCTCATACTTGGTAAGATACCAAAATAACTTTCAAACAGATTACCTGTTAATTGTCCATTAGTTAAGTAAGTTCAGGCTGCCCCATTTTATTAGATGCATGACCTTTGTTTTGCATTAAATGAAATCCTTAAAGCACCTTTTTACCAATTTGATGTCTTCACTTGGAGTACAATATGGCATTATCTTCAAAACAAGAAAAAGTGCAGTTTCATTGTGCAAGGAAAATCTCATTTAGAATGGGTTTAGACATGGGGATGAATAATAAAATCTGTTATATTGTGTTGCCTGCTGATCAAGAACAAGGAGCTCTTGTTTTTTGTCAAGAAGGAAAACTATTTTCAACACTCACTCATAATTATTAAAAAAAACTCTTCCAGTTTGAACTCTTCCCTCTTGATGATTTTGTACTAATTTTACTTATCCTATCATCATATTTATTAACTGATTTGATAAAAGATACAGTCCCAGAGTTGCTCCCCATGTACAATTAAAGTACTTTATAGATAATTTAAAAATCACTTTAATACAAAGTTTCTCTGTTGCTCTGCTAATATTTCCTGTCTGTCATGCAGGGAATAAGCTTCATTAAGTTCTTATTGATGAATTTTGTTTACAGAATACAACAAACAGTAACCTCCAGTCACGATTTAACCCAACATAATTCACAGCCTTGTACACTGGAAGTGAAGCCATCAAATTAAACGGAAGTAGACAAGATACAAATCAACAGGGTAATGTCCTATAAAGGTGGTTATTAAATGATGATAAAAGTACTTCATTATAATTTAGGACTGCATTTGGAATGTCTACTTTATGCTGAACATGCAGTTCAGATAAGATAATTAACATGATGAGGTGGGGATGGTATTATGAACCACATTGCATTGTGTTCACTTGTAGAATGTGAGTGGGTGCTGCCAATAGGCTTTTAATTTTTTACTGACAAGAATGAATGCTTGTGCCTATGATGTCTGTCTCGGATAAATTATCAGTTTAAAGAATATGTCTAATAATTATTTATGACTGCCAAATATTAAAGTAACTTTTAAAGAGCAAGTATAATTCTGTATTGAATCTCCACCTCTTGTATTGATATTTGTTTTGGTAAATCAGAAGTATCATAGCATTGATATATCTATGAAGTGTTTTTAACCTTGTCTTTACATATGCCTGTCATTATGGATGGCTTGAACTTGGGTCAATGAAGAAACCTGTATACTTTGAGCTAAAAACTTCATAGATCAGGGTTCTGGAGATTGGGGGAAAAAATGGTTTCCACACATTGGCATTTAGTTTCCACATAGTGGCATGTTACAAACTGTTAAGGAACCAAATTTGCACTTGGCAAGCCAATAGATTTTATGCACTGGTCAAGGTCACTCAGTCTGAAATGTTTTCCTCACACAGATTTCAGTTATCTACATAGAGGACTGCTAAACATTGGGCAGCTATGTAATGTGCCATTTACATAAACTTGTTACCAGTAATATATGTGTTTACTTTCAACATGCACTCTATATTGTATGACTTTTGCTACATCTGTACACGTTGTCAAAGTGATAAGTATTTTGATATATTTTGTCAGGTTTATTTGAGTCCAATTGTAAGCAAACATTTTTAATATTGCATATTTTTAAATTTACAGTGTACTTTGTACATCCTATGCCCTGGTTGAGCTTATCTAATATTACAGTATCCCTCAGAGCTACATTTATACATGAATTATAACCTTTTCCTAGAAGTAGATAAAGTGAATAAATATTATTAAAAAAATACACCCTCAGGAATTCCAGATGTCTCCTTCACAATGGAGGAAATAAAAACAGCTGTACCTGATAATGTTGGAGTTAAAGTCTTCATTGTTAGGTCTCCAGGGAGCCTGAAAACATTTACATAAATTTAGTTCATCTGAACTTAGCTCTGTCCAAATTTGTTTTTATTTCTGCAAGCTCCACATTTGGATAACTTGGGCACCCAAGTGTATGTCCACCTTCTACACCTAAGAGTAACCTAACTGTTGATTACTGTTACTTTCCTTTTATAGAGTACAATTTTATCCAAGTTTAGATATTGAACATACCTTTGGTATGTTCTTATCTTTATCTTGTATGTTTCTTTTGTGGCATTTAATACCATTCCTTTGTTTGTTTAGTAGAAGTATAAAGACAGACCAAATGAAAAAGCCCCAAGCCTCCAGGAAGCAACTGGCAAGCTTTTGCAAAAACTTATTGGTTGGTGCATTTTCACATTGTACAGAAAGCTTAAACTGAATCTTCAAATTTTTATACTGTTTATTATGTCCATGAACTTATCGGTAAGCTGTAGACAGATGAAAATTGGGTCAATGGTACATGTAGCACTTTTTTGTACAGTAGACATGAAAATTGGGTCAATGGTACATGCAGCACTTTTTTGTACAGTAGACAGATGAAAATTGGGTCAATGGTACATGGTAGTACTTTTTTGTGCAGTAGACAGATGAAAATTGGGTCAGTGATACATGTGGCCTTTTTGTGCAGTAGACAGATGAAAATTGGGTCAGTGATACATGTGGCCTTTTTGTGCAGTAGACAGATGAAAATTGGGTCAGTGATACATGTGGCCTTTTTGTGCAGTAGACAGATGAAAATTGGGTCAGTGATACATGTGGCCTTTTTGTGCAGTAGACAGATGAAAATTGGGTCAGTGATACATGTGTTTTTTTGTGCCATAGACAGATGACAATTGGGTCAGTGATACATGTGGCCTTTTTGTGCAGTAGACAGATGAAAATTGGGTCAGTGATACATGTGGTTTTTTTGTGCCATAGACAGATGACAATTGGGTCAGTGATACATGTGGCCTTTTTGTGCAGTAGACAGATGAAAATTGGGTCAGTGATACATGTGGCCTTTTTGTGCCATAGACAGATGAAAATTGGGTCAGTGATACATGTGGTTTTTTTGTGCCATAGACAGATGACAATTGGGTCAGTGATACATGTGGCCTTTTTGTGCAGTAGACAGATGAAAATTGGGTCAGTGATACATGTGGCCTTTTTGTGCCATAGACAGATGACAATTGGGTCAGTGATACATGTGGCCTTTTTGTGTACTGGGAAATTGTGATAATACTTCCAGAAAGTGATTTTTGTGGTGGGCTGATTTTTTTTAGAAATGTGAAATTAACTCAGGATCTGTATGTTAAACCTGTCTAAAAATAAATATATGTGACCAATAACCTCTGCATCAACACTTTAGATTTGAAAACAGGGATATGCTCTGAAATCTTTCTCAGCCCTTAACATTTTTGCTTATGGATTCTAATGTAGAAGCTATTGAGCCCCCCTTCATATAACCTTATATTCGCTGGCACAATAAGACACATTTATATATGAAACTGATTTTGACCTGGTGTCCATAACAGCCCCTCCCCCTCTTCAAGAGACTTAACCCCTGGGTCATAAAATGGAAGGGTATCAGGACATCTCCCCCCTAACCCCCCACGAGTAATTTCCCCAATCTCTGACAGTACATGTACAGGTGGGTAGTAAATTTGTTCCAATACAGTTTATATCATAAAAATTATATTTACTTAACACACACTCTCTCTCACACACACACACACACACACACACACACACACACACACACACACACACACACACACACACATACACACATACACACACACAATCATTTGTGTGGCCAATGGAAACTAATGACCAATCATATTGCAAGCTGTGTATGAATTATGACATGATAATCTCCTCAGATTTTTCTCATCATCTTTGAGCATGACAAAATAGATTTTTCTTCAACTAAAATTGCTGCAAAATGCGACATAATAGTCACTTTTCAATGTTAGAATTTGTTAAGGTTTTGTTAAAAAAAATTGTTTGCCTATATTTCCATAACCCCTTTATAGGTTTTCAACATCCTTGGCATGAATAATTATGAAGTTACAACAAATCATTTGTAATATGTTTGACCCACGTACCTTAAGGTCAGGGCCACATTTAAAGAAAATGTCTTAAGATTGTGGTTAAAAGACTTTAATATGCCTATTTTCTTAAATTCTTTGATAGGTTTTCATTATTTTTGGATGAATCATTACAAAACGAAGGAAATTAATTAAGTGGCACATGTATGCCCCTTTGACTTTTGGGGTCAAAATCACATTGAAAATTTTCAATGTTTTAGTTAAAGCTTTTCATTTGCTTTTATTTTCTATCATCTAAATGGTTTTCCTTCATTCTTGGGTTGTATTGTTATGAAACTAAGTTCATTCTGACTTGCTTGCTTGCTTATTTCTATCTAGGTCAAGGTCAATGTGCTGAATTTTTTTGTAGCCTAATTTTTGTTTGTCAGGATCTTATAGAACCTTAACAACAATTTAGGATATTTTATACTCAGTTTTTACCAGAATCTTAATATGTATGTACCTATAAACACACATCAAACATAACTGTGTTGTCAGAGTTGATGTATTGATTTTATATTTGGTAGAAGTTGAAACCTGAACTTGTAATAGTTGCCTCTCTCTTATTTAAACACAGTATATTGACCAGGTGATCCTTAACAGTACCGTATATGTCTGTCTATGCACATATATGCACTTCAAATTGCACAGCATCTGCACCTATTTCTTGAATAGTAAAGTCTGACTTGGTAATGTGATTGACATTGGTGGCAGGTGTGCATGTCAGGCCAAAATGTCATCACATAAATGTGTCTGGACTAGAGTCCAGTCTGTCAGTGAAATTTAGGTCTAAATTGAGTTTATCTGGCCAAATAAGCAAAATCTAGAGACTTAAAGTGACATTTCTTAAATTGAGGCCAGTTTAAGAATTATGGTTTAATCTTTATGATTGTAATTTTGGGGTGGAGAAAAGCATTACATTAACTAACAAAAGTATATTTGTTTCCTGTTTCTGTGCTTATTTTGTTCTAATAAGGATGCAGTATTTTTTTGTTTGTTTTAGAAAAAGGCCTATGGTGGTGACCTGATGGAACAGATATTTTATCAGCTGGATCTGATTGAAAAAGATTATTTTGGACTCCAGTTTACAGATCATCATAATGTTAATGTAAGTATTTTGTGTATGTAATGATTCTAATCAGATGCAGAGTATGTTACTGGTAAATCTAATATTCTCCTTTTTGCTTAATGTTGCTACCAGATAAATTTGGATCAGATGAAACAATTTCTGTTACTTGATATTGAGTTTGGTTTGTTTTACAGTTGGATAGGTTGAAGTGTTTAGGGGTATCCTTTCTATTGTGGATTTGTTCTCCCTTGAAATTCCCATTTGGTTTCATCTACTAATTGTGTGCCACTGGTGTGGTGGGTAAGTAAACAGTTGTTCTTAGTACAGTGACCTTAACTTAGAGTTATTTGAAGTTTGTATAAGTGCTTTTAAAGCTATTGGATTTCTCTATTTTAATGCACATCATGCATTAACGGTGTTATTTGCAAATGATTTGTCCGTAAAATAGCTGTGAAGAGCCTATGCTATGGACTTTTGTCTGTTGTCTATGACCCATTAGCACAAGTTTGTTATTGCTACTTCTAAACTAATTTGAGGATTGCAGTGAAACTTGATACATATTCAGTCATAGTCTGGTTGGTCCCAAATAATAATGATATCACTTTCACATCCAATATGGCCACCACAGAGGCCATGTTGAAAATATTGTTTTTACTGTTTGTCTGGAATGGATTGTCATATATCATCATGGTTTTTTCACGAAAAGATTTGGCCCTAAATGAAAATGATGCTCATTTATTTTTTATTGCAACTCTTCCTGAATTGATGGTTTTATCAGCATGAGGATTTACTGAAAGACTTCTTATGTTGCCTAGTTGGTTCAAAATAAAACTGGTGCCAATCTGACACCCGTTATAGCCACAGTATTGGCCATTTTGAAAATCTTGTTTTTGTTATCACTATTTCATATCAACATCTGCTTTTCACCAAAAACTGCTATATTTCATATCAAATATCACTATCACAGTGGCCAGCATGTAAATATTATTATTGCTACTTCTGAACTAATTGTTCATAGCTTAGCATATTCACAAAAAGGCTTAATAATGTTTTCTTAAACCTAAACTAAAAATAATTATGCAATTTGACATCCAACATGTGCCAATTCTGAAAACCTTGATTTTAAATGGAAAGTCATTTTGTCATGGGATTTTTGTGAAAAGAATTTTTATTGTGCATAATTGTCCTAAAGAAAATGACCAATCCTTAATTTAGCATAAAATATGGCAATCTTTAAAATATAGTTATATACACTTCTTCAAATAGATCACTATATCAGCAGTAAACTCCATATGGTACCTAGTTTGTCATAAATGAAAATGGGACCAGTGGTGCATCAAATATTTCTGTCATGACAGGGGTGTTGAAAATGTTGGTTGGGTTCATACTATTGATATTTCATCAAATTAAAAGCTCTTTAATTTCTTTCTGATACACCCTGCCACTTTCCAGATGTGTGCAAATCAAGTTGATTGGCCACATCCATCCATGGGTAAACTGATTTAAGTCAAAATCTGTACACAGGATTTGATAAATTCAACATTGTAAAATATAAGATTGTCTTCAGCCCAAGTTCAACCTTCATTGTATATTCCAGTGCCTCAGATCATCACCAATATTCACCTGTCTTAATTTTATCTAATGCACACTTTTGCCCCTCAGATCTACCTAATAAATGTTCCTGCAGATCTTTATTTTGTTTTGAATTAATATGACCTCTTAATTCCAAATTGAATATTTGAACCTCTTTGAAACCTAATATCTTGATTATTCCAAAGAATGGTTTGTCAGATAGCATTATTAATGGATCCCCCTAACTTTGGTTAGATTGGAATAGTGGTAAAAATTTATGACAAACTTTTAAGCCTTAAATATCAACAGTATCATCAGTTTTCCAAGTCTTACTAAAGGGACTTGAAATATAAATCTCTATTTAAAACAGTATTATAAGAACTATATAAAGGAAAACTAAGATTTACAACAAAATTGGATACAGAAAGATCTCTATGAGAGGAAATATTGTTAAAATTTGCAAGATTAGAAAACAGTCTGAAGGTTCATAAAATATCCACCTGAGGTCATTATCTCTTGCATGACCAGGAAGTTTTCTGTTAGTATCATGGTTGTGGCACTGGGCTCCAGGTTACCTATCTTTTTGCCTTGCTTAATTGTCAAGAGAGATCAAGAGAGAGAGAGAGAGATCGAGAGAGATAGAGAGAGAGAGATCGAGAGAGATAGAGAGAGAGATCGATTGAGAGAGATTGAGAGAGAGAGATCGAAAAAGAGAGAGAGAGTATATTCCACATTGCTAGACATCACTAAACTGCCACATTGCAGACAGCGTAGGGATGAAAAATTTTTTTAAAGCTACGTTATACTTTTCCACTTTAAGGTTCCACTTTAAGGTGTGTGGGAAATGGTCAGACAGGTAGACATTTTAAGGTCTCACATACCAAGCTGTCCTACATGTACACTGTATGAGGACACAAAGTCAGGACAGTTTGTAAACCTTTGGGTGCAAGTTGATCTCAAGACCTCATGCTGTTTTGCCATTTAGTATGCACTGTTGAGTTGTCAACAACCTTGACATATAATTTTTCTTGTCTCATTTTACAGGTATTGTGTAGTAAGAAGTAGGAAAAACTTCACTAATTTATACTTTTCAGCTATACACACTGGTAACCATTTAGGAGTCCCCCCATGTGTCAGAAATTATAAAAGCTTTTATATGTTGATGTTTTCCTCTCAGATTTGTGATGTTGTAAACAAATCAAAAAGAATTTCGCTTTAGAAATGATTTAAATATTAATTTTAAATGGAGGTTGATCTTCCTACAAAGATAGTACTAGTCAGGGTTCTTAGGCTGGTTCCTCAGTGTTTGAGATTAATGGGTCCATACTCCCCACCAGATACAAGTGTATAAGGCTAGTATCCTTCTCTGTCCTGTCATGTGACCTTTGGCCAGAAGGTCTCCATATTGTCCACTTTACTTCTTGGCTTTCAGTCTAATGATTGTTGCTGTAAAACAACTAAATAGAAGTGCTGATGCACTTTCATTGATGTTTATGGAGCCCTTAATGGACTTAGGATCTTGAAGACTGGTATTTGACAAAAGATCTTTTTTCTTTTGTCTTCAAAAGATATTGAGAACTAAACATCCAGGTTATCATGGGAGGAAACTATTAATGAAATGTTTGGACTGGCACTTAAACAGAGATGGTGATCCTTGTTGGTGTATCCAATAATATTTACCATCATGAGATTTCCCTGTACTTTTTTCTTTTAAAATCATTTAAAAGCACTGTGTTTAGTTTTATAAATATTTTAGTCAATCTTAATGAATCTGGTTCAGTATTGCCAAGGTATACCTGTTAATGCATATGATTCTAGTGTTGTAATCCATGCATGTTGTAATAATAATAATAATAATAATGCTTTAATAATATTCTTACCTATTCTATTCACTGTGTATTATCACAGGAGTCTGCAGTTTTATCATTAAAGCATGACAACATTTTTGACCACATGAAATCACCTTAACAGCATTATAAATTAACACAAGAAATGCAAGCGTGACCACAACTCTCAGCCCCGATTAAACTTTTCTCATGTGTCTTTTATTGCTTCAGAATCGCAACAAAACTTAAACAGTACACATATCCATTCATAAAACAGTAACATACCTAAGCATCACTCTTGGACGACCCTTGCATGAATCCAGTCTGGTGAATTAACCCTTATTTCCACCCATTACGGTCACAAACCCTGAAAAGTGTGATCATTACTGGAAGTAGCTTATTTCTCCACAAACTAAATAACATCATGAAACTAATTTTACAAGATAAAATATTTCACTTGTTTTTTAAATTCAGATTGCATCATTTAATAATTTTTGTATAAATTTCCAGAACAGAAATATGTAGTTAAAGTTCTGATAGTACAAATAATGATTGATGACATTGTCACATTCAATATTAGAGTCTAGTATTACAAGAGAACAGATTCTGTGCTGTGTTTGGAACAATTATTAGACCATAACACATATTTACTGCAGGGTAGAAAGTAACAGAAATGGGCTACTTCCTGTAATGATCTCCTAACAAAGAAAAAACTTGATTCATATACCCCATGAAATCCTACTCATCTGAAAATTTGGATGCATGCAATCGTCAATTCTGTCAGTGAACTAGTAACTAATATTAAAGAAGTAAATTGCATAAACAACTCTAGCATATCAACATATTTCCATGAAATTGAATAAACGGTACACAGCATGAATCCTAGTCATACCAAAACACATTTGCATAAACAAAACAAATAAAATAGAAAATTACTTGTAAATTAGAACTTAATGCTGTTCTTTCGGAACTTGTGCATCCTAGCACTACAGCCTGTCCTTTCTTACAAGACTACTCCCATTCATTTGTTTTAATGAGAAAAGCACAATTCTTTAGGTTTCCCCGGAGCCAAAACTTGTCCTCCCACAAGAAATTTTGACTAAAGAAATTCTACCAAGGTTGTTACTTTTAAATTCACATTTCTTCCAAGGTGTATGAAATAACTTAAACTGACCAATCAAAATCAGCGGGTTCTAATTTTCCCCCAAGATAATTGTTCCATCAGATTTTGACTGCTTAGAATTTGAGAATATGATGCATATCAACTTTTTTGAAAATTTGACGTGAGATTCACCACAAATGGTTATCTTTGGTATCTCAATGGTTACTTTATCAGGACAGTGTGGCGTTGCCCAGGTCATTTCTCACTGTGCTGTAAAAACTGACTTTCAGGTTTAAGACTGACAGGAAGAAAGGTGGTTGTGACCCCTTCACAAAGACTTTTATGGCTTGACTGTGAAAAAATTTTAATGCACAATGTATTCAATTTTAAGGTTCAATACATATTTAAAATTTGATACATTACATACATTCAGTATTTTAGTCACTGGTTTGCCCCACATTGCATATGTTTAAAGATGATTTATTTTGTGAACTTTGCTAAAAAGATAATGTGATACCAGTCTTACTTGCCAGGATGTAATTCATACCATATAGAAAGTGGCAAGTCTCCTACTGTAGCAAGCAAGGTTAACTTAGGGTAATCATCGGCATCATCATCATCAATACCTTAAGTGGTCCTTGGGGCACCACAGTTGATTTTACAACTGGAATCTCTCTCTGAGTCAAGGACATTATATTTACAATCGCTTTTTTGTTTTTTTTTCATTAAAGTTTTAGTAACAGACCTTCTCTAATTATAACTTGAATTGTTCTGGAAATGAATTTTTTTTCCTACATCATGGCTCTTCTTTTGTCTTATCTTCAAGCATTATCTGTCTTATTGTTGTGTTCAGTACATGTATTAGATTTGGATTGGAATTTATTTATTCAACCTATTTATTCACTTGAAATACAAAGTACTCATCAATATTATTTTAGGAAAGAGACTAAAGTGAATTAAAAAAAGACATCTTGGATTATATTATTATGATTAAAAAGACTGCTGTCACATCACCATGTGACAGACCACTACATGCACATCAATTCACCCTTCATTGATAGCCTCAATCTGATCATTAGAGATCAATATTAGAGATCAATATCAGTAATGACAACTCTTCCTACAAGCATATTATTAAATGGGTCAGTTAATGTAAATCCTGTCATAGATAGGTATGTAGGTCATTTACATTTAAATTTTACTTATGAAGTACTTGCCAAAAGGCTGTATTAGTCATTACTATAATGCTTAAATTCATCCAGTGTTTGTCAAATGTACATTCATATGGGGACTGCATGTAGTCCCAGACAATGCACAGTTGACAGGTTTCAAGAACATCTAGGCTTCTAAATCAAGCCACTCAGATGACACTCTCTTTTATGCATCATTATCTATCTTGTTCATTCATAAATTTAAGGTGGCTAAGAATAGATGAGAGAATTGATTTTCTGGAAGCAGTGCATCATTCAACCAATAATCTGATTGAATTTTAAAATGAAGTTAGAAACACCCAAACCCGCACTGAGCAATTCAAAGGAAGATCAAAGTATCCTGGGGGCTAAAATATGGAAGTACATCCTGGTCACATTCAATCTGCTGGTTCAATTAAATCTACATGTATTTTAAAAAATATACATACAATATTTCAAACCTAAATGCTAGATACAATACAATTTAAAGGAAACTTACGACAAAATAAACAAATTAATCTACCTATCCAGTTCCTAATTGATAGATCATTAAAGGACAATCTAACCAATGTTTTAATTCATGCCGCATGTCTGCTAATTCTCTAATGGATATCTTTGTGTGGGATGGTGGAGATATGATTTTTAATAAGATATGGGAATTTTAAAAGGAAATTATAAAAAGAAAGTTATTTGCAATAGAATACTCAGATCTCAATACATTTTTTATCCCATATGCTCAGGCCTAAATTTTGACATTTCTGATAGCAGTTTCCATTGATTTCAATGTTTTTGGTCATCAGACCTGCAGTAATATTACTGCTGACAAAATTTCATTATTTGTCTGCAAGGTCTATTCCAGAATGCATAAATGATGGATTTGTGCATTTTTTTAATCATTTATCATGTTGACAAATCAGCAAGCTGTGGCATTATATTTTCAAGTCCAACATTTTTTTTTATATATCCATCCTTTGTGCAGAAATTCATCCTTTATTTCCTTTCTGTGTCCTTCCTAAATGTAGAAAATCCAACCTTTATTTCCTTGCTGTATCAATCCCTTTATTTCAGATGATGGTGTGAATTTCATCCCTAAATTTTCATTTTTGAGAAACCACTTTCTGTCTCCATTCTGCATTGTTTTATTGATCAGTTTGACTGCAAAGATCAGGCATTAGACTATAGGGCTCAAAATAAGGACAGAAAAGTGATTTCTCCCTCATAAAATGGAAATGAGAGAGATTAGGCATATGCATACATATTTAATGTGGTCCATGAATTTTAATTCATGCAAGGTTCATTGTCAATATTATCCATGAGCAAATGAGACTAACTTCATATCACCTTTGTACCAATGAGACTTACTTCATATCACCCTTGAGCCAATGAGATTTACTTCATATCACCCTTGAGCCAATGAGACTTCATATCACCCTTGAGCCAATGAGACTTACTTCATAACACCCTTGAGCCAAAGAGACTTATTTCATATTACCCTTGAGCCTATGAGACTTGTTTCATATCACCCTTGAGCCAATAAGACTTACTTCATATCACCCTTGAGCCAATGAGACTTACTTCATATTACCCTTGAGCCAATGAGACTTACTTCATATCACCTTTGAGCCAATGAGACTTACTTCATATTACCCTTGAGCCAATGAGACTTACTTCATATCATCCTTGAGCCAATGAGACTTGTTTCATATCACCCTTGAGCCAATGAGACTTACTTCATATCACCCTTGAGCCAATGAGACTTACTTCATATCACCCTTGAGCCAATGAGACTTACTTCATATCACCCTTGAGCCAATGAGACTTACTTCATATCACCCTTGAGCAATGAGACTTACTTCATATCACCCTTGAGCCAATGAGACTTACTTCATATCACCCTTGAGCCAATGAGACTTACTTCATATCACCCTTGAGCCAATGAGACTTACTTCATATCACCCTTGAGCAATGAGACTTACTTCATATCACCCTTGAGCCAATGAGACTTACTTCATATCACCCATGAGCCAATGAGACTTCATATCACCCATGAGCCAATGAGACTTACTTCATATCACCCTTGAGCCAATGAGACTTACTTCATATCACCCTTGAGCCAATGAGACTTATTTCATATCACCCTTGAGCCAATGAGACTTGTTTTATATTTGGTGCAAGAAAGTCCTCTTGATGGTACACACAAGGCACTTAAGTTGGATAAGACTGAAGAAAATAAAGGTTTTAAGCTAAATGAATTGAGAGTGCATCCCATGCTTACTAAATACAGTGCACTTACTGCCAAAAACAAAATACAATCACTGCACCAGGTTACCTAAATGTCAAAATGATTATGATTAGCTTGGAGACCAATCAACAGCACATGGTTGGTGATCTTTGATAGAAAATGTAAAGAAGTAAAGATGAAATCTTTGGCAAAACACAGCTACATGTATCTGAAAATTAGCCAACTGAAAGGATAAGGCTAGGCTCAGATGTCCAAAATAAATCTGAGTTGATTGATTACATGATGTAACAGAGTCATTGTAGCATGGAAAGTTTACAGTTTAATAATTATGTCATTCAAAACTGGTAAAGTGGTGAAGATTGGTTTTGCCCAATGAAATGCCAAGGGATGAAATGTTGCAGAAACAGCATCTGTATTTTTTAAAAAATATTTCTCATAATTTGAAACTTAGCAGAGATTGGTATATTGAGAAAGAAGTGGGAATATAAAATTTACAGACATGGAGGGTTGAAAGTTAACAATGGTGGTTAGATAAACAGGACTTAATTGGTTAAGTTAATGATTTGAAGTTTGTTTCCAGGCTGCTAAGTCTCATGTTTTAAAAACAACTTTCTCAGCCGACTGAGGCAGTCCAGAGATTTGCAAAAAGTGAAATTGTCTTGAATCATTCATATTGGTGGGGGATAGGGGAGCAGGAGTGAAACACTCATAAAGACTCCATGAGAGACAAGAACTAGGTGTGTAAGGAGAAAGTTCTGCCAAAAGTGTTAATTCTTTTAACATATGAACTGGTTGTATTAACATGTATGCATCTTTGTGAGTTATGTGGTAATTACAGATCAGCAGTAGGTTTGCATACGTCTGACATTTAGTTAAGATAGGCATTAATAATTCACACTGCAGGGGTTTTATTGTCATTAAACAGGAGAAAACTATGATATCTATCAATTAATAATGGTAACTTCTTCATTGGGAGGAATACATTCATTTACATGTACTATGTTAATTGTCTGTGAAAGGAGAAAATCAAGTATATGTGGACACTTATGGCATGGTTGTATTGAATCCAATGTTATTACCTGAAACCATTTAGCAGTAAAGGTCTGTTGTGAATTATAATACTTATTGTTCTGATTAAAGAAAGCAGAATGTATATTCAGGTCTGGGTGTGAGAAAAAGAAGAAGGATTCATTATCATCCTTATTAATCTTTTAACCCAAGAGGTAGTGTGGGCACTACAGTTGACTTTAAACCCAGTTCTCTCCATCTTTCCCTGTTATTTGCTGCCCTTTGGGAATCACCAAATCCCATGTCTGTCTACACCTTAACCCTTTCATCAATATGAACCAGTTTTCCCATCTAGGGGAAGATAGAATGTAAACATTATGGACCAGTTTCTTCTGTAAGGTTATAGTACCTGACTATATAATTTTCAGGGTACCTCTAATAACTTCCTTCTTGTAATGTTGATATTACATTTGGATTATCTGGTAAGTTTAGCCTGTATACAAGTAAAAATTTGGAATGAAGTAGGCACTTTTAATGAGTTTTCTGAATGGTGAAATTTGTGTCCATAATGGTGGAGTTCGAAGAAAAATGAGAGTGAATTGTCAGATTTTGAATTAGAGGATTTTACCCATTTTGACCTTGTGCAGTTGATGAAAATGATAGAAGACATTTGGAAAGATAATGGTATGTGCATATGGGTGTGATGTTGATGATAAAGAGGACATTGAAGGTTTTAATCGTAGGATTTGTATGCTCCACATAATTTTGTTTGGATGAAGTTGGAAAGGCAAAGAGATTTGTTACAGTTTTCTGAGATAGTTGGACCCACCAAGTGTTAGATGACTCCAGGAAAGCTTTGGAATATTTTCAAATATTCTTTTCAGATGAAGTTTTTGGAAACATTGTCTAACGAATTTGAATAAGACAGTCGAATGTGCCAGAGGCAATACAGGTGTGTTGAAAGATCTCACCTTGGATGAAATCAAGACATTTTATTGAATTTTAATTATTATGGACACAATGAAAAAAGACTTGTGTTGCTACTGGAATTATTCACGAGTACATCTAGGGTCACTTGAACAAGTTTTGTGAACTTTTTAAGTTTTCTAAGCAGTAAATAGATAATTACTTGTATTTTACCCATTGTTTTAACTGTTTGCACCAGTACTTTAACATTTGTAATAGATATGCACATTTAAGTGAATTAATCTTAAAATGTTATTTTTGACCTTGATTTTGACACCAACTCCAGCAAACTAATGGTTCTGTAGTTTTGGCATAGCAGTAGGTTTCCTTTCTTGGAGAGCAGGATGACCAGGGATTGAATCCATGTGGTGGGCCATTCTCCTGTCTGCCATATCTTGTTTCAGATTGTTGTTAGGACTGTGACTATCTCTTATCCTGCTTGAATGAACTCAGCTGTTGTCAGTACAGCTGACTTTCCTTTCTTTGGTGCAATTTCTGCTTCTTCACAGAGAATGGGGTTATCAATTTCTTCTTCCTGAGGGCAATTTAGTGCTACTGGATCTCCTTGGGTCTTGGGTCTCATGATTGTACAACTCTGAGACTTGGGTCTTATGATTGTACAACTCTGAGACTTGGGTCTTATGATTGTACAACTCTGAGACTTGGGTCTTATGATTGTACAACTCTTAGACTTGGGTCTTATGATTGTACAACTCTGAGACTTGGGTCTCATGATTGTACAACTCTGAGACTTGGGTCTTATGATTGAACAACTCTGAGACTTGGGTCTTATGATTGTACAACTCTGAGACTTGGGTCTTAGGATTGTACAACTCTGAGAAGTATTCTGTCCAACACTTGAGGATCTCTTGATCTTCTGTAAGGCATTTTCCTGATTTGACTTGGATGGTGGTAATTTTCTTTTGTTTATGGGTTGTGAGATCTTTCACCAGTTGATATGCCATTTTGCTGTCATTTCTACTCATACTCTTCAGTTTTGCAGCATTGTCTTTGTATCCAGGATTCTTTTGCCTTTTTCATGCTTTTCATGATCATGTTGTTTATCTCTCTGTATTTTCTAACTTCTTTATTATCTCTTTTTCCATTTTTTAGTTCTCTTTCTTTTCTTGTATAGTTCAAGGACATCACTCATGATCCAAGGTTTCTTTGATTGACATGTTTGTCATTTATACACTAGTTGTGCTAGTCACAGCAGTGTTGAATGTGATTGTTAAGGGACTCTAGGTCAAGGTCTAAGCTGTCCTGAGGTGCAAATTTACCACCTATCATGGCTTGGAAGACTTGTGACTTTTGGGTCTTTCAATTTTTCAAGGTCAAATCTTATTCTTGGTTGTTTAGGCTTTTTGGTCATTTTCAGGTGGAGGGATTCATTGTCAGTAATAAGTCATTGTCACTTTCATTATTTGCTCCTGGAAAACTTGGTGTTCTGGTGATATTCAGTCTTGTGCCAAATTGGGTACATTCAGTTATAGGGACCTTGTATGGCCTAAAGCACTCACACTTACCTCTGTCCACACAACCTTGAGTCTTGGGCTTATCAATGTGGGTAAGTGTAAAAGCTGCCAGTAGCTTTTGTGGGTCAGTAGTTCTTTTGTCACCAGTTGGCCAGTATAGGGCTGAGAAATGGCCTTAAACTCAAAACAAAAAAAAAAATGACGGATTAAATTATAAGGCTGTATTTGAGTGGTGGTTCTCCTAGTGATCAAGTACTGTCATTTCATTTGTGTACTGAACATAAGGAAATTGTCCTGCTTGCATAATTTATATTAATTGAATGTGCCATGTAAAATATGGACCATGCTAAGGCAGGAGCAATGCTTGGACTGGGTTGGATTAAATAGATCAAATGATATTGTTTTCTATCATCCAAACACCTTTTTATTTATTGCATTCATAGTCATTATCTCTGTGTAAAATAGTCAGATATGACACTTATCTGGATATTAGAGCCTGTAAAATTATATCTAAATTATTTTTTTTTAATAATCTTGTCTATCATTTAACTCATGATAATTTATTTTCCTTTCATTCACCCAGAATTATATTACTGCCCTTGTATTAACCATTAGCTAAAATATATGTCATCCATGGTGTTTGGGCTTTCTGGCAAGGAATGTAGTAATTGCCAAGAAATTTTCAAATATTTTATGACCAACTTTTATATATGCAGTCACTGCAGAGAGAGTGTCTTGTAGATTTTTGCATGGTTGACTGAGAAGAGGGGGTGGGTGGGAAGCATGGGGATTTGCATAAGTTTATGTTTTCAAAGTCTCTGCTTATGTATTATCTAGGAAATCAGATTTATGATACCTTTGTATTATTGTACAAGCTGGTTGTAGATAAATTGACACATCATAATAATGATTAAACATGTTTCATAATGTTTATTGTCTGAGAAAGATGAGTTTGAGATTCCATGAATCTTTTAAACAGTAAAATATTTGTGTTATCCAGTTTTGTTCCTAAATAAAACACAGGCTCAGGTGAAAAAGCAACTAAAAGCACAGTTTGGGACAACAACTGACCTTTTTATGGGTGATTTTTACTTTGTCTTCTAATTTGAGAATGACCTTTCCAAAGAAAACCAGTTTTGGATATAGACAAGGTTATGTATAAGATTATTTACAGGTGATAAAAGGTTTATTATCCACTAGCAATAATAAAATGAAACATTTAAAAAATGAAAACCATGACCTGGTGAGGGCATTATATAAAGCTTCCCAGTCAATGGGCAGTGTAAATGGTGAGTCAAATATTATTTTGAAGAAAAGGTACTTAGTATGAATGAAGGTAAATACATTACATAAAAATACTCAAATGATAGCAAAAGAGCTATATCAGGGAATAAATGTTTACTTCTTTCAGGAATTTTAAAATGCAAGACCTTTATTGTATAAAAAAAGTTCCTTGTAGCAATATGATCCTGCAGGTTGGAGATCAAAGCAACCTAACATAAAGTGCTTAACAGGGACATTTCTCTTTGATCCAGTGTCCCTAAAGTAGGTTTCAGAGTGCAAGTGAACATGTAGTACATGCAGAACTTGGGCTCTTGTGACACACACACAGTAGGTCTTGCAGTGTAAGATGTTGACCCTGATGATTAGAGTTAAAAAACTCACCCTCCCACCAGTCTAATTAGTATCAAATTTACATTATACATTGCTAACAGATATTCTCTTATCAGTAATTTGTCCTATCAGTAATTTGTCATAGGTCTTTGTATCATAAGTCATGACTAACTGCAATCAACATGGACATTATCTGCCATCACATAATGCCCTGGCATATCAGGGTTGTGATCTGCCATCACATAATGCTCTGGCATATCAGGGTTGTGATCTGCCATCACATAATGCTCTGGCATATCAGGGTTGTGATCTGCCATCACATAATGTTCTGGCATATCAGGGTTGTGATCTGCCATCACATAATGCTCTGGCATATCAGGGTTGATGTTTGTTTTACAGATTGCTGCTAACAAACTGCAGACTTCCCAATCTGATGACGAATTGTGTGATGGATGATCATGTTATAAAATGTACTTCTTTTATGTCACATACATTATTAAATTCAATTATTCATGTTGTAAACCATTTCTGTTTCAGCACTGGTTAGATCCTACCAAACAAATAAAGAAACAAGTCAAAAGTAAGTATGAAAGTCAGAAAGAATATCTTTTATGCTTTCTTTATTCTAAAAGTGTTTGTTGTGCTGGCTTTTTCATTAAAAGTCCAGTATTCACCACGATACAAGTATGTGATAGCTTCCATGGTATTAGAATATGTGTTTATGATCTCTCAGTCCACATGGTTATGTATACATGAAACCCATATACTGTACTATGATCCAGGTATATTTAGATTTCCTATAGGACCTATCATTTTGATATGTATTTGCATTAAGATGGACATTGACCTTTTTAGTAGATGTTGAAATAATTTGTATGCCCATATTGTTTAGGCAGGTTTGATTACTCTATTGTTTTCATTTTGTATATGCTTTTGAATATTTGTAATTTAATACAGTGATGTTTTTGTGTAATTGAAATACATGTACATGTCTACCTTTAAAATATTCTAACTCAGTTACTGGTCATGCCAAAAAAATTATAAGGGAACATCTTGCTGAACTGAGAAACTTTCACCAACCAGTCAGTTAATTTCACAGGACTTTTCCATTTTAGAAACTATAGTTAAGAAAAAAATGAAATGAATGTACCAGTATCTGTCATTAATGTAAATATGGAGTATAAACTAGACTTCACCCCTTGATATTCATCTGTGATCTCACAGCCATTTTTGTTTCAAAATTGCAAGAATATTTTTTTAAAAAAAAAATACTCATCTGATGTTTGTACATACATGAGGGTGCTTTGAAAGTTTTAAAAATATTGGCTTTATCTTGAAAAGGAGCTTAAATTGGTGACTTGTCACATTATACTAACCAGAAGACACCTTATGTATGGATGGCATTAAATTGAAATTGCTAATCTGACAAGCCATATGACCACCATGGCACTCATTTTGAATATCTTATCTGTGATCAGAAACATTAAAAATGGAATGTCATATCAACATTAAGTTTCCACTAGAAGACTTAATATTCTGTTTTGTTGGTCCTAAATGAAAATTGTATCCAATCTTAAGTCCAGTACATCAGCCACAGAAGCCAATTTGAAAATACTGTTATTGCTAAGGAGATGGGTATCCATCACAAGATTTCTAATTTATCTGAATGAAAATGGTTTAGACTGATTCTTAGCATGGACACAGTAGTGGCCATCTTGAAATTATTTTCCTTTCTAGTCCTCCTAAATTAATGGCTATAGTGACATGGGTTTTCACCAGTAGACACTTGTGTAGTTAGTCTTAAATAAAGATGGTGCCAAAATGTACATCCAGTATGGCTGCCATAACGATTGTCTTGAAACTGTTCCATTTACTACTCTAACTGAATCTATGGTTATACTTGACCTAGGGTTTTCATCAACAGACATCTAATTATGTCTGCATGGTCCTAGATGAAAATAGTACTAATCTCACTTCCAATATGTTCACAAGAGCAGCAAATTTGAATACCTTTTTATGCTGAAGAATATCAAAGATGGTTTGAATGCTCAGCGATTAAAAGGAAGAAATGGTCGTGTCTCATATCTTGACTTCCAGGATATTTTTTGCAGTCCCTTGAACTAACACCAGTTTTTTAAAATTTTATTTTTGTGTCTTTGGATGTAGTGATGATTAAAGCAGGGTAATGCCCTCTATTGTGTTTCCTATTGCACTAGTTTAAAAATATGGGTAGGAACACACACACACACACACACACACACACACACACACACACACACACACACACACACACATACATATATATATATATATATATATATATATATATATATATATATATATATATATATATATATATATATATATAATACCAAGTGCTTTAAATACTGAGCTAAACTGGCTCCTTTCAATGCACATATATATTTTTAGGATTTTATATTAATTTTTTTTTTATTTAAACATTATTTATATTATGATAATTAGTATATATAATGTAGTAAGCGTTCAAGTACTGGACTAAACCAGCTCAGTTAGATTCACAAATTAATTTTTTTGTTGGGGGGGGGGTAGCCAGGCTATGGGTGGATTGCTAGCTTCAGTAATGAAAAATGGAAACAGTCAGCAAATTCAGAAACATTATTTTCCTTTTGGCCTTAGGAAGCACTTCATATTTTTGGAGACAAATTATTTCTTGCATGCTTCTGGAAGCCAGTACAATCTTCTTGAAAAGTCCTTGAAAAAATTTTGGTGGCTGTAATCATTGTACCAATTCACCATATATTAACTGCCTTGTACCCATAAATCTTGACCATGGTAAAGGTAGTTAACTATTATATGGTTTTGGCTAACAACTCCATAGGAATTGAAGGTTTGTCATTTAGACAAATGGGTATACTATTTATTCTCATTATTGTGTGCAGCAGCAGTTCTTAACCTTTTTGTGTGGTGAGCAGATTAAGTTCCTGGTGTTAGCCCCACCACCAATCAAATAATAAAAAACTATATTTGTAGAAAGTTTTAGGTTATTAAGATTGATCTTGTCAGCCCACCCAAAACAGCCTGGTAATCCAGTTTGGGGCTGAAGTTTAATTCACCCTTATTGCATGTATTTGCATATATAGTGGTATTTCTTTTTGTTTTCCTTTCTTTTTCTTTTCTTTTAATGTATGGTAATGTAAAAATCCTGAGGTTCACAGTGAGCAATCACCAAAGCTTTTGCTGTTCCACTTGCTGTTACTTTGTTGTTACTTTGAATGAGGATGATGATGATGATGATATTTGCTTTGTATACTGCCTTGGTTGTAGTATATGTTAAAAAACATAGGCTTCAACCATAGAAAAAAAATACAACAGTATACAGTCAATATGAATAATCAATGTTGCATGCAATTTGCACATCCTTTCTCTTAAAGGGTCTGCCTTTATTTTAATGCACAAGATAACTGTTTTTTGTTCACTAAATTTTGTTTTTTGCTTGTTGCTTTCATCCCACAGAGGCCCACCAAGGTAAAACACAGCATGCATCAATTTAGTCAAGTGACTTGCAATACAGCTTGATTTAGATTATTGTTAATATATAGTCAGATCTCTCTTTACTATCAATACCATGTGTATATATATGTGTATATATATATATATATATATATATATATATATATATATATATATATATATATATATATATATATATACTTAAACACAAGAAAAGTTTGTTTTAATATGTGTAGAAAAAAAGAAAGTAGTAATTAATGGTTTCATCCTTGTTTTTCAAAGGAAACTACCAAGATTTTTCTGTACATGCATGTATAGTCAAAGCTTCTAAATGAACCACCATTTAGGACTGCCTGTGTATTAATGCTGATTACCATTGGTCCCTTTTAAAAACCTATATATAAATTTTTTGTGCAGTACATAATAAAAGAATGCCTGCTTAAACCAGATACCTTGATTTTTCCCCATACAAGGGGTAGAATGTTAAACCTGTGCTGCATATAGATACATATTACAATACAAAGAACAATATTGATACATATATCAACAAGGTCTTATTACCTTTAGAGGGATTGCCATTGGTAAGCTGGTGCAGTTTCATGTTTTGACATATTGGTCATATTTCAGTGTTGCAGATTGCAGACAGAACTTGACTGCCATATGTTCATATGCTATTCTTATCCTTGACAAGATAACCAAAAAACCTTATGAAACAGAATCTGCAAATTGTCATTAGAATTAAATCTATCCAGCCACTTTAGGCTGCTAAGCTCACTCTGATGCAGGTCTCATTTTTAGTCACTAAGCTCTTTGTTTTGCATTGTGATGATGTAACATCAGGTGTTACATCATCACTTAAATCTGGAATACACCATGCTAAAAACTTAAGAAATAGTGCAATTTCTTTGTGCAAAGAAAATCTTGTTTTGAATGGATCTGGTTGTGGAAGCAGAGAGAAAAAAAAATGAATCCCATACACTGTACTTCCTCTGGATGTAAAACAACTGCCATGACCACATGTATACTTTCTATCACTAAGAAATGAAAAACATCAACTTCCCTTTTGAAAAGTTGTGTGGTTAGAAATCTGCTCCTTCACCAATTCCATGCTTAATGTTTTTATCCAGTCTACATGTTCAGTAAATGATAACCTATACGGACATGAAGGTGACATTCCAGTTTGACTTCCTGGTAATGTGCAGTTTAGGTGTCTACTTAACTAATCATTTAACAATCACTTTCATAGGAAGTGTCTCTGTTGCTTTGTGTCTACTTGAATGCCTATACTAATAGGCTACATTCATTTCCATTGGTAGTTATTGGTTTCCCTGGACTGGAACAAACAGTGACCAGCAATTAGATGCCTGTATTATTATTTGAGTGTGACATGCATTCCAAATTCAAGCAGTAGAAAAACTTTGCACAAAAATAGCTAATAATTGATCAGTAAAGTGCATAAGCTGTACCTTTGGAACAATTTGGGAATGTCTCATTTATGTTGAGATATATTATCATGACTTCTGAAGATTACCTGTATAGGATCAGTATTGCTTTTCACTTCTTGAATTGTTGAGTTTATCAGTACAGTGTATTGATATATCAACAAATTATTTCACCCCTACCCATAAGTGACCTTCCTATACAGGCATGACCAAGCCTTGAAGCCTTCCGATGAGACTTTACACTTGGGATTTGATTGAGATTGATATGTAAATATGCACAATGGTGTTTGACAGGTATAGGTGGGGATAGGTGATTAAAGAGGAAGTGTAAAGTAAATAAGCAATTAAATAATGTTAGGAAATGTTGTTCAGCTGCCAATTTCAAATCCTGACTGATGAAATCACAGGAAAAGGATATGTACATCAGACCTTGATTGATAGTTGGATTGGTCAAAACTGACTAGTTCATCTTCTAAAATTGATTAACATGTAGTTTATGAGATATTGACCCAGCAAAATATATCAGTACTAGACTAGTTTTATCAGATCTTCTGCTGTTGAATTTGAAAAGTCAGTTTTTAACAATTGTTTGCCAAAAAAATTTATTGATTGCAAACAGCATGTATGTTTTTTCTTGGGTAATTTGCAAGAATATCCAGGCATGTTCCATGAAACTTGCATGTATTGCATGAGAGAATTCTTCTATCATTTACAAGGGATCTGACTGTACATGAATGCTTTGTTGCTTGTGTTGCATTTCTTTTGTATTAGATTTCATTCCATACCTTTGTGCAAATTGTAAATTAAACAGAAACATAAGTTAAGTCAGGTTAACTATCAGTAATTTTTTTTATTGCATACTACCAGTATATATTGTACAAAAATGTAATTTGTCAGTTAAATAGCAGTAAAAAATAATATACCATGTAGGCTTTCTTTGTTGCACTCTAATTTAATATGTATTATCATTGAACATGTATAGCTTGTAATAATACATTAAAACATGACTTGAGAGAATTGAAAGAAGACCATCTGTCATTTTATACCAGATTTTAACTCCATAAACCAGATGAGCTAACAGATGGCTTTTCATCTGTCAACAGTCATCTTTTGATCATTACTACTCCTACTAAACTACCATGAAGATTGCATTGAAATTTTACACACATTCATCCAAGGATCTAGTTGGTTATAGATAAAAATGGTGTTGCCCCCACATCCCATATGGCCACTACAACTGCCATCTTTAAAATCTTGTTATTGCTGTACTTTCTGAATGGGTGGTCATATCAGTGTATTTTAATTTTAAAAAATGCTTCCTTTGATGTCTAGTTGGTCCTGAATGAATATGGTGTTGCTCTGACATCCATTTTGGCCCCTATGGAAGCCATATTGAAAATTTGGTTATTGCTACTCTGTCTGAATTGATGGTCATATGAACATGAATTTTTATCTAAAATATTTTGTATGAAGTTTCTGTATGATAATGTTATGGCCTCCAAGATAGACACCGTAAAATGTTTGGTCCTAATTCTGAATGGATAGCCATATCAAGATAAGGGTTTCACTAAAAAAAAACTTCTTCTGATGCCTAGTTGACCCTAGAGGAAAATGGTACTGATATGATGTCCAATATGTCTACCATGGCCACTATTTTGAAGATATCGTTATTGCTACTTCTCATGAAAGGCTGGTCAGCTTGAAAATGTTGTTATGACTTAATTCTTCTTAATGATATCATCATTGGGTTTTCACCAAAAGACTTCTCATAATTATTTTGATGGTTTTAAATTAAAATAGAGCTGATTTGGTGTCCAATATGTATCTCTCCTCAGAATCATGTTTTAGTTACTCTTTTACAGAAAGTCATTTTGACATAGGATTTTATTAGAAGAGTTTTTATGGTGTCTGCTTGGTCCTAAATGCAAATGACTAACAACATGGTGTCTATCTGCTCCAAAATGGATGACTGTATTAACCAAAATGGATGACTGTATCAACCAAAATGGATGACTGTATCAACCAAAATGGATAACTAGAGCAACATCATGGCTTTTGACCAATAGACTTCTGATATCAAAATTTTTTTGTCACTACTACCTAATTGGATGATCTTTATACATGGATTTTTGACAGAAACTTTTAATAAAGTCTGCTTTGTCCTATTAATAAATAAAAATGGTGCCAATTTGACATTTGTTATGCCACCATAGCAGCCAATATGGAAGTCTTGTTATTGCTGAAGAGTAATAGAGATCATTTCAACACTTGGCAGTTAAAAGGAAGACACAGTTTTATCTTGAATTCCTGGGAATTCTTTTTACATATTAGAGCATCAGTCTCATTAAGAAACTCTTGTTGTTAATTCATGGATGAGTTTTGTAACTAATATTCTGACCTTTTCTTAAGAGGGCACGGCACCTGTATCTTAAGACAGTTTTTGTTGGCAGAAGTGGTTATTTCTCAAGACAGGTTTTGAAAATTAATAATAATAATAATAATAATAATAATAATAATAATAATAATAATAATAATAATAATAATAATAGCAATAACAACTTTAATACTAACACTGCTGAGTACAATTTTTCTGTAGATCTAGTATTTATCAAAGCATTGGAACCATTGTGCCTGTCATTTTTTTTTTCTTGCATTCAGTAACCTTTTATTAATCTGTGCTGTTGATTTTATGTTATTTCAGTTGTGCTCCAGATTTGTCTAATTTTTTTTTTCCAATCTGATTTCTTTCTGAACAAATTGGCATGAACACAGGAAACTTGTACCAATCTGTTGGAAAGAAGAGAATCCATGCTAAAAGGATCTGATAAAGATTTATAAAATGGATTTATATAGGTTCAAAATCATACATATATGGGATTATTCATGAATAATGTCAGTGAGATTTTGTTCTTTTCTGAGTTTTCTCTGTGTGCGCATGCTAGTTAGAATCCCAACATCAAATCAGTCCAGCTCTTCTACCAATGTACAGAGCACTCTACTTCTGTTGCCTTTGCACTAAATAACCTACTTCTGTTGCCTTTGCACTTAATAACCTACTTCTGTTGGTGTACTATAAAACTCCTGAACCAAACCAATACCTGGAATCCATTTGCAAAAATGAATTTATATGTAATCTGTCTTGAGATTGCTTACCACATACACTAGCATCTTGTATACAAAGAACATACTTTTGACTGATATAAGGACAAATCTGAAGATAGCTTTTGACTGTTACAAGAAAATCAGATGGTCGCTAGTCATTGTTTCAATCCATCACACTCTTTTATCATCCTATATTTGGAGATTTCCTTGTTTTTCATGAGTACAAAATGCAGGGTTCCTGCAGGTCATGGAATCCTGGATAAGTTTTGGAATTTAAAAAATAAATTTCAAGGGCCTTGAAAAGTTATGGAATTTATCAAAACCTTGCAAAGTTTTGGAAAAGTCATGGAATTTGTGACAATGGAGTTAAAGAAATTGCTTACTTCAAATTTTATAGAGCACCGAGAACCAAATAAATAAAATGATAAAATTACAATCAATAAATGGTTTCAGTTCATATAGCAAGAGTAAGTTCCCCTAATGGAAGTATCACATGATTTCTGGTGTAGTTCACTAAATAAAAGAAAGCAACTGGAAAGTAATATGTTTTGTTAATATTGTAAATAGGAACATATACAAAGACTACATATAATTGTTTCCTTTTTTCTTTTGAATACAAATTACATTGAACATTGGATTATGACATGAATTACTACATAAAGTCAAAGTGTGCTAGCCCAGGTAAATTTAAAATGAACATATTAAAAATATTTGTTGTTAATTTATTTGTTATTTTAAATTAAAAGATGCCATTCTTTATATTCATATACTTGACAATGCAAGAGAGTGAGGTCCTTAAGTTTTATGAAATGGCCCTGGAAAAGTTTTGGAAAAGTCATGGAATTTGTATTGGTAAGTCTGCAGGAACCCTAAATAAACAAAACTGCATAATGAACAACAAAATGAGGGTTTTTTTTTACAAATATGTGAAAGTACCCATTTTTAAATGTATTTAATGAGTAAGTGACTGTTTGACTCATTCTCAAGGTGTGAAAGGTCATGTTGAGTGCAATGGCAAGAAAATATTACAGTGCTTGTAGTGATTGGTGTTCATGAAAAGCAATGAGATCTGCATACAGACAATCATGGGTCATCTAGGAGTATAGGATTAAGAAGAAGACTGCAATCTTATGAAAATAAGATCTCAGCTCCTACATAAAAATCTGATGAGGACCACTTAGGGGTCATGTTCTAGTGACAGAATTAAGTAACAAACAGCTTTCAGAAATCTAAAAGGGAATTAAATCATTTGGTACATATTCATGTTCTTGGTCCACACCATTTAGTCTACAAATGCAAATATGTACTTAATCTGATTTGGATGATGAAATTAACTATTATGGTAATATCATAGGTTACCAGAACATGACCCTTAAGCAATCTCTGTCAGATCTTCATGTATAACCATGTAAATCAGAATTTAACCAGACTGAATTGCATTATAATCCATTAACTGCATTTAAAAAAAAGTTAAACAAGATGAGCAGCAATGAGTAGAAGTCTTTAAAATAATGTGGATAAGGAAAAGGATACTAAGAAGACAATTTGAAAACCAATGATTGTACAACAAAGCTGTGTTTTTCAAATGATAAATATATTTTAAATGTCTGATGGATTGAAATCACAATTATATGCTATTGATATACTTTATTAAGTTGTTGAATTTTATATTTTCTTTTGAAATTATTTTTCCTGGCCTAATTTTGTAATGATCTGCAACTATTTTATATTGACATAGACATCTTCCAAATTTCCTTATGCACCACCACATTCCCAATAGACAATAACAAATTTATAGCATGTTTTTAAACTACATGTAATACTTGTTCTAAAGATGGGTCCAGCTGCATAGATGCAGATCTGCCATCACATAATGTACCTGCAGAGTTTGGTCTGTGCATTTTGTTTGGAATAATGAGTAGAATAAACAAAGTAGATTCTGATCTGCTAGCACATTAGGCAAAAACAGATCAGAGTCTCTGTTGCTTGCAGTTTGACCCAGCTTATGAATTCATAAGGTATTTGGTTTATTTCTTTAAAATTGGTTCACAATGAGTTTTGATAAGTCTGTAAGTTGTCCCATAAAGCACAGTTTATATGTAGCCCCCAATAAACCCATTTGATATATAGCAGAATACAAAGAGCAGAGCCCATCATACTTTTTGGGGGTGAGGGAATTATCTGATAAGAATTACACAAGGTTACAATGTTAATATCCTGGGAGTTGATTACAAGTTAATATCCAGATCTGATTAAATACATCTCCATTAGCTAAGTACTATAATTGAAACATGATATGCCCAAGATTTCTTTCATTAAACTAATCAATATACAGGGTAGATCCTCTCCACTTATTATGGGAGATATAGTGTATGTAACTTTGGTTAAATGTTTGTTCTATTGTTATTAAAGTTCATGCAGTTCATTGTTAAAATTCTTCAATTTTACCTTCATTTTTAACAAATTAAAATTATATATTTTGAATCAGTGCCCTTGTTGAAAGTCTCCATTTAAGGTAAAATAAATTGGTACATTTTGAATCAGTACATTTGGTTAAAGCCCCTATAACAAAATAAGTCGTATCATGTAGAAGTACCCTATTATTATCATTATTATCTTCAAAATTGTATCTTTTCTGAAGACAAACTACATGCACCCTTTACTTAAGTTTTAGGCTTGAAATTCTTGTATGTCCTTGGCAGGCTTTAAAACATGAGATAGAGGTTGATAAATCTTTAAGTGAACTGAAAATACCAATATCTGTGGTTGCATAATTGGCCTGTGTGATGATAATCAAAAGTGGAAACATGATTTTGACCACTTAAAACAAAGAATAAAAATCCTTCAAAAGAAGTGGTGCAGTAGTTTACACTGAATTGGATAATACAAAATGGAGTCTAGGCCCTGAGTGACTGACTGGTCTATAGTGCTTGTCTCTACCAATCAGTGCCATTTCACCTCTGTTCACATGGGTTTGAGTCTCAGGCTTGGCCAATTTGGGTATGTGAGATACTTGCTTTATGTGAGGGCCCTACTTCAGGTTTCTAGCAGTGTTAGCTAGTGACCTTTGAGGAGTCTCCACATTGGGTTAAAGTTTATAAAGGATTTTGTCTATTAATGCTACCCCAAAAGGTTTTTGTTGTGTATTTTTCATTTAAAAAAATCAAAAATAATTTGGAGAAAAAATTTATTTAAATGTTTTTTGGAATTGGGGTTTCTCTGTTTTCCAAAAGTTTTGGAATGGTTTGTACTTCTCAGGATCCTGTTCTCAAGTCTTCCAATTTTCCGTTTCTAAAGAGTGAGATGGGGGGGGGCATACTTTCTTATATAGACAGTAAGCCATGGGCCAGTTACCTTTTCTTGTTTCTCTTTTGTGATCATTGCCAAGAGAATATTCTTTTGTTCGTGTTTGCTATGTGTATTGTTTGATTTACTGCAATGTTATTAGTATAATTATGCTGGAAGAGTTTGATTACAACTATATGTTTGAGACACATTAAATTAAAGATGACCACTAATAATATCTGAAAACAATTTAGATAATTAGCATGCAAGTTTTGCTCTCTTTGTGTTCTAATTACCAAAAATATAAATCATATGCAGAGTAAACAAACCAAAAATTGAATGACTTGCAATCAAAATTGTACATTAAAAAAAATAAATTATTAGATGAGGTACTTACTAATGATAATGATAATTTATAACTAGCATAAAAATGATTATGAAATGAATGCTGTTTTATTGTTACAAAGTACAAGCAACATTTATTCTTTTGCCAATTGTGAATTGTATATTTAATTAAGTTTTCAAAAAAAATAATTTGTATGTATGAGGGATTGTTATGATTGGGATGGGGTGCCTCCAGTATTTTATTTAACTTATTAAAGAAGTCCCACCCAGACTCAGTTTTGGTTGGAAGTTAAATTAGTGAAAGATAGATATAAAGCTCCAAGCCCCCAGTCAGCAATGCCAATGGTTAGATGGGTAAATATACCAAAAAGTGTAAAATTCAATGAATAACAATTTAATAACAATTCAATAGTCAAATGATTCAAATTTCCAATTACATTCCTTACACTGGACCCTATTGTATCACTTGATTAGCAGAGAGATTGATTTGCACCTGTTCTTGTATTCTACTCATCTGTGGTATTCTTCTCTCTCTCCTATTTCTCCCTATTACTTCTCTTTTCTTCTCCTTGACTTCTCTATACTCCTCCTCTTCCTCCACTTTCTCCTCCTCCACCTTTTCTTCACCAGCTAGACCTCTGTCAACTTCGACTGTTCAACTAGTCTCGATTCCATCTCCACCTTTTGGAGACTCTTGTGTCAACAGAACCAGAAGTTCTCTGTCACCTAAATAACTTCCTTTTTTGAAGCTTGCCTTTCTTTAGAATCTACCTTTAAGTTTTACTGCCAAATTACAAATGGTTCTCTCTGAGTAACCATATTGCTCAGCAATATGTCTAGACAAAACTTTTTTTGCTTGGCACTCTGAAAGTTATAATTTGGATCTAAATCGTGATCAATCCCTCTATCTCAATTCTGATTGGATGTTATGAACCAATCCAATCAAATTTGATGGTCAATGCCCCTCTCACTGTCTGTCAACATGGGGATGGATGAGAACACACCATTGAACCCTGTGGGCTTCCCTGTGATCTTAGAACTAAACTGTAACACATAAGTGTAAAGTGGTGCAATCTATCACCTTTACCAGTTCAAGATTCTGGGTCTCTGGCTGGTCATATAACCTTGCATAAGAGATTAACACTAGCCCACTGCAAACTTAAGACATCAATCACTGGTCATGTAATATTCCCAAGACAGTAGTTTATAGCTTATACATGACTTTATAGCTGGGCTTAGCAAAATTGACAATATGTTACAGACTTAAACATACTACTATGGTAAAAATAAAAAGACAGTTAAATTGAATAAATTCCCTAGACAGCTTAGTAGTTTATAGCTTATACATGACTTTATAGCTGGGCTTAGCAAAATTGACAATATGTTACAGACTTAAACATACTACTATGGTAAAAATAAAAAGACAGTTAAATTGAATAAATTCCCTAGACAGCTTGAATTGATGAATAATTGTGCCCTATTATAATCATGTAAATAAGTGTAAAAGTAATTATGGTAAGTTGTGTCAATTTGGTATGTGTATTGGGTATGATTTTGGACTTGGAAATCATTTAGTGAATCACAGTGGAAGTGTGTGTGTTTGAGATTTGGATTTATTGGAATAGCTTTAACAATTTTCCAGTGTGCCCTAAGTGGTCTAAAGTGATCACCATTTCAGATCACTGCCATTTCACCTCTGTTTGTGTGAGATCAAGTCTCAAGGTGTTCAAACATGGGCATGTGAGTAAGCCTGCTAGTAGCTTCTCGTGGGTTGGTGGTTTTTCCCAGGGTTTTCCAGGGTTTTTCCTCCACCAGTTATACTGGCTGGCTGCCATGTATAGCCTATCTTGTGCTTAAAATGGCAATAAAATCAACAACAACAACAATTTTCCAGCTATAGTACTAGTGTTTGCAGTGTAGTACTTCAAAGTGATGTCTAGCCCTGGGGCATCATGCCACAGACAGGTTACATTATGTCCTATCCAATCACATCATCTGGAAACCATGCTGACCAGTCTTAATATTAACCATTTTATGTTGAGGCTGCTGCTGTTACCATTTTTATAAGTCTTTGGTGCAACTCAGCCAGGGTTTGAACCTGCAACTGCCTGTATCCAGGGTTGACATTATGACTTAGGCTGCAGGAGTGTCCCACAGTGGAAGAACTAAATGGGAATGATAAGTAGATAACAAATTACATGTTGATTTTTACTTTTTCATTGTATTGATTGCTTCATTATGTATTCAATGTTTACACATTTCAGAAAAGGAGCCAGCAGTGATGCTGTTGATTACTTTTTTTCTCCAACATCTTGTTTAAGTTGGATCTAGACTGCTTAATCTCTGGTTATTATAGCACTCAAGTACATGAACAACACTGAAAGCTGCACCTGGTGGCTTCATTACACAATACCTTGCAGCTATTTTCTCCCTTTGATGATTCAGAAGCTGTTAATAACTAATGTGGCAGTAGCTGTTTTATGAGGTATTCAGTGAAAAAAAAAAAGATTTGTCATTGCATGAAGTGCCAGCAGAGCTGGGTTGCTGTGTAACAGTTATTAGCATATTTTGGTGGATTCTGGTGAGTTGATGCTGCTGTCAGCAGACCTGGGTTGATGCTTTTGTCAACAGACCTGAGAATTCAGCAGACCTTTGTATTAGTGCATTGATCGAGATATGTGGTGTGAGATATGTGGTGTGATATGATCGCCTACCTAAGTTGTGCTTTTGTTGTTATTATCTGGGAGATGATTGACCAGTGTTATTGCCCAGATATGGCAAAGAATAAAATAAAATATAAAATTAATGGACAGTGTAAGAGCAAAGAAAGAACAACATACCCCCCCCCTTCCATAAAATATAAGAATTTAATCAATTACATCAACAGAATGAACTGAACATGAGATTTGGATGATATAAAAATTTCTCCTTATTCTGTCTCTCTCTCTCTCTCTCTCTCTCTCTCTCTCTCTCTCTCTCTCTCTCTCTCTCTCTCTCTCTCTCTCTCTTTCTTTCCTTCCTTCTTTCTTTCTTTCTTTCTTTCTTTCTTTCTTTCTTTCTTTCTTTCTTTCTTTCTTTCTTTCTTCTTGAAATGAATAAAATTAGTGATGAAAAAGTTCATTTTATTTTTAATTTTAAAAAACAAATTTGAGGGAACCCTAGTGGTCTGCAGCACTCACTATTCTGGATCACTGCTATCTCACCTGTTTGCATGGGTTTGAGTCTCACTTGGCTAACGTGGATGTGTGAGAAAGCTTGCCAGTAGCTTCTTGTGGGTCAGTGGTTCTTTCTGGGGTTTTCAAGGGTTCTTCCTCCATGAGTTATACTGGCTGGCCTAGTTATACTGGCTGGCCGACATATCCAGCCTATCTTGTGCTAAAAAATGAGTTAAACCCTACAACAAAAATTTGCATGCACACACTCAATACCTGACTTAGTCATAATTGGCAGATAGGTAGCTGATATCTATACACCCATGTGAAGACTTTATACCATATGTACTTGCTAATTAAGTTGAGTCAAACTGCATACTGCACAGACCCAGATCTCCTATGCATAATGCAAAAGCAGATCTGGGTTTTTGAAGTTTGTTAAGATTAATCAATAGAGTAAGCAACATAAACACTGATTTTCAGGATTAATCATTAGAGTAAGCAACATAAACACTGATCTGCAGGATTATTCAATAGAGTAAGCAACATAAACACTGATCTGCAGGATTAATCAATAGAGTAAGCAACATAAACACTGATCTGCAGGATTATTCAATAGAGTAAGCAACATAAACACTGATCTGCAGGATTAATCAATAGAGTAAGCAACATAAACACTGATCTGCAGGATTATTCAATAGAGTAAGCAACATAAACATTGATCTGCAAGATTAATCAATAGAGTAAGCAACATAAACACTGATCTGCAAGATTAATCAATAGAGTAAGCACATAAACACTGATCTGCAGGATTAATCAATAGAGTAAGCAACATAAACACTGATCTGCAGGATTAATCAATAGAGTAAGCAACATAAACACTGATCTGCAAGATTAATCAATAGAGTAAGCACATAAACACTGATCTGCAGGATTAATCAATAGAGTAAGCACATAAACACTGATCTGCAGGATTAATCAATAGAATAATCAACATAAACATTGATCTGCAAGATTAATCAATAGAGTAAGCAACATAAACATTGATCTGCAAGATTAATCAATAGAGTAAGCAACATAAACACTGATCTGCAAGATTAATCAATAGAGTAAGCACATAAACACTGATCTGCAGGATTAATTAATAGAGTAAGCAACATAAACACTGATCTGCAGGATTAATCAATAGAGTAAGCAACATAAACACTGATCTGCAGGTGCATTATGTTTTGGCATAGCATGTTTGCACCATTTTGAATCAGTCTGTAAATCCCAGCTCCTACTGGTTAGAGCATCCACTTTGGATGCAGAAGGTCACAGGTTCGAAATCCAACCAAGTCATACCAAAGACTTATAAAAAGGTACTAACAGCTGCCTGGCTAGCCACTTAGCATTAAGAGGTTAGTGTTACGACTGGCTGGCCTGGTGTCAGGATAATGTGCCTGGGTGGGATATGATGCTACATGTCTGTGGCATGATGCCCCAGTACTATAAACTGTCACACTGCAGACATTGTAGCAATATTACTGAAAAATTGTTAAAGCTATGGTAAAAATCCAAATCGTACATGCATACCTCATATATATTGATTGTATCAGGCATTATTTATTTGCACCATTTTGAATCAGGATATAAATAAATTCATGGTAGTTTTCCACTTACTCTGCACATTTTTAATGATATACAATACAAATTTCATAATTGAAGTTTAGTCATTTGAACATTTTGTTATCCATTTCATGTTAAATTCTGTTACTACTTTTGGCACTTGCTGAGATGGCCTGATCCAACTCATTTTTTGCCTTATTATTTTCATGTATTAATGGTGGTGACATGATCATTAATGTCTGACATTAAAAAAATGTGGGAGAGAATAATATGTTGGTCCAGTGAAACCATTGTCCATCCATTCTCAAAGTTTGTTGTTGGCCTTAGAGACAGTGACCAATATCTTAACTCTATATGTTATTTCATCTTAGCAAGTCCAACACCAACCCACTACTCTTTAGCCACTCCTTATGTTTATACTCCATGAAAAGATTTCTGAAGGGTGTTTGTGCAGTTAGTGTTTCTGGTAATTATCATGTCCATAACAATCATTCAAAATTCTTGCACACCCCTTTGCCTATTTCTTGGTGGATTAGATCCTTATAAATTTTCCAGTGTGTAGTGAAAGCACAATCAAGGTTTCATTGAGTCATACTAATTTATACATGAGCCTTGGCACAGACAGTACAGACTTGTAAATACTGATGCATAATTAGCTTAAAATATCTTAACACTTATCATTTATGTAGTATATGTATGTAGGTATGTCTGTTTCTCTCTCTTTCTCTTATATATATATATATATATATATATATATATATATATATATATATATATATATATATATATATATATATATATATATATATATATATATATACACAGTGCAGCTACACTCTAATCAGGGAGTGGTCATATTGTTCTATCAGTATTATCTACCAAATGGTTGAAAATTCAGACATGCTAAGCCAGTTACATGTAAGTAAATTAGCTGTCTTTTGGCAGCCAATTAAGAAATTTTCCAGGGCACTTAAGATTAATCTTTCATTGTGCAGAATTAGATATAGTGGGTTTATGTAGTTGTGTCCCCCTCTTTATGGGCAAGTGGAAAACACCTTATATACTAGATTATAAATCGTATCCAGCTGCAGACTGCACAGACCCAGATCTACCATTCCACATAATGTTCTGTTTGTTAGGATTAATCAGTAGAACAAACAACATAGACCATGATCTGCAGGTGCTTTATTATGCTACAACAGATCTGGATCTTCCTTGTTTGTATTTTGACTCTACTTGTGAACAGTTATCAATGGTACATTAAAACCCTGTCATGCTAAATTTATCCAGTGGTATTAAAGGAGATAGCAATTAGGATAAAGATTAATTTAGTACTTTCAAGAGAATAGAATACAAATTGAATTATACACAGGACACAATAATGAAACACTTAACTAGGACATGAACAGTGCAAGGTAACTGACAGGCATGGCTATTCACAACAGATACTTGTTTGTGTATTGATGTTTAGGGGTAAGAAATTATACTTACTTTCATGCTAAAAACAATAAGGCTTTGAATTAAATTTGATTGAATATTTTGTTGTTTTAGTAATCATTTTTTCAATAAAAACTTGCTAAATCTTTTTTCTATGTTATAATTTGGATGCACATGGTAGGAATTTTTATAAGGATTATTGACAGTTTTCTTTGTTAGTAACACATAAAAAAAATTAAAGAGATTTCTGATACTTATGCTCAAAATAATGTGAAATGAAGCTAATTTTGCAAACTTTTAAATTAAGAACATATATGGGGAAAACATTAATTTGTAATTCCATTGTGAAAAATGACTGGTATAAAACTATACTTTTCCAGGTTGGTAATTTTTTAGTTTATGTGGAACAGTATGTGCTTTTTCACTTTAAGAAATATAATTCATTCACATTGTCACAAAGTACACCCCACTTGCCCCCATTTAATCCCACTCTTTGACAACGATGATTTACATGAATGATATAGTGTTATAGACCTGTTCAGTTCAGTTAGTAATCTGATATTATTAAGTGACACTGACTGATATAGCCAATATGGTATAGTTGTCTTTAAAGTGGTCCACTGTTTGCTTTGGTGCTGTTAGAGTCACGTATTTGATTGTATGAAGGAAATTGAGATTTTGGAATGATTTGACAGCTATGTAATGCTATGTAATTGTGTGACTTTTTTTGTTTAATGTCTCTCCTAGATTATAGTGCTGACTATCATTTGTTCCTTAGTATAACCTGATGATACCAGAGGTATTTTCAATTTAGAATGCTTTGTTATTATTTTACTGGAATGAAAATATTGGATGAGTTTATTTTTGGTTTAGTAGTTTGTTCCAAGTGTGTATTATTAATTTAAAATGTGTTATATATAACCTGAGGCTGTTAGTAGACCCTTTCATTCAAACAATGCATTTGTAAATGGAATCTCTCAGCCCTTTTAATTGTCTGGTTCTATAACTTTTTATGACATGCAGATAAAATTAAAGTAACATCTCAAACAACCAGGCCAAGTTTTTCACCTGCAATCCAGCAACTTTAATACAGAATCAGACATTAACTAACATTAGCTGGATTTGTAAAAAATAGTTTAAAAAAATGTAACACCAATCTTCCTACCCTGTTTTTTTTCCCCCACACCATTAGCAGAAATATGCATACATTTTGTAGGCCTCATAAACATGTCAGGCATTGTCATCCTTCAATCATCATCAACAGTTGCTATTTTTAACTTCTCAGAAACCACTGGACCAATCACATAAACTTGTCAGAATGGTTGAAAATAACCAGATCTTTAAAAATCTCAAAACAGTTGTTTTAAAATATATGCAATGAAATGCATTTTACTGACCCAGATTTTTGGCCCACTGCTGTTGCATTGGACTATTAGGCAGTCAGCCAGGTGAATGGTCTCAGACCCTTTTTGGCCTCTTGTTAAATTATTATCCCAGCACTTTTGAATAAGCCAATGTATGGTAGGGTAGGGTAGGGTAGGGTAGGGTAGAGTACAGTATGGTAGGGTAGGGTAGGGTAGGGTAGAATACAGTAGGGTAGGGTAGGGTAGGGTAGGATAGGGTTATTTTACTACAATATGTATATAGGCACATGAGCAAGGTCCTTAAACTCTAGGACACTATTAAAGGCAGAAACATGAAACAATGGTAACTGGTAGACTTTATAGAGACTGCAAGTGGCAATTATACATGTACATAGATTTAAATAAAAAGTAAAAAACTATGTGTTGGATGTCCAAGGATTGGCATGTGTGACCAATGAGCCAATTGTCACACTTTTCAGACTGGAACCACAAGGTCATACACCTTGGCCTTTATCAGCACAAGGCCTTGGGTCATAGAAAATGTTGAGGTTCCCACCTCTGTGAAAGAGAATTACATTCTATAGGTGTGTGAAGTTCTTAAAATGTAAAGGACTTGACACATGGTCCATCACTTGGAAACTATTGAGATTCACTATGGCCATACTTATTGCCCACAACAAGACAAATACATGTACACTGGATTTTATCATTTGGTCAATCCTTACCATCAGGACCTGTCCTAGAGCTCCAACTTCAAAGTGGAGTCCAGAATGTGGAAGGGCATTGATTTGTGTTTTTACAAACACAGAATTGTAAGTATTTAACAATATAGAACTAATGATGAATTATTTTTATAAATAATTTATATCACCAGAGTGTCAGTTAATAATAATAATAATAATAATAATAATAATAATAATAATAATAATAAGCCTTTATTTTTTAGAATGACACAGTAAGTAGAAAAATTATTCTCCCTTTTGGCTCTCAATTATTTATATATGTACAGGCAAATATATTAATACATTGGGGAAGCAAACAGAAAAAGTACAATGGATTGGTGTGTATAAGAGAAACTAAGTATGGATTCAGCACATGCAGCATTGTGTACACCAACATGCATACTAAAAATGTTTTCACACACACATACATATCTATACTGATTTACATAATCTTTATGGTGATAAAGTGTTGCACATTAATTGGTTGGTTAGTGTTGTAATGGTTCTTGAAATACACTGTTGGCTATATGGTAGGTGTGACAAATTGTCGGTGCAAAAAAAAAACACACCAACCTCTTTCACTACAGTTCATTGCTAGGGATCATGTTGCTAGGGAATGATCTCCGCAGTGTAATTTACCCAGTGTGGATAGATAGAAAGAAGAATGCAGATCACTGAACAAGTATATTGAAGAAATAAACACGAAGAGCCCCCTTTCAATGAACAAATATAAAATTTAATCAGTTATCAACAGAATTTAAAATGAAAAGAAATATAAAATTTAATCAGTTATCAACAGAATTTAAAATGAAAAGAAATCAATGACTTAGTTACAAAAGAAGGAAAAATGGTAGTAACATGTACTCAAATAAAAAAAGACAATACAAATTTCTTTAAATGTAAAATTACTTTCAATGTTAACTTGCTATCCTCATTGCCAATGAGATGTGACCTTTGAGTGTAAGATCATAATGCATATTAGTTACATACATCATTGCCCCATGTAATGTTATCATGTAATACACAATTTGCAACCAGATCATAATGCATAGACAGTTACATACATCATTGCCCCATGTAATGTCATCACATAATTCACAATTTGCAACCAGATCATAATGCATATTAGTTACATAACATCATTGCCCCATGTAATGTCATCATGTAATACACAATTTGCAACCAGATCATAATGCATATTAGTTACATAACATCATTGCCCCATGTAATGTCATCATGTAATACACAATTTGCAACCTGATCATAATGCATAGACAGTTACATACATCATTGCCCCATGTAATGTCATCATGTAATGCACAATTTGCAACCTGATCATAATGCATAGTTACATACATCATTGCCCCATGTAATGTCATCATGTAATACACAATTTGCAACCTGATCATAATGCATATTAGTTACATACATCATTGCCCCATGTAATGTCATCATGTAATACAATTTGCAACCAGATCATAATGCATATTAGTTACATAACATCATTGCCCCATGTAATGTCATCATGTAATACACAATTTGCAACCTGATCATAATGCATAGACAGTTACATACATCATTGCCCCATGTAATGTCATCATGTAATACACAATTTGCAACCTGATCATAATGCATAGACAGTTACATACATCATTGCCCCATGTAATGTCATCATGTAATACACAATTTGCAACCTGATCATAATGCATAGACAGTTACATACATCATTGCCCCATGTAATGTCATCATGTAATACAATTTGCATCCTGATCATAATGCATAGACAGTTACATACATCATTGCCCCATGTAATGTCATCATGTAATACACAATTTGCAACCAGATCATAATGCATAGACAGTTACATACATCATTGCCCCATGTAATGTCATCATGTAATACACAATTTGCAACCTGATCATAATGCATATTAGTTACATAACATCATTGCCCCATGTAATGTCATCATGTAATACACAATTTGCAACCCGATCATAATGCATATGCAGTTACATAACATCATTGCCCCATGTAATGTCATCATGTAATACACAATTTGCAACCAGATCATAATGCATATTAGTTACATACATCATTGCCCCATGTAATGTCATCATGTAATACACAATTTGCAACCTGATCATAATGCATATGCAGTTACATACATCATTGCCCCATGTAATGTCATCATGTAATACACAATTTGCAACCTGATCATAATGCATATTAGTTACATAACATCATTGCCCCATGTAATGTCATCATGTAATACACAATTTGCAACCTGATCATAATGCATAGACAGTTACATACATCATTGCCCCATGTAATGTCATCATGTAATACACAATTTGCAACCAGATCATAATGCATAGACAGTTACATACATCATTGCCCCATGTAATGTCATCATGTAATACACAATTTGCAACCAGATCATAATGCATATTAGTTACATAACATCATTGCCCCATGTAATGTCATCATGTAATACACAATTTGCAACCTAATCATAATGCATATTAGTTACATAACATCATTGCCCCATGTAATGTCATCATGTAATACACAATTTGCAACCTGATCATAATGCATAGACAGTTACATACATCATTGCCCCATGTAATGTCATCATGTAATACACAATTTGCAACCTGATCATAATGCATATTAGTTACATAACATCATTGCCCCATGTAATGTCATCATGTAATACACAATTTGCAACCTGATCATAATGCATAGACAGTTACATACATCATTGCCCCATGTAATGTCATCATGTAATACACAATTTGCAACCAGATCATAATGCATATTAGTTACATAACATCATTGCCCCATGTAATGTCATCATGTAATACACAATTTGCAACCTGATCATAATGCATAGACAGTTACATACATCATTGCCCCATGTAATGTTATCATGTAATACACAATTTGCAACCTGATCATAATGCATAGACAGTTACATACATCATTGCCCCATGTAATGTCATCATGTAATACACAATTTGCAACCTGATCATAATGCATATGCAGTTACATCATTGCCCCATGTAATGTCATCATGTAATACACAATTTGCAACCTGATCATAATGCATAGACAGTTACATACATCATTGCCCCATGTAATGTCATCATGTAATACACAATTTGCAACCAGATCATAATGCATAGACAGTTACATACATCATTGCCCCATGTAATGTCATCATGTAATACACAATTTGCAACCAGATCATAATGCATATTAGTTACATAACATCATTGCCCCATGTAATGTCATCATGTAATACACAATTTGCAACCAGATCATAATGCATAGACAGTTACATACATCATTGCCCCATGTAATGTCATCATGTAATACACAATTTGCAACCAGATCATAATGCATATTAGTTACATAACATCATTGCCCCATGTAATGTCATCATGTAATACACAATTTGCAACCAGATCATAATGCATAGACAGTTACATACATCATTGCCCCATGTAATGTCATCATGTAATACACAATTTGCAACCTAATCATAATGCATATGCAGTTACATACATCATTGCCCCATGTAATGTCATCATGTAATACACAATTTGCAACCAGATCATAATGCATAGACAGTTACATACATCATTGCCCCATGTAATGTCATCATGTAATACACAATTTGCAACCTGATCATAATGCATATGCAGTTACATACATCATTGCCCCATGTAATGTCATCATGTAATACACAATTTGCAACCAGATCATAATGCATATTAGTTACATAACATCATTGCCCCATGTAATGTCATCATGTAATACACAATTTGCAACCAGATCATAATGCATAGACAGTTACATACATCATTGCCCCATGTAATGTCATCATGTAATACACAATTTGCAACCTAATCATAATGCATATGCAGTTACATACATCATTGCCCCATGTAATGTCATCATGTAATACACAATTTGCAACCAGATCATAATGCATAGACAGTTACATACATCATTGCCCCATGTAATGTCATCATGTAATACACAATTTGCAACCAGATCATAATGCATATTAGTTACATAACATCATTGCCCCATGTAATGTCATCATGTAATACACAATTTGCAACCTGATCATAATGCATATGCAGTTACATACATCATTGCCCCATGTAATGTCATCATGTAATACACAATTTGCAACCTGATCATAATGCATATTAGTTACATAACATCATTGCCCCATGTAATGTCATCATGTAATACACAATTTGCAACCTGATCATAATGCATAGACAGTTACATACATCATTGCCCCATGTAATGTCATCATGTAATACACAATTTGCAACCAGATCATAATGCATATTAGTTACATAACATCATTGCCCCATGTAATGTCATCATGTAATACACAATTTGCAACCAGATCATAATGCATAGACAGTTACATACATCATTGCCCCATGTAATGTCATCATGTAATACACAATTTGCAACCTGATCATAATGCATATTAGTTACATAACATCATTGCCCCATGTAATGTCATCATGTAATACACAATTTGCAACCAGATCATAATGCATAGACAGTTACATACATCAATGCCCCATGTAATGTCATCATGTAATACACAATTTGCAACCAGATCATAATGCATATTAGTTACATAACATCATTGCCCCATGTAATGTCATCATGTAATACACAATTTGCAACCAGATCATAATGCATAGACAGTTACATACATCATTGCCCCATGTAATGTCATCATGTAATACACAATTTGCAACCAGATCATAATGCATATTAGTTACATAACATCATTGCCCCATGTAATGTCATCATGTAATACACAATTTGCAACCTGATCATAATGCATAGACAGTTACATACATCATTGCCCCATGTAATGTCATCATGTAATACACAATTTGCAACCAGATCATAATGCATAGACAGTTACATACATCATTGCCCCATGTAATGTCATCATGTAATACAAAATTTGCAACCTGATCATAATGCATAGACAGTTACATACATCATTGCCCCATGTAATGTCATCATGTAATACACAATTTGCAACCTGATCATATTGCATATTAGTTACATAACATCATTGCCCCATGTAATGTCATCATGTAATACACAATTTGCAACCTGATCATAATGCATATGCAGTTACATCATTGCCCCATGTAATGTCATCATGTAATACACAATTTGCAACCTGATCATAATGCATAGACAGTTACATACATCATTGCCCCATGTAATGTCATCATGTAATGCACAATTTGCAACCTGATCATAATGCATAGACAGTTACATACATCATTGCCCCATGTAATGTCATCATGTAATACACAATTTGCAACCTGATCATAATGCATATGCAGTTACATACATCATTGCCCCATGTAATGTCATCATGTAATACACAATTTGCAACCTGATCATAATGCATATGCAGTTACATCATTGCCCCATGTAATGTCATCATGTAATACACAATTTGCAGCCTGATCATAATGCATAAACAGTTACATACATCATTGCCCCATGTAATGTCATCATGTAATACACAATTTGAAACCTGATCATAATGCATAGACAGTTACATACATCATTGCCCCATGTAATGTTATCATGTAATACACAATTTGCAACCTGATCATAATGCATAGACAGTTACATACATCATTGCCCCATGTAATGTCATCATGTAATACACAATTTGCAACCTGATCATAATGCATATGCAGTTACATACATCATGGCCCCATGTAAGTAATGTCATCATGTAATACACAATTTGCAGCCTGATCATAATGCATAGACAGTTACATACATCATTGCCCCATGTAATGTCATCACATAATTCACAATTTGCAACCAGATCATAATGCATATTAGTTACAAAAAATCATTGCCCCATGTAATGTTATCATGTAATACACAATTTGCAACCAGATCATAATGCATAGACAGTTACATACATCATTGCCCCATGTAATGTCATCACATAATTCACAATTTGCAACCTGATCATAATGCATATTAGTTACATAACATCATTGCCCCATGTAATGTCATCATGTAATACACAATTTGCAACCTGATCATAATGCATAGACAGTTACATACATCATTGCCCCATGTAATGTCATCATGTAATGCACAATTTGCAACCTGATCATAATGCATAGTTACATACATCATTGCCCCAAGTAATGTCATCATGTAATGCACAATTTGCAACCCGATCATAATGCATATGCAGTTACATACATCATTGCCCCATGTAATGTCATCATGTAATACAATTTGCATCCTGATCATAATGCATAGACAGTTACATACATCATTGCCCCATGTAATGTCATCATGTAATACACAATTTGCAACCAGATCATAATGCATATTAGTTACATAACATCATGGCCCCATGTAATGTCATCATGTAATACACAATTTGCAACCTGATCATAATGCATAGACAGTTACATACATCATTGCCCCATGTAATGTCATCATGTAATACAATTTGCATCCTGATCATAATGCATAGACAGTTACATACATCATTGCCCCATGTAATGTCATCATGTAATACACAATTTGCAACCAGATCATAATGCATATTAGTTACATAACATCATTGCCCCATGTAATGTCATCATGTAATACACAATTTGCAACCAGATCATAATGCATAGACAGTTACATACATCATTGCCCCATGTAATGTCATCATGTAATACACAATTTGCAACCTGATCATAATGCATATTAGTTACATAACATCATTGCCCCATGTAATGTCATCATGTAATACACAATTTGCAACCCGATCATAATGCATATGCAGTTACATAACATCATTGCCCCATGTAATGTCATCATGTAATACACAATTTGCAACCAGATCATAATGCATATTAGTTACATACATCATTGCCCCATGTAATGTCATCATGTAATACACAATTTGCAACCTGATCATAATGCATATGCAGTTACATACATCATTGCCCCATGTAATGTCATCATGTAATACACAATTTGCAACCTGATCATAATGCATATTAGTTACATAACATCATTGCCCCATGTAATGTCATCATGTAATACACAATTTGCAACCAGATCATAATGCATAGACAGTTACATACATCAATGCCCCATGTAATGTCATCATGTAATACACAATTTGCAACCAGATCATAATGCATATTAGTTACATAACATCATTGCCCCATGTAATGTCATCATGTAATACACAATTTGCAACCTGATCATAATGCATAGACAGTTACATACATCATTGCCCCATGTAATGTCATCATGTAATACACAATTTGCAACCAGATCATAATGCATAGACAGTTACATACATCATTGCCCCATGTAATGTCATCATGTAATACACAATTTGCAACCTGATCATAATGCATATTAGTTACATAACATCATTGCCCCATGTAATGTCATCATGTAATACACAATTTGCAACCTGATCATAATGCATAGACAGTTACATACATCATTGCCCCATGTAATGTCATCATGTAATACACAATTTGCAACCAGATCATAATGCATAGACAGTTACATACATCATTGCCCCATGTAATGTCATCATGTAATACAAAATTTGCAACCAGATCATAATGCATAGACAGTTACATACATCATTGCCCCATGTAATGTCATCATGTAATACAAAATTTGCAACCAGATCATAATGCATATTAGTTACATAACATTATTGCCCCATGTAATGTCATCATGTAATACACAATTTGCAACCTGATCATAATGCATATTAGTTACATAACATCATTGCCCCAAGTAATGTCATCATGTAATACACAATTTGCAACCTAATCATAATGCATATGCAGTTACATCATTGCCCCATGTAATGTCATCATGTAATACACAATTTGCAACCTGATCATAATGCATAGTTACATAACATCATTGCCCCATGTAATGTCATCATGTAATACACAATTTGCAACCTGATCATAATGCATATGCAGTTACATACATCATTGCCCCATGTAATGTCATCATGTAATACACAATTTGCAACCTGATCATAATGCATATTAGTTACATAACATCATTGCCCCATGTAATGTCATCATGTAATACACAATTTGCAACCTGATCATAATGCATATGCAGTTACATCATTGCCCCATGTAATGTCATCATGTAATACACAATTTGCAACCTGATCATAATGCATATTAGTTACATAACATCATTGCCCCATGTAATGTCATCATGTAATACACAATTTGCAACCAGATCATAATGCATATGCAGTTACATCATTGCCCCATGTAATGTCATCATGTAATACACAATTTGCAGCCTGATCATAATGCATAGACAGTTACATACATCATTGCCCCATGTAATGTCATCACATAATTCACAATTTGCAACCAGATCATAATGCATATTAGTTACAAAAAATCATTGCCCCATGTAATGTCATCATGTAATACACAATTTGCAACCTGATCATAATGCATAGACAGTTACATACATCATTGCCCCATGTAATGTCATCATGTAATACACAATTTGCAACCAGATCATAATGCATATGCAGTTACATACATCATGGCCCCATGTAAGTAATGTCATCATGTAATACACAATTTGCAGCCTGATCATAATGCATAGACAGTTACATACATCATTGCCCCATGTAATGTCATCACATAATTCACAATTTGCAACCAGATCATAATGCATATTAGTTACAAAAAATCATTGCCCCATGTAATGTCATCATGTAATACACAATTTGCAACCTGATCATAATGCATAGACAGTTACATACATCATTGCCCCATGTAATGTCATCATGTAATACACAATTTGCAACCTGATCATAATGCATAGACAGTTACATACATCATTGCCCCATGTAATGTCATCATGTAATACACAATTTGCAACCTGATCATAATGCATAGACAGTTACATACATCATTGCCCCATGTAATGTCATCATGTAATACACAATTTGCAACCAGACCATAATGCATATTAGTTACATAACATCATTGCCCCATGTAATGTCATCATGTAATACACAATTTGCAACCTGATCATAATGCATAGACAGTTACATACATCATTGCCCCATGTAATGTCATCATGTAATGCACAATTTGCAACCTGATCATAATGCATAGTTACATACATCATTGCCCCATGTAATGTCATCATGTAATACACAATTTGCAACCAGATCATAATGCATATTAGTTACATAACATCATTGCCTCATGTAATGTCATCATGTAATACACAATTTGCAACCTGATCATAATGCATAGACAGTTACATACATCATTGCCCCATGTAATGTCATCATGTAATGCACAATTTGCAACCTGATCATAATGCATAGTTACATACATCATTGCCCCAAGTAATGTCATCATGTAATGCACAATTTGCAACCCGATCATAATGCATATGCAGTTACATACATCATTGCCCCATGTAATGTCATCATGTAATACAATTTGCATCCTGATCATAATGCATAGACAGTTACATACATCATTGCCCCATGTAATGTCATCATGTAATACACAATTTGCAACCAGATCATAATGCATAGACAGTTACATACATCATTGCCCCATGTAATGTCATCATGTAATACACAATTTGCAACCAGATCATAATGCATATTAGTTACATAACATCATTGCCCCATGTAATGTCATCATGTAATACACAATTTGCAACCTGATCATAATGCATAGACAGTTACATACATCATTGCCCCATGTAATGTCATCATGTAATACACAATTTGCAACCTGATCATAATGCATATTAGTTACATAACATCATTGCCCCATGTAATGTCATCATGTAATACACAATTTGCAACCTGATCATAATGCATAGACAGTTACATACATCATTGCCCCATGTAATGTCATCATGTAATACACAATTTGCAACCTGATCATAATGCATAGACAGTTACATACATCATTGCCCCATGTAATGTCATCATGTAATACACAATTTGCAACCTGATCATAATGCATATTAGTTACATAACATCATTGCCCCATGTAATGTCATCATGTAATACACAATTTGCAACCTGATCATAATGCATAGACAGTTACATACATCATTGCCCCATGTAATGTCATCATGTAATACACAATTTGCAACCTGATCATAATGCATAGACAGTTACATACATCATTGCCCCATGTAATGTCATCATGTAATACACAATTTGCAACCAGATCATAATGCATATTAGTTACATAACATCATTGCCCCATGTAATGTCATCATGTAATACACAATTTGCAACCTGATCATAATGCATAGACAGTTACATACATCATTGCCCCATGTAATGTCATCATGTAATGCACAATTTGCAACCTGATCATAATGCATAGTTACATACATCATTGCCCCAAGTAATGTCATCATGTAATGCACAATTTGCAACCCGATCATAATGCATATGCAGTTACATACATCATTGCCCCATGTAATGTCATCATGTAATACAATTTGCATCCTGATCATAATGCATAGACAGTTACATACATCATTGCCCCATGTAATGTCATCATGTAATACACAATTTGCAACCAGATCATAATGCATATTAGTTACATAACATCATTGCCCCATGTAATGTCATCATGTAATACACAATTTGCAACCTGATCATAATGCATAGACAGTTACATACATCATTGCCCCATGTAATGTCATCATGTAATACACAATTTGCAACCTGATCATAATGCATAGACAGTTACATACATCATTGCCCCATGTAATGTCATCATGTAATACACAATTTGCAACCTGATCATAATGCATATGCAGTTACATCATTGCCCCATGTAATGTCATCATGTAATACACAATTTGCAACCTGATCATAATGCATAGACAGTTACATACATCATTGCCCCATGTAATGTCATCATGTAATACACAATTTGCAGCCTGATCATAATGCATAAACAGTTACATACATCATTGCCCCATGTAATGTCATCATGTAATACACAATTTGCAACCAGATCATAATGCATATTAGTTACATAGCATCATTGCCCCATGTAATGTCATCATGTAATACAGAATTTGCAACCTGATCATAATGCATATTAGTTACATAACATCATTGCCCCATGTAATGTCATCATGTAATACACAATTTGCAACCTGATCATAATGCATAGACAGTTACATACATCATTGCCCCATTTAATGTCATCATGTAATACACAATTTGCAACCTGATCATAATGCATATGCAGTTACATACATCATTGCCCCATGTAATGTCATCATGTAATACACAATTTGCAACCTGATCATAATGCATATTAGTTACATAACATGATTGCCCCATGTAATGTCATCATGTAATACACAATTTGCAACCTGATCATAATGCATAGACAGTTACATACATCATTGCCCCATGTAATGTCATCATGTAATACACAATTTGCAGCCTGATCATAATGCATAGACAGTTACATACATCATTGCCCCATGTAATGTCATCATGTAATACACAATTTGCAACCTGATCATAATGCATAGACAGTTACATACATCATTGCCCCATGTAATGTCATCATGTAATACACAATTTGCAACCAGATCATAATGCATATGCAGTTACATACATCATGGCCCCATGTAAGTAATGTCATCATGTAATACACAATTTGCAGCCTGATCATAATGCATAGACAGTTACATACATCATTGCCCCATGTAATGTCATCACATAATTCACAATTTGCAACCAGATCATAATGCATATTAGTTACAAAAAATCATTGCCCCATGTAATGTCATCATGTAATACACAATTTGCAACCTGATCATAATGCATAGACAGTTACATAACATCATTGCCCCATGTAATGTCATCATGTAATACACAATTTGCAACCAGATCATAATGCATATTAGTTACATAACATCATTGCCCCATGTAATGTCATCATGTAATACACAATTTGCAACCTGATCATAATGCATAGACAGTTACATACATCATTGCCCCATGTAATGTCATCATGTAATGCACAATTTGCAACCTGATCATAATGCATAGTTACATACATCATTGCCCCAAGTAATGTCATCATGTAATGCACAATTTGCAACCCGATCATAATGCATATGCAGTTACATACATCATTGCCCCATGTAATGTCATCATGTAATACAATTTGCATCCTGATCATAATGCATAGACAGTTACATACATCATTGCCCCATGTAATGTCATCATGTAATACACAATTTGCAACCAGATCATAATGCATATTAGTTACATAACATCATGGCCCCATGTAATGTCATCATGTAATACACAATTTGCAACCTGATCATAATGCATAGACAGTTACATACATCATTGCCCCATGTAATGTCATCATGTAATACACAATTTGCAACCAGATCATAATGCATATTAGTTACATAACATCATTGCCCCATGTAATGTCATCATGTAATACACAATTTGCAACCAGATCATAATGCATAGACAGTTACATACATCATTGCCCCATGTAATGTCATCATGTAATACACAATTTGCAACCTGATCATAATGCATATTAGTTACATAACATCATTGCCCCATGTAATGTCATCATGTAATACACAATTTGCAACCTGATCATAATGCATAGACAGTTACATACATCATTGCCCCATGTAATGTCATCATGTAATACACAATTTGCAACCTGATCATAATGCATATTAGTTACATAACATCATTGCCCCATGTAATGTCATCATGTAATACACAATTTGCAACCTGATCATAATGCATATGCAGTTACATACATCATTGCCCCATGTAATGTCATCATGTAATACACAATTTGCAACCTGATCATAATGCATAGACAGTTACATACATCATTGCCCCATGTAATGTCATCATGTAATACACAATTTGCAACCTGATCATAATGCATAGACAGTTACATACATCATTGCCCCATGTAATGTCATCATGTAATACACAATTTGCAACCAGATCATAATGCATATTAGTTACATAACATCATTGCCCCATGTAATGTCATCATGTAATACACAATTTGCAACCTGATCATAATGCATAGACAGTTACATACATCATTGCCCCATGTAATGTCATCATGTAATACACAATTTGCAACCCGATCATAATGCATATGCAGTTACATACATCATTGCCCCATGTAATGTCATCATGTAATACACAATTTGCAACCTGATCATAATGCATATTAGTTACATAACATCATTGCCCCATGTAATGTCATCATGTAATACACAATTTGCAACCTAATCATAATGCATATGCAGTTACATACATCATTGCCCCATGTAATGTCATCATGTAATACACAATTTGCAACCTAATCATAATGCATATGCAGTTACATACATCATTGCCCCATGTAATGTCATCATGTAATACACAATTTGCAACCAGATCATAATGCATAGACAGTTACATACATCATTGCCCCATGTAATGTCATCATGTAATACACAATTTGCAACCTGATCATAATGCATATTAGTTACATAACATCATTGCCCCATGTAATGTCATCATGTAATACACAATTTGCAACCAGATCATAATGCATAGACAGTTACATACATCATTGCCCCATGTAATGTCATCATGTAATACACAATTTGCAACCTGATCATAATGCATAGACAGTTACATACATCATTGCCCCATGTAATGTCATCATGTAATACACAATTTGCAACCTGATCATAATGCATAGACAGTTACATACATCATTGCCCCATGTAATGTCATCATGTAATACACAATTTGCAACCTGATCATAATGCATATGCAGTTACATACATCATTGCCCCATGTAATGTCATCATGTAATACACAATTTGCAGCCTGATCATAATGCATAGACAGTTACATACATCATTGCCCCATGTAATGTCATCATGTAATACACAATTTGCAACCTGATCATAATGCATAGACAGTTACATACATCATTGCCCCATGTAATGTCATCATGTAATACACAATTTGCAACCTGATCATAATGCATATTAGTTACATAACATCATTGCCCCATGTAATGTCATCATGTAATACACAATTTGCAGCCTGATCATAATGCATAGACAGTTACATACATCATTGCCCCATGTAATGTCATCACATAATTCACAATTTGCAGCCTGATCATAATGCATAGACAGTTACATACATCATTGCCCCATGTAATGTCATCATGTAATACACAATTTGCAACCTGATCATAATGCATAGACAGTTACATACATCATTGCCCCATGTAATGTCATCATGTAATACACAATTTGCAGCCTGATCATAATGCATAGACAGTTACATACATCATTGCCCCATGTAATGTCATCATGTAATTCACAAGCAGGTCATAGTGCACTTGGTTCTGTGTTCTGCTGTTGTGTCAATATATTACTCTATGGCAAAGTTTATTTTGGTGGCTATGGTGGCAGTTAGGTTTTTGGTGGAGGAAGAATGATCAATATTAGCAAGCTTACTCGAATACCCACAGTGGTTAAATCAAGACTTGAACTCATGTGGACATAGGTGAGAATGTGAGTGATTTGTAAATACTGGTACCTTAGAATATTGTCAACCCAGTTACACTACTCTATAGCAAAATTATCATTGCTGGTATGTAGTTGGATGCAAGATTTAACAGTGGAAGGAAATAGATAATATTAAATATTGCAGTGTAGCATAACATTTGTTGATATTCATTTGAATTTTGTATTGATTCTAACCTACATACCAGGGTATACGTCAGGTCCAACTGCAAACAGGTAGACCCTCATCTACTATTACATATTGAAACAACACATCAGTGGTTATGTTCCTCTGATTAGGTCTAACAAACTGGATAGATACAGATCTGCTGGTGCAGGTGTATTATACATGGATGTGGTTGGATCTAATTTGTATGATGGTATGTACACAACATTATATGTGCAATTATTTGAATTTATTTTGCATGGATTTATTTTTACAATTATTTATTTGTTCTTGGCTAAATATTTCTAATAGTATGTTTTCTTTTTCAGTTGGACCACCATATACATTTAGATTCAAGGTTAAATTTTATTCCTCTGAGCCAAATAATTTACACGAAGAACTTACTAGGTAAGCTGTAAACTGCATTCAAGCAGGTTATAAACTCGTTGACTTTTTTTTGTTTCAGGGATCAAATTAAGGAAGACAAAAAAGTGGATTATTTTAAAAAAATATAATAGAATGGTCATTTATATACTCCATGTGTATGTACCAAAAGGAGTTTTTTTTTCATTTTATTTATATTTTCTTAAGAAGAAAATGTATTCATTGTAATGGTTTTAAATCTGCATGAAGAACTTTACATTTAGACCTAATTCATAATAGAGATTAGCCACTGGCAGGTCAGTTTTTTTTTAATGTACATAGGTAACTTTTGAAGGATTTTTTGAACCAATTACAAAAAGGAAACCTGCATCATGTTATAGTTTTATAATTTTCTGACTGATTTTAATGGAGTTGGAAACTTTTCCTTTCAGTTGCATTAGAATTTCATTGTAGTGTAATTGAATAATTTGATGCACTGATACACTGCAACTAAATTTGGTGTCAGGCTTTATGAAAACCTTGGTCTAGTCTTACAACTTATACCTTCACTGGATTATGTTGGGCAGACAACCATATCATGTTTGCTCATCTCTAGATTTCATTAGTATTATATTATTAGTATTATTAGTATTATATTATTAGTATTATTTTATTAGTATTATTATTATAAAGTATGGTTCAGGTTTATAATGTGGAAGTTGCTTATCAGATTATTAGGACAGTTGTGTTCAATCTGGGTAAAAAATAATTGTCCCCATCATTTTTATGATGAGGTAGTTTAATATTAGCTAAATAACTTTGAAGGACTACTTGGATTTAAATGGAATTTAGTTTGAGGTTTTATATTAGGACTAACAAGTCATTATTATTTGTATGGCCCTTGTTTAAGTTTGCTCCTGCATATAGAATGAAACTTCAATACAACTATACTGGTTGGTACATCCATTGTGTATGAACACGTTTTCTGCAGTTCACTGATCAGGACATATTGCATACCTGTCAGGGCAGGGTACTGGTTGCCAGTCTGTGAAGGTTGCTGGTTGCCTCTCAGGACAGGATGCTGGTTGTCTACAGGGTGCTGGTTGCCCATCAGGACAGGGTAGTAGTCAGTCTGGGCAAGGTACTGGTTGTCGGTCAGTACATGGTGTTGGTTGCCCATCAGGATAGGGTGGTAGTCAGTCTGGGCAGAGTGTTGTTTAACAGTCTGGAAGGATGTTGGTTACCAGTCTGAGCAGAGTGCTGATTACCACTCTGTGCAGAGTGCTGGTTACCAGTCTGGGAATTGTGCTGATTGCCTCTCAGGACAGGATGCTGGTTGCCAGCCTGGACAGGGTACTGGTTGCTTGATGGGGCATTTAAACAGTGAAGTCTCACCAGAGGATACCCTGTCTATGAGAGAGTTTTATTCATTATACTGGTACATTTAAGATAATATTTGACTGCAAGTGACCAAAGTGGTAAATTACGCTAAGCTGATGCCCCAAACTGCTCATGTAGATTGTTACTAAATGTTTGCACTTAGAATGTAACCAGAGCAATGTAGAAATAAGTTAGGTACAATAGTGCATATGTTTAGGTGTTTTTTTCACTTGTTTCTTTTTGCCATACATAATTTCAAGGTAATTTTATTATAGGTATCAGTTTTTCCTGCAATTAAAGAATGATATCCTGTCTGGAAGACTTCCATGTCAATTCAACACAACAGTGGAATTGGCAGCTTATGCATTGCAGTGTAAGTATTTATTGGTTTCTTTTGCAGTATATTGATAGGTCTTTGGCAGTGTAAGTAAAGTATTTATTGGTTTCTTTTGCAGTGTATTGATAGGTCTTTGGCAGTTTTAAAACAAATCTTTGACATTGTATCAGCAGTGAAGTCAGGCATCCTAAAAATGCCGGAAAGGGGTACATCACAACTGAGTTTGTAAAAAATTGTATTGATTGTTAGAATGGTTATAACATAAACTGCATAAAAAGTTATGGAAAAACAATTTTGTAAGAAAGGAATTTATATATATTGGTGATGGCTTTTTACCTCTGCCAGTCACATCAGTTGACAAGGTTGTTTAAAGATATCATAAGTGTTCAGACAACAAACCAGCAGAAATGAAGTTAGACCACGTCACTGCCTTCAGTACAAATATCATCTTGCAAAAAAAAAATTACTTGCAAATCTTTCTTCATCTTTGTTGAAGCCATCTTGAAAAACACATTCAATTTGAGGTAGGTATTTACTGCTTATTTTGATACAAGGAGTAAGTTTTTTTTTTTTAAAGAAATGCCATTTACCTGGTGTGGTGAGTTTGTAATTAAATCTCACAAGGCAATTTATCTCCCCAGTGTGAGTGATATTTAGGGATGCAGGTTCACTCCTCTTATCTTTCTTGGAGATCTTTATGCACAAAGTCATTGTACAAATTTTATTCCATTTGACCAATTAAAGGATTTTAGGATTTAAAGAATTGTATTAGTGGTTGTTTCTTTAAAGGCTTAATCTTATTTATGCCTAATTTAAAAAAAAATCTATTGAAATTTGTTTGAGTGTGCCATCATATTTTCAAACCTTATGTTTATTTCTTCATTAAATCCCTTTTCTATTTAGGAAATTACCACCTTGTGTCAGATGGAGGGAAGAATTAAAAACATTTATTCCCAACATAACCCCAACCTCACATAATTTTAAAATATAGAATAGACCCTCAATATACAGTAAGTCATTATTAATAAAAGTCAATACACAATTAGGTCATAAAATTCAGTGCCAGGCATGTAACCAGACATTTTTCCGATGTTTGCATTTTAAATAGACTGGAAGAGGAAAAAAACTTAAACAATGTTTTTGTTTTAACTCTCTGTTTTATGCCTTGTCTCTGAGAGAATGCCATTTTATTTTTATTGATTACAGTGTACATTATGTCATCTTCAAATTATTGCTCACAAACCACAGCTGTCTATAGACATAGTATAGCTACATGTACAAAATGTACATGTAGCTATACAGTGTACAGTGTGTGCAGCATCTGCTATAACAATTAAAGTCCAACAGTTATTTTGTTAACTCATCAAGGCCAGAAGTTTATTTTCATATTCACTTAAGATGGGGGTAGAAGAAAACGTTTTCTTGTTATTTCTGCTTGAAACCAAGCACATCAGATTCAGAGAGCAGATGGGTGAAATTTGGACAAAATGAACTAATTGATTTTTTTCCTGCTTGTTCTCATTTACCCTAAATTTCTACATCACCTGAAAATATATGACATTTGGTCAGGTTTGCTGTAGATCTGATGAGAGGAAGTCTAAAATTTGACAAAAAAGTTTGGTCCTAGAACTAATGTCTTTTTGACTTAAGAAAAAAAATCTCAAAATTGTGTTTTAAGATGGTCTATTTTCTATATGTGTGTTGAATTTCAGAATTATGGTACATGGCATCAGTGTAAAAGCTACATCATTTTTCTTTTCTCTTATACCAACCACTTGAGTCAGTCATGAATCTTGATGGCGTCATCCTAAATGGATACTACTTCAGGATGCAGAATTAAATCTTTGAGTCTTAACGACTTAATTGTGTATGGATTTGTAACTTAAGCATTCTAATGCAGAGATCAAATATGGTTAGTTGAGGGTTTTATTTAGCCCATGTAGAGTTTACAGTTTTGTCAAAGCATTAAGAAAAAATAGAACTGCCTAGACAAACAATAACACAGAACTGCCCAAACTTCAGGTAACAATGGCATCAAATAAAGTCTTTACCTGTTTTGATTTTTCAGCTGAGTTGGGGGACTTTGATCCCCAAGTCCATACTCCAGGGTACATTTCAGAGTTCCATTTCGTTCCTAATCAGTCTGAGGAGATGGAGCTGGCCATTTACAACCAGTATCAAACTTGCAAGTATGTACCACATTAGTATTGTAATTTACAATGCATGGAACTGTTTTTTTGTTAAGTTTACTCAATTTATATGTATTTTGTCAATGTCAGCTTTTTGTTTAGCAGCCCCCTAAACATTAAAGTGCTTGATTTTAAAGGGCTTTGCTGAACAGAGATCCCTGTGTAAATATTGTGATTTTTAATGCCTTTTTTAGTTCGACTGTTCAAAAATTGAAGAGCATGTGTGAAAGCCTTTCAACTGTCATCTAGCATCCATTAACACAAGTTGTTTTGCTTCTCAACAATTCAGAATACTGCCATCAAACTTTACAGACTTGTTCATCCCAGTGTAGTTGTGCCGCTCAGACATTTGGTATGATCAGGGGTGTCAAAATCAAGTTGTCCACAGACAAGTACTTGTCCATATAATAGACCTACTTGTCCATATTTTTATAATTAAAACAAATAGTGAAAGATAGGACATAAAAAAAATGTTTACTTTTGTTAAGCTGCATCATCAAAATTCGGGGCCTCGAGTGGTCTAAAGCACTCTCCGTTACGGATCACTGCCATCTTACCTCTGTCTTCGTGGGTTCAAGTCCAAGATTCAGCGAATGTGGATATGTGAGAAAGCTTGCCAGTAGCTTCTTGTGGGTTGGTGTTTCTTTCTGCATATTTACTGGTTTCTTCCTCCACCATTAATACTGGCTGCCATGTTTAGCCTATCTTGTGCTCTTCTGAAAAATGGTGTTAAACCCAACAACAACAACAACAACAAAAACAACCATCTAAATGCATGCAGTATGGACATGTGACATGTAGAATATAATGCATATATCAACTTGTGTTTTTTTTTACTACTGTGGTCAGGGTCTACAAATCTAACACAAATGCATTCTTGGTCTGTAACTGCTGTATCAGTACTATCATGATGATAATGAATTTAGCAATTTTATTCTTGACATATTTCAGTAGCATGTCAGATATGCTGTTGATGGAATCTGAATGCAGGTCTGTTGATGTAATCAGTTCCAAGTTCAAACTCCATTTTTTATTGGAACCTCACCAAAAAAAATCATAGTCTGAAAAAGATTTTCTTTGTATGGCAATGTCATTTCCTGTGTAAACAACTTGTAATGCTCTGCATGACAATAGCATTTGCTATGTAAACAACTTCTTGTAATGCTCTGTATGACAATGGCATTTGCTGTGTAAACAACTTGTAATGCTCTGCATGGCAATGGCATTTGCTTTGTAAACAACTTCTTGTAAAACTCTGCATGACAATGACATTTGCTGTGTAAACAACTTCTTGTAATGCTCTGTATGACAATGGCATTTGCTGTGTAAACAACTTGTAATGCTGTTTTGCAATGGCATTTGCTGTGTAAACAACTTCTTGTAATGCTCTGCATGTGAATGGCATTTGCTGAGTAAACAACTTCTTGTAATGCTTTGCATGATAATGGCATTTGCTGTGTAAACAACTTCTAGTAATTCTGTTTGGCAATGACATTTGCTGTGTAAACAACTTCTTGTAATGCTCTGTATGACTGGCATTTTCTGTGTAAACAACTTCTTGTAATGCTCTGCATGGCAATGGCATTTGCTGTGTAAACAATTTCTTGTAATGCTTTGCATGGCAATGGCATTTGCTGTGTAAACAACTTCTTGTAATGCTCTGTATGGCCATGGCATTTGCTGTGTAAACAACTTCTTGTAATGCTGTTTGGCAATGGCATTTGCTGTGCAAGCAACTTGCAATGCTGTTTGGCAATGGCATTTGCTATGTAAGCAACTTCTTGTAATGCTCTGTTTGGCTCATATTGTATTTATTTCATCAGTCTTAATCACCTACATCTTTATTACAGATTAGCTTTTTATTATCAAATGTTAACTGTCATGTATTGAGCTTTGCACTTTATGGGTGTGTTAACAGTGTCTTTTCTTGTGATAACCTTTCCTGTAAACAACCCCACAGGTTTTGTCTGCAGTTGAGGGGTATCTCTTGTGTATATTACAAGATGCAAATGTTCAGTCTTTGTTGTCAAGGAAACAGCCAAGAATATTGTAACTCTTCCTCTTTTTAAAATGATTTTCCCTGTCATAGTAAATTTTAGATGTAGCCCATTTTGTTTTTTTTCATTCAGCTTTTCACCATTTGGCACAGTCTTGATAAAAAAAAAATCCATCCAGAAAATTCCATATAGTAATGCATAATGGTTTCAAGGAGTGCAATAATTGTTTCAGAACAACAGATTCCTCAGGGAACTCATGACCTCAATCCAGTGAAATTCATTCAAATGTAACCATCAAAAGATATCACCTAAACCAATACTGTCTGCATTAATTGGTTATATCCATGGAATCTGAAGCTGGTTTCAGTCCTAGTCAATAAATTTCAGAATACATTATTTTAATGTACAATGCATGTGGTACTCCCTAGTAAGTATAAATGGTACTTGTGTACACATTGCTCCGACAAAACAGGAACTACTGCACTTACAAGTTACAGGCCACAGTTTACTAGTCCACAGACAAATAACCTTGCAAGAGTTTCTCATCTGTAAGAAAAAATTTCCAGTTTTGGACAATACTTAGAATGGATTTCTCCACCCCTGTCCCAAGTGTACAGTCAGATTAACATTGAGTTTTCCTTTAAAGGCAGTAATATGATATCTAGTTTATAATCAAAATGGTGCTGATCTGATCTCCAATATGAAAATATCACTCATCCTACTTAGTGGAAAGTAATATTTGATATGGGACTTTCATCACAAAGTCTTTGTATGATGTTGGTTGTGAATGAAAACCATTGTACGCAGGCATCCAGTATGTCCCTTGCAGCAGCCATCTTGAAAATGTTAGTATAGTTACTCAATATCAACAGGAGCTTTTCATTAAAAGACTTCTCATGATATCTAGTTTGTCCTAAATCGTGACATTCAGCAAGGCCAGCATATCAGCCATCTTGAAAATCTTGTTCTTACTGCTTCTCTTGAATTGAAAGTCGTACCAGCACAGGGTTTTCACCAGAAGACCTCTTCTGGTGTCTGGCAGGTCATAAATGAAAATTATGTTGCTCAGCCACAGTGGTCATCTTGAGTTGTCACTTCACCTGAATTGATGGTCATCTCAGCATGGGTGTTTTCACCAAAAGAAGGAATGTAATTATCTAGTTCTTATATAGTCTAGTTGGTCCTGAATGAAAAAGGATGCTGATCAGATGTCTAGTTGGATCTAAATGAAAATAGTGCTGATCTGATGTCTAGTTGGTCCTAAATCAAAAAGGATGCTGATCTGATGTCTAGTTGGTCCTAAATGAAAAAGGATGCTGATCTGATGTCTTGTTGGTCCTGAATGAAAAAGGATGCTGATCTGATGTCTAGTTGGTCCTAAATGAAAAAGGATGCTGATCTGATGTCTAGTTGGTCCTGAATGAAAAAGGATGCTGATCTGATGTCTAGTTGGTCCTAAATGAAAAAGGATGCTAATCTGATGTCTAGTTGGTCCTGAATGAAAAAGAATGATGATCTGATGTCTAGTTGGACCTAAATGAAAAAGGATGCTGATCTAATGTCTAGTTGGATCTAAATGAAAAAGGATGCTGCTGTCTAGTTGGTCCTGATCTGATGTCTAGTTGGTCCTGAATGAAAAAGGATGCTGATCTGATGTCTAGTTGGACCTAAATGAAAAAGGATGCTGAAAATCTTAATATTGTTCCACCTCCAGAATATTAAATTATATCATGATGGGGGTTTCTGTTTTGTTTGAAATAAAATTGTGGTGATATGATTTCCACTATTGCCACCAGAGTGGCAATCCTGAAAACCTTGTCACTACTCCTAGAGGATAGGCCATATCAACAATGCGTTTACACCAGAAAAATAATCTTCTGATATATTGTTTGTATTAAATGAAAATGGTGTCAATATGATATCCTGTTTGGCGATCATGAGTCTGCCTTGTGTCTCCCTGCAGGGCACAATAGATGTCCCTCCTTGAAATGTCAAGATAGGGCAGTCTGCTAGCGGGTTCGTCCCAACAACCCCTTTGAGTGGCTTAAGGAGTGATAACATGTCTCCCTTACATGAGAGAGTGGGAAGGACAGTCCTAGCTTGCAAGTAGGCTCAGGATGACAATTCCATCTTGGCAGACTCAGATGAGTTCTCTTAGGAACTGTTGGTGATGGTCCCCCACCCCTGCCATTGATGTCACTTGCTCCTTCCATCTTGCCAGGTCACATATCAGAAGAGGAGTAAGTTTTGGCATTCAGTAAGGCAGTAAACAAAGCTTACTATCTCTTTTCCCCTGACTTATGACCTTAGCCTTTTGGCACTCAGGAATGGCTTTCCTTGACTATATCTTGTCCAGATCTTCTATTGCTCAAACACTGTGTGATGGTCAGAAAGCTTGCTCAGAAGTTTTTCTAGGGCCAAGAGTTTACCAGGCAGCAGAAGGGTGGTCAGTCCCATCTTCTGTGCTTTGTTTGCAGGTTTCTGACTCCAGCTACAAAGTTTATTCTAAGGCTTGACCCTTTAAGTCTCCTCCAAAATAATGAGATATCACAAGCAGGAATAGAAACAGGGGCCTTATAACCTTAGAGGCCTTTTGTAAGACCCACGCTTTAGTATGTGCAGATTATTTCATCTTCATTTAGTCTCTTGTTGCCAGTAGAGCTTTGTCATGTGCTGTCTATGTCAATGGCACTCTCAGAGAAGCTTCTTCACTCTTGTAGGGATGCTACTTTTAAGACACTGAAGGTCTTGCTGGACCAATTCAAATTCCCAAATCCTACTCATTTCTGTATATTGATGCAAAATAATTATGGATCACGTGGAGCCAGAGGGTGTAGTTTTCCTGGGATTTTGGTCCTGGGAATATGTAACCCTTCATATGAACAACTTGAAGATATGGGCAATGTTCCTAGCCTTTCAGGGTTGTGTCAGCCTCTTACATCATCATAGATGTTATGGTTACCTTAAACAGCATGTCAGTAGTATCATATTTAAGGTGTCAGGAAGGTACACAAGCTTTGCATGGAAGTCTGGAAGCTGCTCTGATGTGCAGTTTTGTAGGTGATACTCTACATTTTTGTTGTATTTGAGCACAAAGAAAATCCTGGCAGACAGTCTGTTTAAAGGAGATTATGTGATTTTGGTGGCAGACAGTCTATTTAGAGGGGATTATATTATGTGATTTTGGTGGCAGACAGTATGTTTAGAGGGGATTATATGATTATGGTGGCAGACAGTCTGTTTAGAGGGGATTATGTGATTATGGTGGCAGACAGTCTATTTAGAGGGAATTATGTGATTTTGGTGGCAGACAGTCTGTTTAAAGGAGATTATGTGATTTTGGTGCAGACAGTCTATTTAGAGGGGATTATATGATTATGGTGGTAGTCAGTCTATTTAGAGTGGATGATGTGGTTATGGTGGCAGATAGTCTGTTTAGAGGAGATTATGTGATTTTGGTGCAAAGGAGATTATCTGATTATGGTGGCAGACAGTCTATTTAGAGGGGATTATATGATGATGGTGGCAGACAGTCTATTTAGAGGGAATGATGTGATTTTGGTGGCAGATAGTCTGTTTAGAGGGGATTATGTGATTATGGTGGCAGACAGTCTATTTAGAGGGAATGAGGTGATTTTTGTATCAGATAGTCTGTTTAGAGGGGATTATATGATTATGGTGGTAGATAGTCTATTTAGAGGAATGATGTGATTATGGTGGCAGACAATCTATTTAGAGGGGGGTTTATATGATTATGGTGGCAGACAGTCTGTTTAGAGGGAATGATGTGATTTTGGTGGCAGACAGTCTATTTAGAGGGGATTATATGATTATGGTGGCAGACAGTCTGTTTAGAGGGGATTATATGATTATGGTGGCAGACAGTCTATTTAGAGGGAATGATGTGATTTTGGTGGCAGACAGTCTATTTAGAGGGTATTATATGATTATGGTAGCAGACAGTCTGTTTAGAGGGGATTATATGATTATGGTGGCAGACAGTCTATTTAGAGGGAATGATGTGAGTTTGGTGGCATACAGTCTTTTTAGAGTGGATTATATGATTAACCTGGCAGTCTGTTTAGAGGGGATTATATGATTATGGTGGCAGACAGTCTGTTTAGATGGAATGATGTGATTATGGTGGCAGTCAGTCTATTTAGAGGGAATGATGTGATTATGGTGAAATGGTCTCCACATCAGTCATTAGCAGTTACTTTTCTGTTTGTGAGGGAGGGAGACCCTTGTAGGACTTTTTCTCTATAAGGCTGAACAGCAAGCTCTTCTTTAATGTCTGGCTAATATCATTTAAGAGGGCATGTGTTGTGGGCATAAGTATATGTGCATCTTCCCACCTTCAAATTAATCCCACAGGTGCTTCAGAAAGTCAGGATCTCCATTGTTTGACTCTTCCTGGTAGCCCCCCCCCATGCCATTGTTTGTGGTTCATTGACCTACTTGACCTGTTGGCTGGGGTCTCTCTGCCACAGTCTACACATTATCCAACTACATTCTCCAGGCTAGGCTATTTCCATGATTTGCAATGAAAAATGGAGAATCTTCTGTAATTGGTGCATTAGAAAACATTTTGATTTTAGCCTGTCTCTATTTCAGTGCAGTTGCAGATTTACTTTACATCTCTTCCATTTTAAGGAAAGAGAATGCTCTGCTGTTTATCTGGCTGAGAGTCAGCTATCTACCTACTGAGATGCACAATCTCAAGTCATATCTGTGCAGAGGATGGTCAAAATAGGCTGTTAGGACCTCGTGCTACCTTTAAAGAGTCCTCTCTTCCTACCTGTCCTCTCTTCCTACATTATGTCTAGGTGAATTGTCTTCACTATCAAGAGTTTTTCAGCCCCTCACTGAGAGGGGCCTTTATTTAATGATTATATAAGCCCATAATGTTAGTGCTATTGCTACATCTTGGGCCTATTTGAATCACTGCTTTGAATGATATTATGAGAGCCATATTTTGTCAGTCCTTTGCTACCTTGATTTATTGGGCCTCCTCATTGTGATGTTACAGCATTTGGCCCAACCTTGGTCAGGTACACTACTACAATAAAGTAAGTGCAAATGTTTTTTTTTACCAGATTTGTTGAGGCTATTAGCATCCCTCCCAATTAGTAAATTCAACAATTCAATAGTTATAAATAAGGTATTAATGCTTTAAAATGTGGCTTTTAGGGGCATAAAACAAATTTAATGATTTAATACTTACCTGCAAAGATTACTTCCTTTTAACCTACTCTGATGTTCTTTACTCTAGGTTTAAGTCAAAATTTGATTTTGATTAAGGGGTTAGGCTGGGATCACATTTTTTTTAAGAGAGAATAGATAGCTAGGATTGGAATCTTGGAGTCCCAGAAAACAAAGCAGTATAGATAATTACTGAATAATCAGAAATAGTTTACTTCCAGAAAATTACATTTCCCTCATCATATTATTGACAACCCAGTGCTGTCTTCAGAGTGCATGGGTGTGATCATATTTTGTTAGGTCTTGGGCAAACTGGTGAATTACAGGTGATAATACAAGTGTGCACACATTTTTTTGTGATATGCAGTAAAATACCACAGATTGTCATAAGTATCTAATTCCTAATGTTTACTACAGGGGACAGAATCCTGCTACAGCTGAGCTGAACTTCTTGAACAAAGCCAAGTGGTTAGAGATGTATGGAGTGGATATGCATATAGTTATGGTATGTAACTGTATTGTGTTATTTAATGTAAGAGAAATACAATGTTTGAGATTTCCAGATATAGTTTTCCAGACTTCAAGTAGCTTTTGCAGGGATTATTTCTCCTACTACTACAGTGCTATGCAACTGGGGTTGCTCCCAGATTTTCACACATCCCCTGTGATTGAGATATATATGTAAGAGTTCAAGTTTTCCGGTGTTAAATGTTCAGTTATGATGTTTGATAATAAACTGTTATAATTTTAGAATGTTAATGGTGGTCTTATTGTTGGAATTTAAAGTTTATCAGTGAGGCTGATGTGTTGCTTTTAAAATGTTTTTTTTGTTGTCGTACATGAACCATTTCATCCTCAAATTATTATGGACAGAAAAACTTCCATCTTTATGCACTTATAAGTCAAGTCCAGCTGTTAACAGCACAGTATTCTATGTCATTGTATAATATGTCAGCTGATCTGTGACTGTGAAGTCTTCTATGTATTGCATAATTTGTCAGCTGATATGGGACTATGCAGTCTTCTATGTCATTGTATAATGTGTCAGCTGATCTGGGACTGTGTAGTCATGAATATTCATTAGAACAAGCAACATTGACCCTGGTCTGCTCCACATTATGCACTGGCAAATCAGTTTCTGTTTTTTACAGGTAGACTTGATTTATAAGCAATTATATGAAGTTTACTCATTCTAAGACCTGTTAAGAAAATTTTCGAACAACATTTTCAAGCTGATCTTTTATGTGGATGGATGTCACAAGGAATGGGATGCTATCACTGTGCAATCAGTTGTTGTGGATTAAACTGTGGCATTATGGATTAAACTATGCCAAACTTTGATATTTTTATAATCAAATAAGTTGTGACATTTAAAAATGTGTTAGTTTAAAGTTCACCAGTCAGATAGCTTATGAAATTTGAAGATGTGTTAGTTTAATATTTCACCAGTCAGATAGCTTCTGACATTTGAAGATTTGACAGTTTAATATTTTACCAATCAGATAGCTTGTTACATTTGAAGATTTGACAGTTTAATATTTTACCAATCAGATAGCTTCTGACATTTGAAGATTTGACAATTTAATATTTTACCAATCAGATAGCTTCTGACATTTAAAGATTTGACAGTTTAATATTTTACCAATCAGATAGCTTGTTACATATGAAGATTTGACAGTTTATTATTTTACCAATCAGATAGCTTGTTACATATGAAAATTGTTGATATTTCGTCTGTCTTCACATGAAGATGTGTATGTATTCAGAATTATTTTGTAAGTGGAAACAATATTTTAATTTTTTCTTGGAATTTTGATCTTGTAAAAAATAATACAGTACTTATAATGTCTTAAATATTTAATTGTTTTCTGCAATTGTTTAAAATTAGGAATATGCTGCGAGATTGCACACATAAGGATGGTAAAATATGCTGGACTTGTTATAAAAGAAACTTGCAACAAGTGATATAAATCAGTTGACTTATGACATTATATTTTGTTGCATTTAAACTGTACAAGTGATATAGTGATAAATCAGTTGACTTATGACATTATATTTTGTTGCATTTAAACTGTACAAGTGGTATAGTGATAAATCAGTTGACTTATGACATTATATTTTGTTGCATTTAAACTGTGATATAGTGATAAATTAGTTGGCTTATGACATTATATTTTGTTGCATTTAAACTGTACAAGTGCTTTGCTTATCTAGAGATAGCAACTGAAACACTTGGAAATCTGTCTTTATGCCCCCATCCCCCCTGCAAAGAAACGAAAAGCAAAAGACATGGTTGATAAGTACGAGGATAAGTTGATGTTACACAATCACTTTGTTTTTATATCCAGGGCCGAGACAGTAACGATTACAAGCTTGGACTAACACCTACAGGAATACTGGTGTTTGAAGGGGAGCAAAAGATTGGTTTATTCTTTTGGTAAGTACAAGATTTTCATCTGAATGCAGCAAGTATGCATAGATATGATAAAGGTCATTGTCCAAGTTCTTTTTTGTCAAAAAATTTTTTTATAGAGGTGTGAAACTTGAGCATTTGGCTGAAATAATGAACCACTTGAGGTATATCTAACTACAGTATGAAACCAGTATATAAAAAAATATACTGTATATAGTCACATATAAATTGGATCCACCTGCAAGCAAAAGGGACCCAGATCTGCTGTCATATATAATGCACTGGAAAATCAGGCTTGGTTTTTTTGCTCTATGGCATAGTCCTAACAAACTTTGTAGACCCAGACCTGCTTGCACATTATGCAGTGGCAGATCTGGGTCTATTTAGTTTGTAGTTGGATCCAGCTTGTACGCTGGTATATATGATATTGTATTCCTGCCATTTATGGCTAAAACATTTTTTTTTAATTTTGTGCCAGCTCACACAATTATTTTGAAGAAAATGGTACATTAGAACTTTCTTATTTACAGCTGTGTTAACATGTGATGAAAAGTATTTTTCAGAAACTGCAGTCCTACAACTGTAGCAAAATTAAGTTAGATTTCTGTCCCCAGATTTTCATGGAAAATAGAGATATGAAATTCTGTTTTTTCTGTACAGTAACTCCCATAATTATTATTGGATTTAAACTAAATTTAGTATGCAGCATGATCTTAATGATAAGGTTTGTGCATTCTCTGATTGTCATTGTTCTACCAATTAATTTGACAGAGTTGTCCCAGTTCATCAGAGTTGTCCCACTTTAATTCTGGTTATTAATGCATTTCAACCAATTTTAGTTTGTTGCTTGATTTGAGGAGTTGTAAGCATTCTGCATCATTCTGCATCATATTTTAAGCAGCCAGATTGTCACCTTTCTGCCTATTTGTACAAAACTCCCCTTAATTATAGCTACATTTCAACCAAATTATATAGGCTGCATTATAACTAGATTTCAACCAAATTGTTCGGGTTGCTCGACAGTGGTAAGTAAACCTTAAGTAAGTTTGATTGTTAGCATTCTGCATCATCATTTTTGCAGAGTTGTAGCCGAGTAGTCTATTTCAGATCACTGCCATCTTATCTCTGTCTATGTGGGTTTGCATCTTGAGCTCAGCCATTGTGTATATGTGAGAAAGCTTGCCAGTAGCTTCTCATGGGTCAGTTCTTTCTGGGGTTTTCCTGGGTTCTTCCTCCACCATTTATACTTACCACCGTGTATATCCTGTCATGTGCTGAAAAATGGCATTCAACCATATAAATACAACATAAACAACAGTAATTCACCAAACTAGTGTTGGATTTCAAGACAACTTCTTCTTCTTCTTTTTCTACTCCTACGGGAGGTCATGGATTCAAATCCTGGCCGAGTCACACAAAAGACATTAAAAATGGTACTAACAGCTGCCTCGTTTGGCGCTCAACAATAAGAGGCTAGTGTTAGGACTGGTCGCCTTAGTGTCAGGATAATGTGACTGGGTGGGACATCATGCTGCATGTCTGCGGCATAATGCCCCAGTGCTAGACAGTACTGTAAACTGTCACACTGCAAACATCGTATGAAAAATTGTAAAAGCTATGTTAAAAATCTAAATCACACACACACACACACTTATCCTGCTCCTTCTTCTTGTTATTATTATTAATATTATTATTATTATTATTATTATTATTATGATTATTATTATTAGCCATGTATCTTAAGCAAAATTTGATTATATGTGACTCGGTGGCTTAAGAGGTTAAAGCGTCCGCCTTGGATGTGGAAGTTGCAGGTTTGAACCGTAGCAGAGTCATACCAAAGACATAAAAATGGTACTAATAGTTGCCACACTTAGCATTAAGAGGTTAGTGTTAGGAGCTGACCTAGTATCAGGATAATGCGGCTAGGTGGGACATGATGCTACATGTCTTCTGCATGATGCCCTAGTCCTTGACATCACCATAAACTGTCACACTTCAGACATCATATGTGATATGACTGAAAATATTTTAAAGGTATGGAAAAAATCCAAATCAAACACATAATTTGATTATCAGCTTTTTATATCAACATTGTGTGTGTAGTCACTAAATGTTTGACTTGCTTGTTGTATGCAGATTTGTGTTGATGAACCTCACATTGGTTTAGTTGTTGTTGTGGGGTTAACACCATTTTTCAGCACATGATATAATACATGGTAGCCAGTTTAATTGTTGGAGAAAGATTCTTGGGAAGAACCACCGACCCATGGAGACCTACAAGCAAGGCTTCTCTAATACTCACATAGGGTTAACAATGAGATTCAAACCCATTTGGACAGTTGTGAGATGGCAGTGATTGGTTAAGGCAAGTGCTTTAAACCACTCAATCACCTAGGGCTTTACTTGTTACTATAATCTGTAGTGTCTCCATTTACAAATGTACCACGAGTGGCCATGTGGTCTAAAGCACCCTCCATTATGGATCACTGCCATCTCACCTCGTTCTGCATGGGTTCGAGTCTAAGATTCAGCAAATGTGGATTTGTGAGAAATTTTGACAGTAGCATCTCGTAGGTCGGTAGTTCTTTCTGCTGATTTCCCGGGGGTTTTTTTCCTCCACCATCAATACCGGCTTCCATGTATAGCCTAGCATGTGCTGAAAAATGGTGTTAAGCCCCACAACAACAACAAATGTACCTTATTGAGTATCATCATTAGTGTCTCCATTTACAAATGTATCTTATTACAATCATCAATAGTCTCCATTTACAAATGTACCTTATTACACCACTCCTTCGATAACTCGCACCCGGATAACTCGCGAACCCGCTTATAACAAGGTGTCTAGCATGGCTCCCGATTTTTTTCAAAGAAAATATATTATAAAATGTGTTAAACATTAAAAAAGTCGTGATAAGAAATGGTAAATTGGTAAATTAAACCTTGATATATAGCTCGTCTTTATCATCGAAAATGGTGATTACTACCCATAAAGATAGAATCCATATTGTGAAATTTGCAATTTCTAATAAGATATCACATATTATGTTAGTTTTTTAAATAGAAAAATAGCTAACAATACACTGTAAATAAACAGCGCTCAACGAAAAATTCTGGTAAATGCTAACATGTGGCAACAGAATGAAATAAATACCAATTAAATGTCTTGCTAGGTGAAATTCACATTATAATCCTTTAATTTCATCTCAACACTATAATCGAAACATACATATTCTCTTATATGAAAACATGAAAAGAATCAGTCAACCGTCACATCGAAACCGAAACTGGTGAGTACTTTCGTGAGAACATAATTACATGCTTTGTTTTGATCAACTGCTTGGGGAAGTGTTTTGTTGCAATAAAAGAATCAATTATCACTTTGTTTTATCACTTTGAATATGCCTTTTGTATCAAATCAAACAAGGTAAGTACAATAAAATAAAGTTCAAAGGCATGCCAATAGGAGCAAACGTTCTTGTATTCCTTACCGTCAGCAAATTTCATTTTACTTGACCAATTGAAAATATTTTCACCTTTTATGTATTAACATCATTAAAGTATATAATATCAGTAATGTATCATAATCATTTGTAAATGTGACAATGGAGAGCAAAGGAATTAATGAAAGGCATACTTAATGACTGAAAGGTAGTTCATTGATGGGGTATTCATAATGACGAAGCGAGATCAAAAATGTGTAATGAACTGAAAATTGCTGAGTTGACATTTAGAGGTTGGCTTAAGGATGAGCCGAAACTTTGAAATTACTCACATGATGTTCATTCAGATGAAGGGATAAAACGAAAATGAGCATGGACTGCAAGCGATAACGAATTAGATGATGCTGTGTACGCATGGTTCACACAACATGTCACAAACCGAAAGTGTTATCGTGTTCTAATTTAGGTCATTTTAAATTTTTAGACCCATTAATTTCATGTTGGTAATGGTTAACCCTTGTGAATTTTTTTTTTGTCTTCCATTTTACGTCTACCGCTAAAAACATCTACACATCGTTCGATCGACATTGTTTTTTGAAATGTGTCGGTCTTTCGTATTTAAAAAAATGTTTACTTAGAATCATACAAGAAAACTTGAATGTATACCATTCACAGCAAAAATTAGTGACGGTGAAGTTGTACATGTGCTAAGCAAATGGAAACCACGTAGAATAATGTTTTGATGATCAATATACTGCAAGTTATCCTGAAATTAATGTTACTCTGTGATGAAAAAATCAAACAAAGTACACCGATATGAAGAGATATTTATTCACTGTTAATCTTAGCACGATTATTGAGTATTCAACACTGTAACATGCCAAGCCACCCCAACCCCACCCCTTTTGCCAATATGTTGATCCCTTTGTTAGTTTTATTGTTTGTAATAGGTCCATCGATAACTCACGCCCTCGCTTAAATAACGGTCGATGTTTTTGGACCCCGATGTCCGCGAGTTATCGAAGGAGTGGTGTATGTATCATCAGTAGTGTCTCCATTTACAAATGTACCTTATTATGTATCATAAGTAGTGTCTCCATTTACAAATGTACCTTATTACATATCATCAGTAGTCTCCATTTACAAATGTACCTTATGTATCATCAGTAGTGTCTCTATTTACAAATGTACCTTATTATGTATCATCATTAGTGTCTCCATTTACAAATGTACCTTATTATGTATCATAAGTAGTGTCTCCATTTGCAAATGTACCTTATTACATATCATCAGTAGTCTCCATTTACAAATGTACCTTATGTATCATCAGTAGTGTCTCTATTTACAAATGTACCTTATTATGTATCATTAGTAGTGTCTCCATTTACAAATGTACCTTATTATGTATCATAAGTAGTGTCTCCATTTGCAAATGTACCTTATTACATATCATCAGTAGTCTCCATTTACAAATGTACCTTATGTATCATCAGTAGTGTCTCTATTTACAAATGTACCTTATTATGTATCATCTGTAGTGTCTCCATTTACAAATCTACCTTATTGAGTATCATCATTAGTGTCTCCATTTATAAATGTACCTTATTATGTATCATCTGTAGTGTCTCCATTTACAAATGTACCTTATTACATATCATCAGTAGTCTCCATTTACAAATGTACCTTATTATGTATCATTAGTGTCTCCATTTACAAATGTTCCTTATTATGTATCATCAGTAGTCTCCATTTACAAATGTACCTTATTATGTATCATTAGTGTCTCCATTTACAAATGTACCTTATTACATATCATCAGTAGTCTCCATTTACAAATGTACCTTATTATGTATCATTAGTGTCTCCATTTACAAATGTTCCTTATTATGTATCATCAGTAGTGTCTACATTTACAAATGTACCTTTTTATGTATCATAAGTGGTGTCTCCATTTACAAATGTACCTTATTTACCTTATTATGTATCATTAGTAGTGTCCCCATTTACAAATATTCCTTATTGAGTATCATCGTTAGTGTCTCCATATATAAATATACCTTATTACGTATCATCAGTAGTGTCTCCATTTACAAATGTACCTTAGTATGTGTCATCAATAGTGCCTCCATTTAAAAATATTCCTTATTGAGTATCATCGTTAGTGTCTCCATATATAAATATACCTTATTACGTATCATCAGTAGTGTCTCCATTTACAAATGTACCTTATTACGTATCATCAGTAGTGCCTCCATTTACAAATGTACCTTATTGAGTATCATCAGTGTCTCCATTTATAAATGTACCTTATTACGTATCATCAGTAGTGTCTCCATTTACAAATGTACCTTATTACATATCATCAGTAGTGCCTCTATTTACAAATGTACTTTATTGAGTATCATCAGTGTCTCCATTTATAAATGTATCTTATTACGTATCATCAGTAGTGTCTCCATTTACAAATGTACCTTATTACATATCATCAGTAGTGCCTCCATTTACAAATGTACCTTATTGAGTATCATCATTAGTGTCTCCATTTATAAATGTACCTTATTTATTTTATCACCAAAAGTTGCTTTGCCCTTTCATCTTCAAAACTACCTGCATCCAAGGAAAAGTGCCTGATGTCAGTTCCTGGAATTTGCTTGCTGGAGTGTGTTGAAATGAGGTCAGATGTGCTGCATGTAGATTTAATAAATTAGACTTATAATATATATATATATATATATATATATATATATATATATATATATATATATATATTGCAGGCCTAAAATGACTAGACTGGACTTCAAGGGAAAGAAATTGACCCTGGTTGTTGTAGAAGATGATGATGAGGTAACAATCCAGTAAACTTAAGGGAAAAGTCTGACCATCAGACTTGTTAACACAGTATTAATCTGCATTAAATTATAAGTTATTTTACCAGTTTTTAGTGTTGTGACTTTTCCAGTTTTCAAAATGTATTTATAAGAGTGCTACCCACTGGCTTTATCCAGGTATTTTTAAAAAAAAATGAATTAAATCTCTCGCTCTTCTTGAGATGTCACACCAGTGCTTGGGATGAATAGGGATTTTTTAGTCTACATTCCTCGGATTGCTTCTGTATCTTTGCATCTTCTTGATTTATAATTTTTAAGATGGATATGACTAAAATGTGTATAAATAAGATTTCTAGACTTCTTTCAGTTCTAAATTAATTCTTCACTGATGGGGTTTTAACCTAAAAACTTCTTATGTCATATGCTTAGATCTAAAGACCAATGGTGATGATATGAGGTCCAGTATAACTGCCAAAGTGGCCATTTTGACATTCTTATCACAGTTCCACTTGAACAGAAAGTCATACTGACATGGGGTTTTCACAAAAAAGACTTAATGCAATATTTGCTATTTTGACATTTATTATGTCCATTTTGAAAATCTTGTTTTTGCTACTTAAATCAAAAGCCAGTTTGATATGGGGTTTTCATCAAAAAGAGTTCTTATGGTTTCTAGTTGGTCCTGAATGAAAATAATTGACCTTCAATATGGCCACCATCTTGATAATGTTATTTCTTCTCTTCCCAATTGGATACATGGAATTTCCTCCCAAATGGATACATGAGATTTCCTCCTAAATGGATACATGGGATTTCCTCCCAAATGGATACATGAATTTCCTCCCAAATGGATACATGGGATTTCCTCCCAATTGGATACATGGGATTTCCTCCTATATACTTCTTATGATCCTAAATGGTCCTAAATAAATAAATGCTACCACAGTGACTGTCTTAAAAATTTTGTTGTCATGAAAATTCATGAATATTTTTTCAATTTTTCAATCTGTAGAGCACAATTCCCTTCTGTTGCTGTGTTAAAATATCTTACAATTCACCATGATACCTACAATATAGTGATAACACAGACATGATTTCATTATAGTGATAACACAGACATGATTACATTATAGTGATAATGCAGACATGATTACATTATAGTGATAACACAGACATGATTTCATTATAGTGATAACACAGACATGATTTCATTATAGTGGTAACAGACATGATTACATTATAGTGATAACACAGGCATAATTTCATTATAGTGATAATAGACATGATTTCATTATAGTGATAACAGACATGATTTTCATTATAGTGATAATAGACATGATTTCATTATAGTGACAACAAACATGATTACATTATAGTGATAACACAAACATGATTTCATTAGTGATAACACAGACATGATTACATTATAGTGACAACACCGGCATGATTTGATTAGTGCTAATATAATGATTTCATTATAGTGATAATGCAGACATGATTACATTATAGTGATAACACAGACATGATTTCATTATAGTGATAACACAGACATGATTTCATTATAGTGGTAACAGACATGATTACATTATAGTGATAACACAGGCATAATTTCATTATAGTGATAATAGACATGATTTCATTATAGTGATAACAGACATGATTTTCATTAGAGTGATAATAGACATGATTTCATTATAGTAACAACAAACATGATTACATTATAGTGATAACACAAACATGATTTCATTAGTGATAACACAGACATGATTACATTATAGTGATAACACCGGCATGATTTGATTAGTGCTAATATAATGATTTCATTACAGTGATAACATAGACATGATTTCATTATAGTGATAACAGACATGATTACATTATAGTGATAACACAGACATGATTTCATTATAGTGATAACACATACATGATTACATTATAGTGATAACATAGACATGATTTCATTATAGTGATAATAGAATGATTTCATTATAGTGATAACACAGACATGATTTCATTATAGTGATAACAGACATGATTACATTATAGAGATAACACAGACATGATTACATTATAGTGATAAAACAGACATGATTTCATTATAGTGATAACACATACATGATTACATTATAGTGATAACACAGACATGATTTCATTATAGTGATAACACTTATTATAGTAATAATACTGACACTCAAGTCTGTGCTGTTAGGCGTTTGATCACCAGTACATATAATTTCAGGGGAAGGAGCAGGAGCACACGTTTGTCTTTCGCATGATAAATGAGAAAGCATGCAAGCACTTATGGAAGTGTGCTGTGGAACATCATGCATTCTTCAGGCTTAAGGGACCAGTGAAAGGGCCAAATGCCAGGCAGAACTTCTTTAGGATGGGATCACGTTTCCGATACAGGTAAATTTAAGTTTGGATTAGTTCTGTGTTATTTCCTATAATAGTTATGAAGATTGTTAAATAAGGATCATGATATGTCTACATAGTGACTCATTCCTGTGTTTTTATGTAATTAATATACCTTCAAGGTTGTAAATTATCTGTGATATAATATATTATGGAACTAAAATGAAATGCAAAGTTGGTTTCTTAACATCTGTTTCTGTACATTTGGTATGCTAATTATTGCAGTTCAATGATCACCTCATAAAAACCCCACCCTACACCAGTGGCCACCTTTATATGGCCACAATGACTTGTCACTTACAAGTTTATGGACAACCACCCCTCTAATGCAACCAGTATATTAGTGCAAAACTTGTCATTATAATCTGAGGGTCATGGGTTTTTATGCCTATCTAGGGCAACCGATGTTGGCTGCCTTGAAGTGTTTTTTGAGAACAGCATTTGCTTCTCATTTCCACAGCATGATATAGTCAAAATTGTAATAATTGTGCCAGAAGATATCAACAAAACCAAAACCAATAAATATTTGGTCCCTTAATTATTGGTCAGGAATTGCATTTAGGTCAGTTTCCAGTCACTTTTGTGTGTCATTTGCATTCCATCAACAGATTTCTGGTTTTGATATCAACTTGCCATAATACATATGCACCCTGCTTTGTTTGTCTAAGTGACCAATCTGTTACTGTTATGTTCCACATGATAATTTCATAAATCTTGAGCAAAGTTTGGGTCTCAGTGTCTTAAAGAAGATAAATTATTTCATAACTTTAATGATTGCAAAAACCTGGAACAAGAAAATAACCCACACCTACTGGTGGGGGACTAAGTCAAACTTCATAAGATGCAAGAGGTAAAATAGTTATTTCATTAACTTGAAGTGCGAAATAGTTCTCGCATGAAAAATATGTTGATTTTTATTTAGCTAGATCTAGAATGGAAGCTCAGAATTCAAGATTGTTGCAACCCAGAGAAGGGAAAATGTTTTCTAATCATTGCATTTGGGGTTTAAAGAGGTCACTGACTCAAAGATAAAATTTTTGTTTGTGAGATAGATTGAAGAAATTAATTGATACAGGGGTCCAGAGGTTAGCATCTACAAGAAGGAAAATGTCTATATTAGAATACTTGTACCAACATACAGCACTTTAAACACAAGATAACTATATAATGTATGGTTCATTGTATTTTCATTTGGTTTTTTTACCATTATATTTCTTCAGGTTTAGGAACAGTTTTTGGAGTCTTAACCAGAGAAGTTTGTTCTAGGTTTATAGGAAACAGTGCCAGGGCTTTTCATTCGGGCAGAAAATATTCAGAAGCAAATTGAGGAGATAGGTAGTCTGCATTTTTAGGATATATTTTTCATTGAGACTGATTCCTGGTACCTATTTTATTTTTGACTCCACCCCCCAGTTCCCATGATAATAAACATTTTGTCTCATTTTAGTGGAAGGACAGAGTACCAGACTGCTTCTTTGAACCGTGCTCGCAGGAGTGTTCGCTTTGAAAGAAAAGCCAGCCAGAGATACTCTCGGAGGCCAACATTTGAAAAACGGGAGAGGGAGCAGGCCATGAAAAGAGAGGATGAAAGAAGGAAAAGAAAAACAGAAGCTGCTGCTGCAGCTGCAGAAGAAAAGTAAGTCTTAGATAAAACCTTTACTTTTGTTTTATATATATATATATATATATATATATATATATATATATATATATATATATATATATATATATATATATATATATACATACATATATATATATATATATATATATATATATATATATATATATATATATATATATATATATAGTAATCTTTGCTCAAGCTCATTTTCCTACAAAGAAATCTTTCCTGATAAAATTGAAAATTTATAGAATTTTAGATGTTCTGATCTTGCATCAGAAAGATGCTTTGTCTCATGCATGTGTATCTAAATATATATATTGAAGAGTTACCATTGTTTACTTCGTACTAGAAATTCTTTCCTTCTAAGTTGCATTCATTATATTTAGAAATTCATTCATCACCAATATAGTTAGTCATCAAATTTGGAAAACAATTTTAATAATGAAGTTTTAAGATTGTATCATACTAAGTGAGCCACACCTATATCTATTATAATGCCACCAAATTGCTACAGTTTCTTGAGAAGTAATCTCATTAAAGACCATATTCTTTAGTAGGTTCACTTTAGATCAAATAAATGATATTATATATGATAATCATGGTAACAAAACAACAACAGCTATAGAAACAATAACAAAGAAATGAATATTTTTCTACAGGAAGGCCAAACAGAATTCAGTGGAGACAACTATAGGGATAGAGCCAACTCCTGAAGGGGCCAGTGCGTTATCTTCACCTTCAATCACGCCACCTCACTCCCCATCACACCAGAAAATGGTGGGCCCAATGAAGCACCCATCAGGTGCATCAGCTGCAGAAAGGCTGGATTCACTTATCAAGAGCAACCATGAGAAGTCATCCACGTCTTCTGAGTCACCACCAAGCTCACCTGCTGATGAAGCGAGTGCCAGGGTCACAAATGACCTTACCTTGAAAGGTAGGTGTTTAAACTCATTTGCTGTGTTCAAAAATTTTTTAGTACACAAACATTATTTAGTGCAATCATTTAAGAACTTAGACACTTGAGTTAACAATGTTCAAAAGTTTGCCAAAACTAGAACAGGAGAAAAGAGTGAGAATATGATCGTGGGTCAGGCAGTATGACGGGGAGAAATGAGAGACTTGTGTAATGGAATCACTTGGTTATCCTGAAAGTTGACTAATTTTACACACAAATTTAATAGATACTATTCTGCGCTATTTCATTATCTGTTTTTATATTTAGACAACTGTATATAATTAATCTAACTACTTGTATATGTTATATTCACTAAAAATATATTTTCTTTCTAATTAAATGCCTTCCTACCTATCTGTGTGATGTTTTCTGCTTACAGAAGCTTCAGAGATGGCCCAAGCCAAACTGAAGGGTTTGGATGAATCCGTTCACATGAATGTAAATAGCAGGCCAAAGGATGTCAACACATTTAAAAATAACCAGGTCAAATTCGCTGGGGGAGCAGTGACAATTCCCTCAGATCAGATGAAGTGCAATATTTTGAAGGCTAAAATAGAGGAAGAACTTAAGAAAGGTACGAATGTAAAAATCCAGACAGCAAAAGAAGTCTGTTCAAGAAGAATTATTTTTTTTTTTTATAGTATAAATTAAAGTTCTTTTATTTTCAAAAATTGTAAATTAAAGAAATTTCTTTTCAGATATCTAAGTGGAAATATTAAATTTAGATTGATGCTTAATATGATTATTAACAGAATTCAAATCTATTTAAAAATTTTACAATTTCCTCCTCGACCCATTATAAAGATTACATATATTCAGAGAGCAATGAAAATTAGTTTTTGGGGTTAGACAAAGCATATTATTTATGATGTCTTTAATTCTGTTTATCTGCCTGCCACTTACAAATTTGTTTTTCTACACAATGGTTCAAGTTGTCAGTCACATATATTTAACAAATTTTGTGGACAAATTTCATTTGGGAAAAGAAATGGATTTAAGGTTCAAAGGTCAAATGTTCAGAGGTTTTCTTGCATACTATATGCATATTATTTAATTTTGAACCATGAATCTTCCTTAGAGATGTCAAAATAATTTTGCAAAAGTTCTACTGGGCACTTGTCAGGCCTAACAATTGGTTACCTGTGCACTTGATCAATGGGAAATCATACTCAATGTGAACCTGAACTGCTTTGTTGCAGGTTCACATACGCCAAACCATAAAAGAGGTATAAGTGTAGTTATTAATAATATAAGTGACAATAAAGTGTAATCTGAGCATATAAAAAGCAATCTATATATTACATGCCATAATTACAGAAAACTGTATGAGAAAGGTACATTTAAGTTTACCACTTACCTGGATCTGCAGATAAAATTTTTGCCACAAATCTGCTAAATTCATGTGGATTAGTAGTTACTACAAGAGTATAGACTAAAAAAAAAATTCATAAATTATTTATACATATCAATAACTTTAACTAATCTACATGACTGCAGTAACTTCTGTGGATAGTTGTAGTCTACAAATGATGATTATTGTATTATCCTCAACTTGCTATGGCTTGTCCCTTAATGATGGTCTAGTGCAAAAATGTTTTAAGTTAACAAAATCCCTTTCCTCTAACATTTTTCAGTTCTATGACATCCATCTTTTTTTTTGTATTTGGGGAAGGGGTTGCATTTTTTAATTTTTTTTATGATATCTGGCACCATATATTTTTCAATTTAGTCGGGTCTGCTTTGTAAGTAGTATACAAAAAGAACGAATCTATGACAAGTGGTTTCCCATTCAAGAAAAAAAATTTCTTGGTACTGTTTCATGTAAAATTCAGGCAAAATTTACATTTACAAACCTGATTTTTTTTTTAAAAATTTCAATGTTATTAAATAACAAAGATTTTTTTCCCTTATATTTAAATGTTTCAGTAAAAAATTTCATTCATCCTGTATCGTCCATTTTGTTCATTTTTTCCCCAACATGGTATAAGAAGCGCATGTCATGGTAACCAAGTTTTTGTGTCGCATTTGCCATGACAAAAGATATGTCTTGAGTTTTCCACTAATATAAAAAGGTCCAGTAAAGTGAAGAATGGTCCTGACTTGAACTGCCAACATTCACTCCATGGCCACAAATCTTGAGGCAAAAATGGTATTAGTTTAACCGGGCATTTCTATTGTACTGTCTTTTATTTGTATTGTAGTACATATTTCAAATATTAGTTTAACCAGACATTTCTATTGTACTATCTTTTATTTGTATTGTAGTACATATTTCAAATATTAGTTTAACCAGACATTTCTATTGTACTGTCTTTTATTTGTATTGTAGTACATATTTCAAATATTACTTAGTACACTTTCTGTCGCTATTGATGAAAGATATTGACCCCGTTAATGTCATGAGCATCTCAAACGAGTATGTTTAAGTTGCGAGAAAAATCGCACACGAACCATGGATGAGCACAAATTTAAGATGGTCTGGCTTGAAATATCAGCATTGATTCTTAAATTGACATGTGTAAAACAAGGGAAGTGTCCTCCCTTGTATTATTATATTGTACAAGCAAATCATCACCAAACCTATGAGCCTCTGTGATGATGAATAAATGAGCATATGACATGAACTGTAATCATTATTCTGTATCTTGATCTGAACCCGGAAAACTTTTTTTTAAACATGTACCAGGTTGTTCATTTTATTACCCGGGGTATTATCGATGGATGAGTACCGAAGTACCCAGATACCCATCTGCATCTTTAATCTTGATGACAGTTACATCATTAAAAGGATCTCAACTTTATTGCAAATGGACCACTGTTTCATGTTTCACTAACTGTGTTGTAATTTAGTGTTTGAAGGTCACTGTGTACTGCTGGCTTTTTAAAATGTTTTTATACATCTGGTATAAGGTGAATCATGTTATGTTATGGTGTATTTACTTGAGTGCTTTGGTTATTTCTTGGGCACTGTAAATGTTAGTGTCATGAAACTTCATAATTTGTGGCATTTCAGTAGTAATAAGCAAACACTCTTATTTACTGCATGATAATTGGTACTTGGTGTAAGAAATTACCATATGCTTTGTACAGCCCAGGTATGTAATCAGCAATGACATTCTAGTTTTGACAGGTTTTTTTAAAGCCATAATTCATTTTAAAGCTAATTAGCAAGACAGGAAAGAATGTACAATCTATGTGTGATAATATGATGTATAAATTATATCCTCCAAAGAACAAACATTGGTTTCAGTTAATCACATCATTTAGTTTTCCATATGAATTCTTCAAATAATTAGTGACCGAACATAAAGGAACTTGCTGTTACATATTCTGTCACCCATATGGTATTGTATATCTTTTAAACTCTACAACAAACAGAAACATTTTTAAGAAAAATTGTTGGGTAAATATAAAATTGTTTAATTATAACTCTCAACACTATCACGACGAGGGCTGAGAACAATGGAGAAATTGAGCATTGATGAATGTTGATTGCAGATCTGAATGAAATGACTAAATTTGCAGTATCTATTACAGACCTAGATTGCAAGCTTGCATAGGCCAGAAATTGACACTTAAATGTAGAAATGAACAAATAAAGAACCTGAATCCATATAAGTCACTCACATTCAGTAAACTCCTGTGGAATGTCAAGAATAAAACAAATTTCATTTTAATTTGATTAATTAATTTAACAAAATAAACAGTATGAAACATTATAATAATGCAATCACAATATGGAGAAAAAAGTCCATGCAAATTTGGCCTTCGCTTTAAGAAAAAATAAATGATAATACAAAGTGAATCAATTTTTTTTCTTAATTTTTTTGAGATGTGAAGAAATATTGAATTCATAAATTGGAAGCATTATGCATCATCACATGGTGCTTCATGATAGCTCAGTGTTTCCATCTTCACTCCTGAAATATTTCTCTACATATCTACTCAAAAAATGTAGATATTCTGAATATATGTAAAAAAAAGTTTTAAAAAGGGACCAGCAAACTGATCATAATCTTTTATAACAGTTTGGACTTGTTTCAGCCAATGAAAGCAGAAATTTGTTAAAGGTTGTTTTGTGCTTTGTATTTTATATGTTGTGAAAGCTTTAGGATAAATGATTACAAATTAATTCAAAGAACAGCTACAGTTAACATCATTTTGTACTTAAGAGGTTGTGAATTAATCTATCTTTCTTGTTGCCTAGGATCACCAACTGTGGAGCTGCCACCGAAAAGTGTTGAAGATGAAGTTGATAATGGAAGCATTAGGTATGATCATTCAATGTTATATGTGTTTTTGTGTAATACTCCATTGGCTTTTATTGTCTTGCCTGTGTAATCAGATATCAAGATAGGTATTGCTTTCTAGAGTTAAATCAACAAAGTTAAAAATTGTGATCAAGTGTTATTTTAAAGTTTGTGAGGCATTGAAACTTGTGTTTGTGATGAGGAAATCCACCTATCCTTACAAGTTGAAAATTCCTTTCAGAATAAAATCATGAAAATTATTGTGTTTTTCGTGCACCTTGCTTACAAAACGGAGCCTGCCTGCATTACAGCACATCTCTAATTTCCTTTTCTGCATTATTTTTGACCTTTTATCTTCCCCAGCAGTGATTCACACCTGTCATTAGTATGTAAATTCCTAGACATTGAAATATATTTCTTTTTATGCCACATTCTGTTAATTAATAAAAAAAAATGTTATTAGTTTGCTCCATAGCAACTGCATATGTAGTGAAAATATGGCTCTGGTTTGATGAATTTTTTTTTCTTTTTTCTGAAATTAAAAAATATCCAAAAACTTATTACTTTGTAAATTCCTCTTTGAAATTAGATTGCTAGCTAATTTAGATTATCTGTTTTAAATGAATTATTTGTATTTTTGCAAGCTAAATAGATATGACATCATTTTTCTTGACAAATATAAAAAAAAAATATTTGTACAATGAGTTTCTTAGAAAAATTATGCCTTAGGTAATGTCTTCTACTTCTATGCAATTCTAGTTCACTTGGAAATAAGTTGGGAAATATTTTTACCACACTTTCATAAATTTGGCTCAGACCATATCAAAAATAAAATTATTCAGAATTATAAATTGGGGGAGACAATTTTGAAGAACATCATTGTTCAGTTTTTCAAAAAACCCAATAAAATTTTAACTTGTACATGACATTTGTAAATCAGTGTGCAAAACTCCCACAAGGCTGTTGACCTGAGACCATTATTTTCACATCAAGGCAACAGAAAATCTAATTACTGGTCCATCTGGTTTTATAGTCGTGTTCAAGATTAACAGCTATATTCAGACTTTTATTTCTTGGAGTTCAAAACAAATATTTCTTGGCATCCAAGCAAATGCATAAATATCATCACATGAAAAGTATTTTTTTAAATTACATGGTATTTTGAAGGTACATTGGGAACAGTTTTTCATGTTATGTTTGGTATGGCATTTCATTTTATGAGCAGAGGCAATGTGAAAACCACACTAAATTAAGCATCTGTTTAGAATAAGTAAACTTTTTTAAACTGTGTCTTCCAGGACTCATTTTCTTCTGTCTGTTCTTCAAATGTATCATGGTATATACAAAGACCATTTGGTGATGTTAAAATATATTCACTCGATAATTTGTTACAAAATGGTAGAATGCTGTCGGCTTTATCATAGATTCAACATCAGGGTCACATTTTCCAGGCACAGAACCAACATAGATTAAGTTTTTGGTTAAAGTCTTTCTTTACATTCCAAAATCACTAACCTTTGAAGGATTTTATGCTCAGTTTAATCAGTAACTATTAGTCTGCCATCCACACATGCACAATAACTGATACATCTATGGTCATTTGAAAATTGGTCAAGTTTTGGGGAAATGTTTTTATATAGTCACAAGGTCCAAACCCTTAGAAAGTAAAAGTAACCCTTACATGAAAAGTAAAGTCATTTCAGCTCCATGCAACTTGGTTCTCCTTTTATCCCCATAGCAAGGTCCAAACTCTTAGTTGGTTTTCATGGCAAGGTCCAAACTCTTAGTTGGTTTCCATAGCAAGGTCCAAACTCTTAGTTGGTTTTCATGGCAAGGTCCAAACTCTTAGTTGGTTTTCATGGAAAGTAAAGTCCATGAGAATTCATTCATCTCCATGCTCTCCAGCTCGCCTTTTATCCCTGTTGCAAGGTCAGTGTCAGTTAAAAATCATGGTTAAGTTTTCCATTTAAGTTTTCTGTGTGGTCCTCTGCCCCTGTTCTTTGGAGGGATAAGCTTTGTACTTGCACTGAAAAATCAGTAAGCATCGTCTTTTTATTTCTGTGTACCCCCCCATCCCACAGCTTTAAAAGTTAAGGTCATTTAAAAATCTTGATAAAGTTTTCAGTTAATGTTTGTTTTATCAAAGGTCTCAAGCAATGCCAATGTAGCTCTCATACTTGGACTGCAGAGATCAGGAAAGTCACCTTTCATGTCCATAAATCCCAACTCTTCCTTTGCAGAGATCAGGAAAGTCACCTTCTCATGTCCATACACCCCATCCCTCCCTTTGCAGAGATCAGGAATGTCACCTCATGTCCATACACCCCATCCCTCCCTTTGCAGAGATCAGGAAAGTCACCTTCTCATGTCCATACACCCCATCCCTCCCTCTGACCTTTTGGGTCATTATTAAATTATTTTGAAGTTTTCTGTTAAAGATATTCTCTATGCTCATTTGTCTCAAACCATTGGAGGGCTAGCAGTCATATTGGGGGAGTAAAATCAGGAAGCTTGGTTATTTCATATCCATTGAAAGATTCTTTTTCATGCATGTTCAGGATATTTCTGTACCGTCCATAACTACACGAGTCATAGCTACAGTTATAAAGCTCAGACCTGTCATATTCTTACATCCCCACTCTTGGTCTGCCCTTCCTGTATGGGTAGGGTCATTCCAAAGTGAAAATATATCATTAACAAGCAGGAATAATATTTAATTCTTGGAGCTGTAAGTTAGTTTTCGTAACTAACTTCCCTTTTTTTATATTCAGTTTAACTATTGTATTTCAGAGTTACCTGTTGGTAGAACTCTTTGGCCAGTTTTGCACACTGAAAAAAAGTGTCCAGTATTCTAGCAAGTTTTATAAAGATAACAAGTTTAATGCATGTCCACATTTATGCTATTGAAATTTGTTTGCAAATCTTTTATTTTCTGAATAAGTTATTTTCAACCCTTGACTTACCTTGTGCAAACTGTATATTTTTTTTTTGTTTCCTCTTCTTGGCTCCCTTTATGCTTGCTTCTCCTTGCTTGCAGTGAATCTAGCTCTGATGAAGAAGTAGAGAGTAGAAAGGAAGGAAAGAAGGAGAAAAACATCAATGTGCTCAAAGACGAATCTGACATTGATGACAGGTATTAATGGCACTAGCATTCCAAAATGTTTTAATATACGATGTTCCTATATATATTTTCATTTTTTGTATCTGACAAATAAAGTTCATAGAAATCAAATGCTCAGTGTTTCAGCCAGGATGTATATCATTGTAGGATTTGGACCAAAAGAGACAAAAAAAGTGATTTAATACACCATACATGGTGCAGAAAATAGTAAAGCAAATGTTTTATACCTTGAGTCTGTTAAAAGATGTGTCCACCGATCATTAAATGTCTGAATTGCTCAATTATTTTTTAATCAAAATGAGGAAAAAAATCCTCATATGATTGCATTAGTTTCTCTATATAACTAAGTGCATGATGATCAAGAAATAATTGCATACTTAATATATCATGTAACAGTGGTTCAAAAGAAACTCAATATACAACATAATTGAAGTTGTCTTCATGAAAACTTTGAAACAATTTTAACATATTGAGGTAACTTTGAGTTTGGTTTTATGAACTTTTTTAACTAAAAGAAAAATTTTTAATGTTGGAAATTCTCTGAAGACTTTGAGTCACATGATATGTAGCACCATTTGTCATTTGCTAACTTTGCCAAGTTTTACTAAAACAATGGATAACTGATTTTATAACATTTAATTCATGAATTTTACAAATCCAAAAAACAGACATGAATCCCATGAACAAGCTAATAAAACCAACAAAAACTGAGACAAGTGAAATTTTCAGTGAAGAATGATTTGACATTGGTCGGAGAAAAAGAAGAAAAACAGTATTACAACCTCAAGAAATCACTTGAAAGATGAAACTTCAGAAAGACTAATGACTGTAATATTCATAAAATTGTTGACTCCTGTACTGTCAGGATATGATTAGAGGTATCATATAGGAAAAACATAAAGTAAGGCAAAATTGGCCTGTTATGATCACATCAGTGGTCCATTTTCAAATTAGAGGTTCAGGTTACCCCCCCTCTTTTTTATATCAAACTTGGCTGAAACACTGAATTTTGTACAGGAAAGTTTACTAAACTCCAGCATCAATCACTCATCATCTCTTGTATAAGTTGCTCAATAGAGACACCTGTGTCACAAAACTTTGCTTAGTAATGTTAGTAACAAGAGTTCCTGAAGTCTTGCATATATTTATTCCCATTTGGAGTCGAGTAAAGTTTTCGGTTGAAAAGGCCTGATCTTACAGTCCTAATTAGAAAAACCCAAGGACCAGAAAATTCTTGATAAAAGTTTGTGCCCACAGTACTTTGAGTTGTTGATACTTTACTGTAATCCATTTATCTCTGCAAAGCCTGTGGCATGATGTCTACTCACTGTTACTAAGAATTATTTGTATTACTAATAATAGCCACTTTTCTGTATTTAGCTTTATTAAAAAGTTAGATTAGTCATGTAAAAGAACTTTTAACATTTTAATCCCAGAAGGAAATTAGACAACCTCACTTTACATATAGTTTGCCATATAGTTTGCTATTCATTGTAATGCCTAAAATAAAATCATTTCCATAGAAAATGCTAATCAAAGGAAATTCCATGAGTTTTTTCTGTCGAAATGTTTTATGAAATTTTTTTTCCTCATATAAAATATGAAGATAAGAAAGATTTGAAACATTTAAAAATTCAGATTACATGTTTTTTGAATGGCTATTGGGATTTGCTCAAAAAATGTTTAGATTTATTAAAATATTCTAATTTATGTTCATCCCTTTGGTCTTGTTTAATTTCCCATATTACCCTCCTAACCCTCCAAACTTTTAGTATTCTCATTACTTTGATTTTGATTTTCATCTTTATTCACTGTCTTGTAATCACCAAATATTTAATCTGCAGCCATAATTATATTTTTGTGATATCAATGATCAATATACACTTTCAGTAATACTTTATATGAATTTGTGTTATAAATAAGTAGAAATGACAGACATTTAGAATATGTTTATGTCAATTTTATGGATGAGTGTTTTTCATTCCTTAATTAGTGGTACAGCTTTTAGATACATTCCTTTCTCTATCCATATTTATTGTTATATAAGAAGTAGATCTTCTCAGTTGCCTTGCACCTTTCATTTTTCAGAGCTCCACATTCTGGCTTTTGAAGTACACCTTTTAGTAATTGATTCATGCAAACAGTAATTAGTAAGAAAAAAATTAATTTAGTGCTGAGTATGCTGATATATTGCAAACTATGCTTTCTTTGCATTCAATTTTAGTAAAGCTATACAATTTGTATAATAGAATAGTGCATTAAGACTGGTTGTACAGTTTGTATGATACAATAGTACCATAAGACTGGTTGTACTAAACTCCAGCATGTTTTCACCTCCAAGGAAAAATATATGTATTCCATGAAAAGTGAAGTATAGATTGGAGTACACCAAAAACTAGCTTTGCATTCTGCCATCTAACATCGATGTACATTTTGCTTTTTGCATTGTAGTGTGCCACAAATTTTAGAATTGGGAATTATTTTGCTTGTCATAAAAGTAATAGATAATATTATTATATAGTACATATATAATATAAATGGTAAGCAACGATATGAACCCATGTGGGCATGTGGTGAAACGATGTGAAAAAGCACACTGCTTGCAAAAAGCATACAGAAATTGGGAAAATTAAAAGCACACACAGTAGATTTCAGCTCTGGAGTACTTTAAGCCACCTACCCTCCAAGCTACCAATAATGAAGCATTGTTTGTGTTTTTCTTGTTGAACATAACCAGCCATTCTCAGCAAAAGTGACAGTGAAAGAGTATTTCCTGTTGTAAGGAAAAAAATAGACAAACTTTAGTGCCTCCTTAGGTGCTGAAAATTAGCAACAATTTTAGTTACCAAAATTAAACAGTAGTCAAGAAGCCTGAACTGTTTTGAATTTTTTTTTACCATAGCTCAATTGAAGAAGTTCAAGTCTGCCATAGCATCATATGACAAATAGTATGAAGTTTGTTTATATCAGCAAATTTAGCTGCAAATAAGTTTGTACATGTAATCAGTGTAATTAATATTTGATATTTATTTTGGGATTTTCATATAATATGGTATTGATCATCAATGTGGATGGAGCCAGTGTCATGGTATATTGTTTCACTAATTGTGTTTAGAATTCATTAATTTTTATCCCTCTTTCCACTAACTGTGAATCTAGAGGGCTGGCATTTCTGTAACAAACTTGATATTGTGACAGCAGGTCAGGATCTGCACAGATGGATTTGATTTGTATGCATGTAGTTATATAGATTTTAGTTGTATGGTATTAATAACATTTGAATCCATTCATGATCAGTATTTAGCTTTGGAACACAAAACACCTTTTTGAAACCTGTGTAAGTTTCATTTCCATTATTCAGTGCACATATTTATTATTTGTTCTGATATTTTCATGAGGTAGTGCTACATATATACATCATAATCAGTCAAGTCGCATTAATGTCATTGGAACTGATGATGCTTGGTTGCATAGGGTCCGGTTGTTTTAGTTAGTCACTGATTTTATTTTCTTTCAAAAATACTTTTCTTTAATTAAAACTTTCTGCATGTTATTTCTGAGTACTACTTTAACCAAGGGCAAGATCAATCTCCATTCTAACTCATAGCGCTGTCCAATATAAATATTATCATAGCACTGTCTGATATAGATATTATCATAGCACTGTCCAATATAGAAATTATAGCACTGTCCGATATAGATATTATCATTGCACTGTCTAATATAGATATTATCATAGCACTGTTCAATATACATATTATCATTGCTCTGTCCAATATAGATATTATCATAGCACTGTCCGATAAAGATATTATCATAGCGCTGTCCAATATAGATATTATTCATGCATATATTTTTACATGCTGGCTAGAAAGAAAGTATTTCATGTTGTTGCTACATATGAGAAAAATTTATGCAAAATCTCTGCTTTAAATCATTTTAAATATGCCTCCAGAATTGACAAAATTGAATAAGATTAAATATATTGCAGTATTTGTGTATCATGTGACATTCATATTTAAAAGCATCTTAATGTCACATCGTAAAAACAAATGTCAAACTATGATATGATTCAGTGATGTCTGTAAAAGGATACAGGTAGCCACTAAATTTGTGTCCACAATTAAGAGGTGTCTTTTATATGTTGGAAATTTTTTAATGTCAAATTTAGAAAAAGGAATTCATAATTATGTTCTTCATGAAGGCAGGTTGTACTGTACCAGGCAATGTCATTGAACAATTTCCTTGAGGTTCTTAGTGTATTATCAGTCATTGCGATGAACAGACTCTTTGATTTTTATTCACAACTTAAAAATTTTAAGAATGAGAAATCTCATGTCTTTGACTAATATGTCCTGCCTATGGAAAAAAGCCTAAGCATACTTTCAAACCTGCCTTAATGTACCCTTTCTTAAACAACCAGTTTAAGTTCCTATTGCATTAACCAATTTATTCTAGAAATAGACTTTAATTAGGCAACCACCTGTCTTTGTCCCCATTTCTAATTAACCAGAGTCAGCTAATTAAGATAGGCTTGACTGAAATTCAGATTGTATCATAATTTGAATGTGTCATGAATGCTCATTTATGCAAGCTCTTCTGCTCCTAAGCTTATGTATGCAAGCTCTTCAGCTCCTAAGTTCATGTATGCAAGCTTTTCTTCTCCTAAGGTCATGTATACAAGCTCTTCAGCTCCTAAGCTCATGTATACTCTTCTGCTCCTAAGCTCATGTATACAAGCTCTTATTCTCCTAAGTTCATGTATACTCTTCTGCTCCTAAGCTCAGGTATGCAAGCTCTTCTGCTCCTAAACTCATTTAAAATTGTGTAAGCCTTTCCCCTCCCCCATTTTGTGTGGCTTCACAATAAAATGGTAAAACTGACCTTAGAATTTTGATGAGGCACCAAGTTTATCAGTATGTTTGAAAATTTAAGCTTGATATAAAAAAAATAGTTATTCAAGCTTAAACTGAATTAAATTAGATGGCCCCTCTATTTGCATAAAATGAACACAATTTTTTTGTGTTTTACAGTCATCTCCAGCACTCGGACACCACCCATCTTTTGAGGGTATCGACCAGCTCTGCTTCTGGAACCATTCAGAATGGGTATGTTTTGTTTTTCACCACACAGTGATTTAAAATTGTAATCAAAGCTGGATTATTACATTTAGAATATTATTTTATCAACATTCTTTCTGTAATAAACCAAACAAAAGTCTATATTTAATTGACAGAGGTGATTAATTTGTTATTTATCTCATTAGCTTTTTAAATCAGTTGTGTGTGTGTGTGAGAGAGAGAGAGAGAGAGAGAGAGAGAGAGAGAGAGAGAGAGAGAGAGAGAGAGGAGACCTTTGTGGTGATTTTGAAAATCTTCTTGTCACAGCCCTTGATTGCATCATCATCAGGCTTACTCTAAAAGACTTATTCGGATGTTTACTTCATCATAAATGAGGATGGTCAAATATAACCACCAAAGTCATGAAAATCTTGTTAATGCTTTTGATTGAAGACTGCTTTTGATATCTGGTTGGTATGAAATGAAAATGGTGCAGATTTGATGTACAATATGGCCACAACAGGGATGTCTTAATAATTTTGTTATTGTTAATTCTCTGGAATATAAAGTCATTGCCATGGGGGTTTTTGTCACCAGAAGACTTCTTATGTTTTAATAGGTCATAAATAGAAATGGTACTGATCCAACATGACCGCATGGTGGCCATTTTGTCATCACTACTTCCCCAGGATGGCTGGTCATATTGAAAACTATGATTTATAATTGGTACTAAATAGAAATGATATTGATTATGGTATTCATCTAGAAAGCTTATTTTCCTTCAGACAGTTGTATTAACATGCCTTTTTGATCATAAATGAACACGGCAACAATCTGACATCCAAAATGTCCACCACAAAATAATCCTGTTATTGCTGCGAAGTATCAAAGATGGTTTCAAACACTTAACAGTTGCAAGAAAGAAATGGTCTTATCTTGAATTTATGGAAACTCTTTTCAGCCAGTATTGTATTGAGGACTTTTGTTATGACTGTGTTGGAGTGCATATTTTATAACAATAATTATTAACATCTAGGTAACTTAAGCTGTTGGACTTGGAACAAACCAGACCCAGATATGTTGTTGCATAGTGTACTGGCAGATCTCGGTTTATGCAGTTTGTTAGGAGTAATCAATAAAACAAACAACATAGGCCCTGATCTGCTAATCCATTATGTGATGGTAGATGTGGGCCTATGTTATTTATTGTTGGACTTGACCTTTATGAGGGTATATAGTAATCCATTAAGTGATGGTAGATGTGGGCCTATATTATTTATTGTTGGACTTGACCTTTATGAGGGTATATAGTAGATAGAAACTCAAATTACCTGTTGTAAATGTTTCAGTTACGGAAGCTTGGAGAGAAGAAAGGTGAGCTCCAGCAGTGAAGTCTTTATAAGTTCTGTCCCCATCAAGAAAGGAGTTTCACAGGTAGGGTGTTGATCCTATACCATTACATATACATTCCTATTGCTTTGTCAGTCATAGTGTTATGGGGTATGTACAGGTAGGGTGTTGATCCTGTATCATTACATATTGATTCCTATTGTTTTGTCATTGTGTTATGGGGTAGGTACAGGTAGGGTGTTGATCCTATACCATTACATATAGATTCCTATTGCTTTGTCATAGTGTTATGGGGTAGGTACAGGTAGGGTGTTGATCATATACCATTACATATAGATTCCTATTGTTTTGTCATAGTGTTATGGGGTAGGTACAGGTAGGATGTTGATCATATACCATTACATATAGATTCCTATTGCTTTGTCATAGTGTTATGGGGTAGGTACAGGTAGGGTGTTGATCCTATACCATTACATATAGATTCCTATTGCTTTGTCATAGTGTTATGGGGTAGGTACAGGTAGGGTGTTGATCCTATACCATTACATATAGATTCCTATTGCTTTGTCATGCTCTTAAGTGGTATGTACAGCTCTAAATGTTGGTAGCAGTTAAAGAGACATGAATCAAGTTCTTCATTAGCTAAATTACTAGTAGTCAAAGAAACGATTAGATGGGTTATTTCAAAATATATTAAAAAATTTTATATGCAACAATTAAAATACCTTGATATTACTACTTTCTATTTAGATAGGAACTTGCATATTTTTTTCTTTTTTATGCTTTCAAATTATATACAGTTTTGAAAAATATTTGACAAGTTCAAGTGTCATTTTTTTGTGTGGATGTGTAATTTTTGAATCAGTGTCCTCGTGAACATTGTATTCTTGTCATGACCATCATGTTTAGATGTACATCATCCTTAGAGTGGATAAGGGTTTTTATAATGAGTCGGATTTAAGGAAAATCCTTTTTAGACCCTCATGATAACCACAGAATAGAGTTATATGTGTCCTTGTAAAAGTCAGACCACAACCATCAACTATATTGTTTTCACTCAATAACTCTTGTGCAAAGTACTTCATTGATTAGAACTGAATCTTGTATAAAAATAAAGAACTAGGTCAGCTCAATTCTTACCATTTCTCAACCCAATCTTTAGGAATTTCTACCATTGTTTAATTTATAACCTTTCTGTTCAATTGGATAATAATAGTTTTGGCATCAATTTTGTATTTATATATTTCTAAACAGTGAAATATTTTCCTAAGTGTGTAAAAGCCAATATGAATTCGTGTTGGTATTTTCTTAATGCATAGTTTATATTTGCAAGTAAAAGTCCTGTTGAATTACCATATATGCACACTTATATGTCAAGTCCAAGTGCAAACATCATAGATTCGCTCAATGTTTGTTCAGCTGATTATTTCTAACAAACTAGAGAGACAAGATGTCCAAGTGCATTCTGCAGATCTTAGCAGTTTGCAGTGGAACTTGACCTGTGAGTGAGTATACAGAGCCATAGAAGGATAGAAAGGAGACCTGTGACTCATAATTCATCTCTAACTATTTACATAATATAAGCGCCTTTTGGTCCCTTGCCGACATACCATAATATAAAGTGCCTTTTGGCACTTTACCTGATGTCAATATAAGTACCTTTTGGCAACTCTGTAAACAGCAGTCATTTTGAGCAGGTTTTCATAGCACTACCTTGAGGGAAAACCCCCTATTAGATACTACATTCATTGGTGAGAATGATCATTGCATCAGATCACATGATCACTGTTGATGCTCTGGTTGCAATCTGCTATTTAAAGTAAGTAGGTCATTATTGGATCATATTCTCCATTTGACAAAATTTCGATCTCTGATACAGTTCAATACTTGAACCAGTAGAATCACAACTATGAAAGCTTCAAAAACTTAGGTAAAGGCTCTGAGACTGATGTAGAAAGCCCTTAGTTTCTATAAATTATAAAATTCAACTGATTTAGTGATGTAGACACAGATAAATAACTTGTAAATTTTGAGTATGAAAAATTGCCAGTAGGGTTATTCACGCAGCTACACTGATTTGGAAGTGAACGAGGTCTCTCAAGATTTTAAAGTACATACAAAATCCTTTTGTTACAAATAATTATACAACTATAATGACAATATTTTACTCTTATATCTTTCCATACATAATATATGTGCACCAAAAACGTAAAATGGTTAAAATCACTGTCAAACATAACATACACTAAACTGCTTAACAGGCCTATGCGTAGCGGACTACACTGGGTAACTTTGCTACATGTGTATCAGCAAGAAATATCTTGAGGAAACATTTGCATTATTTCAAAACAACAAAAAAAAATTGTGACTTAGACTTTTAACGTAGCTTTAACAATTTTTCAGCCATATCACTGCAATGTCTGCAGTGTGAAAGTTTATAATGATATTTAGCATTGGGGCATCATGCCATAGACATATAGCATGATGTCCCACTCAGTCACATTATCCTGAAACAGGCCTACCAGTCCTAACACTCACCTCTTAATGATGAGCACTAAGTAAGGCAGCTGTTAGTACCATTTTAAAAGTCTTTGGTATGACTCAGCTGGAGTTCAAAAAATTTGAGGCATGATTCTGATTGAACCAAAATTATTCTCTATACAAATGCAAACCCATATATTTTTGATTTTTTTTTCTTTCCAATAACATATTAGCATGTTTTTCTTTTAGCCTTTAAACCAAAAGTATATTCTTCATTTCATTTTGTACTTGCATGAATACATGCCAGCCTCATAAGATTTTTTATCGTCTTGAAAAAATATGTACCTTTTAGGTGCAGCCTTTCACATTTGTATGATCATATACTATGCCTGTCCCCATTAGCATTTTCATATTTTTTTAATTCATTTTCTTATCAAGCATTTTCTGTATAGCTGTTTTACATGCCCCAGTACATACTGTTTAAATTCCTTACTTGTGTTGAGGAGTGTAATTTATCTGCCTGCCAATAGTAACTCTTGTTGTTCAAGATAATAATGCTATGCATCATGTAATGCAGCAGTAACGTTTCTAATTCATTGTTAATGGGTAAAAATTTCTGTGAATTTTGTGGTTGCTACAGACCATAAATCAAGTGCCTAAATTGTTAAGATATCTTCCGCACGTCTCAAATTGGAGTACTGGAAAAAGTTTAATCTTAAGCTGATTTAAATGAGCTTATGGTAGGGCCCTTTTGTGTATAGTCTGTCATGCACCATCCATTCATAATTGCTTTTTGCAACTTCTCAATCAGTACTCAACAGAAATTGACTAAATTTGACTGTAAGTACCCTGACATGAAACTCTTCAAGATTTGCTGATTTTCCTACAAAATGGGTTTGTTTTTGTAAAAATAAAAAATTAACTTTAACTTCTAACAAACTTCCCAACAGTATTTGATGAAATTTAACAGAAAGCATCTGGGTTTTTTCAAAATTATTCAAATAATTCCAATCCACCATCAGATGTGGATGCCATTACTAAAAAAAAGACAAACCTTTATATAACTTATTAAATGCCAGTTAACAGAATTGGACTAACTTTGCCTAAAAATATCCAGGCATGATGGCTTTTAAAATTTGTTCAATGATGCATATCCTTCTTAAAATATAACAACCTTTACATAACAATAGAAAAGCCTTTACATGACTTCTAAAAAGCTGCTCATCAGAACTTGACCAAATTTTTGCAGAAAGCATTCTGACATCAGTAACTTTTAATTTTATACATGTGATGCTGATCAGCAAACATGGCTGCCATTGCTAAAAATAGAAAACCTATGACTACTTCTCAAACACTACTCATCAGAATTTATCCAAATTTGGCATAAAGGGTTTTGTCCACTGAAAAATATGGCTGCTTTTACTAAAAATAGCAAAATTTTCAATTCTCAGAATCTTCTCTCTAGAAGTTGACCATTTTTGTTGTTGTTGTTGTTGTGCTTAACGCCATTTTTCAGCACACGATAGGCTATTCATGGCGGCCAGTATTAATGGTGGAGGAAGAAACCGGGAAATCACTGGAAAGAACCACCGACCTACGAGAAGCTACTGGCAAGCTTTCTCACATATCCACATTCACCGAATCCTAGACTCGAACCCACGCAGACAGAGGTGAGATGGCAGTGATCCATAACGGACAGCGCTTTAGACCACTCGGCCACTCGGGGCCCCTGACCATTTTTGACAATATTCGGTTATTAAGGGTGTTAAGATGCATACAAATTAAGAAATTTGCCATCAGATTTAACTACCATTGCTAAATATGGAAATCCCTTTTAAATGTTTCAGAAACTAGTTGATATGATTTGATCAAAATTTTGCAGAAAGATCCTGGCATAAAGGGATTTTTATTTTATATAAAAAATAGAAATCTCTCATCTGTTATAATTTTTTTATTTAAGGACATTTCTCCAGGAGAAGGGAGAAATTCAGGAGACTGCTTGCTTTGTGCAGATCTCAATGGTTGCAAAGTTTTGAGTACAGGGGATTAAGGACAAATCAGATCATAGAAGCTGACTGTATATATTAACTCCCCTTGTAGTGCTATTTTTATTGTATATACTTTAAGAGTAGTGATTTTAGTTAGTGCCAAGTCTCCAGTATTGGAAGAAATCCATGGGACAGTCATGGTTGTATAAATAACTTGCCTTTTTTATATGGATCAAATGATATTATATACATGGTCAAAGAAACAAGATCAATTATAAACATTAATAGACAATGTAGCAACTGTGTGATCCAAGTTTTTCCACCCATCCCACCAACTCACCCACCCAGTAGCTTGGTGAGTAAATCAAGCTCATGTGGGTTGTTTTTTTCAGAATCACAGAAACTCATGCACCAAAACTCAATGAATTCACTGTATTTTATTCCATTCTACTAGCTCTTTTCATCTCAGTTTTTGTTCTAGCTAAGATCAAACCACATTGAATTTACCGTTGTATATATGGCATCATATAAACTTTTGATTGTACAATTTTTATGTGATTGTTTGAAAATATCCAGAAAAATATGGGTACATTACTAAAAAGAAATCTATTGAAAGAAATAGATGGTACAGCCCTAGTTATTTCTGCTGTATATGTGTGTGTGTATATATATGCACATTTCTACTTAGAATGGTTTGAATGATAACATTATTATTATTATTACTTTCAACATCTTTATAATCATTAGGCTTATGGCCCTTCTTTGATTTGAAAATGTGGATAAAACCATTTTTTTTTTTACAAAGACCTTCCTTTTTTACTTCCACACTGTACCTGACAGAGAACTGGTTTGGTATATGTGTTCTGTACTCAACAATCTTCCAGTGTTGTTGGAGAATATTTCCACATTTTAACACAATGACTTTTACTAAGTGTTTTGTCAATATAATCCTTGATATACATTGATTTAGGCAAATGATAACTGAGGCATAGAATTAAGCATTGGACACAAGGGTCAAAGTCAAAATGGCATACTGTGAATACCGATCCAACAACAAAATGCAAGTTAAAAATTTCCTCACCATAACTTGGAGTTTTCAGAAGACAGTTGAATATGTGTCAACATTCAAAGAACAGTTTACAGTGGAAGGTCTAGTGATGAAAGCAGTATGATGAAAGATAGAGAAATTTCTGTTGTTGTTGTTGTTTTTGAGCTTAACGCCATTTTTCAGCACACGATAGGCTATTCATGGCGGCCAGTATTAATGGTGGAGGAAGAAACCAGAAAATCACTGGAAAGAACCACCAGCCCACGAGAAGCTACTGGCAAGCTTTCTCACATATCCACAGTAGCTGAATCCTAGACTCGAACCCACACAGATAGAGGTGAGATGGCAGTGATCCGTAACGGACATCGCATTAAGCCACTCGGTGGCCCCAGAAATTTCTGTTGAGTGTTCTGCACTGTGGAGAAATGCTAATATAATGTGATAATAATAAATAATATAATTTATTACTTAAATTGGTGGTGTGGGATGGGAAATCCCAGTGGATGATAGGAATTTGATGGCCAAGTTTTTACCCACAAACTCTGACCCCATTTGGGAGATTTCTCTATTCCACACTAACACATCTGATGGATTATTTTTCTTTCCTTTCAATCTATAACACAGATTTGAATAATAAATAGCAAATCATTGGTATCATATAGATTGAGAAATAATCACTCATATATAGAAATGAGACTGAGAAGTACGGAATTCAGCATGCAGAATTATCATATTCATTGTTTGTTGTTTCACAATGTTGTCATTGTAGTTGTGGTGGGTATTGTCATAAATATCATGGTGTTTGCTGTTATCATCATCATCATCATCACCACCATCATTATCATCACACTATCCAGAAATAACTATCACCACTTTCACTACCACCACTGCTGCCATCTTTGTCATCATCATCATTGCTTATTTTTCCTTTCCGTCACACAGATTAGCTCCAGAACAGATGCTGAGGAAGATGAGACATCAGACCAATGGAGGGGGACTTCTCCCCCCACCCCTGCTCCAAGGCTGGGATCAGCCAGCAACACTGAGGGAGGGGTTACAAAAGCTGAGCATAAAATCAAACCAAAGAGACCATCAGCCCCACCCAGGGTATCTGTAACTCCCCCACCAAAAACACCTCCTGTTCCACCCAGACCAAAATCCCTTTCTGCTCCAAGTCAGTCATCTCGAGGTGGTAGTTTAAAAAAAGAAACTGAAATTATGATTGATTACCCAGCTAAGGGGATTGATGAGGAAACTGAAGATTTATCCGTGAAAGATATTGAAGGAAATGAATTAAATCCCTTCTTGGTGGATGACCCAGTCAGCAAGTCCAGCAACAAATCTAGTCCATCTGCATCTTCAGGACCCAATTTTACAGACTTTTCAGAAATCACTGGTTCTTTACCAAGGTCACACCGACCATATAATCCCTTTATTCCACCCAAAAGGGCCCCACCTCCCCCTTCTCCAAGAGCATCTGCTGTTATTGACAAATCTCCAACACATAGTGAGCAAAAGATGATTGCATCAAATTCCCCTCATTCATCTCAAAGCCCATCTCCAGTTCCAGATGGCAAGGTCATGACCTCTGACTCCTCAGCTTTGACCCCTCCAGTTGCTAGGCTACAGCCAGGAGCAGAGGCTTCCCCTGTGATTATAGTAAGTTTTTCCATACAGGGTGTTGTTTTGCCTAGGTTACCAGACTATATCCATATGCCTGTATACAGCTAACATTTGTATTTTTTAAGCATGTCTAATTAACAACAGTGACAATTAGGACAAAAAACCAAACATTTTTAGGACTACATTATGCTGACAAAACTGTAAGCATGCACAACTATTGAGCACGAAATTAAAAAATCTGTAGAGGTGAAATTTTTCATATTTTTCAAAGGTAAAAAAGGTAATTCTGTGTTTCAACCAATGAAAATATCATTTAAAGCTTCCTGTTTAATAATTCAATTATGTAGTTTAAATTTTTAATTTATTGTGCAATTCTGAACATTATTTATACTTGATTTGATTATCTTGTTCCTTTGTTATGATTGGTTTTCAAGAATAAATATTTATATATAGTAACACAAGTTTTGAATGTAACCGCTTGTCTAACATCATCATGCACAAGTAAGGAAAGTTAAACCTAATGAGTATATTTCAATAAATAAGTGCAGATAATAATTAAGTTCATGCAAGGAAGAGTCAAATTGTCACTGTGATGCACAGTAACCATGGATAGATAGTGTCAGAAGGGCAAACGCAATGTCACGTAGCTCAAGTTAATTGCATGATAACAATCTTGCCACAGTACTGGAGTTAAATGGTCAGGTTATATTGAGGATGAGGAGTGTGCATGCAAATAGTAATTTGGGATGTCATTCTGCTATTTAGTGAATGCCAAGAAAACATTACATTCAGTGGTGAGTGGACAATAAAATTAAAGAATGCATGTAATATAGAATGTTATACAAGAAGGGATTGGTAAATTTTGACTTGTGACTTTTCATACAGGTCAAATAAGAAATGTTGTCTCTTTCCATATAAGGGTAAAACAGATTTTGCCGCATATACATATTCATGCAACTGGTGAAACTTCTTTCAGAAATGAGTTGATATACTATCAAATTTTGCTTGTGTTTTCAGTGACTTTGCATCTTTTTTACAATGAAGTGAAACTGATTTTGTTTTTTCTGTAAAACAAGATCAGAATGCACATAAACTTTGTTTCATTTCTCACATAGACTATACCAGACTTTTCATTTCAGACAAGAGAGAAAAATTATGTCAGAAAAAACCTAGGTCAAGTCAATATGGAAATTTAAAATTCTAAAACTTGATTTTACCTTGTTTTGGTGTCATATTGTTTGGCTAATTGCACTATTTTGTTCTCCCAATTTTTTTCTTAATAGATAAGGAAGAGAGAATGTGTACATATTTTAATACAAGATTTTTCATATCAATCATAAACATATTAAAACTTCAGTTTTTAAGGCATATTTTTACAGACTTCTGACACTATCTATCCAGTTTTTCACAATTGTTTTGCTGAAGTTTAGATTTATATGCCTTCTTAGAATTTAAATATGAAACAAAACAAAGGTACAAAAGCAAATTATGGTGAGGCCTGCCCATAAAGAACATTGCAAGCACCAGAAAATTTGGACCATTATGGACATGTCTTTTGAAGACAGGTTACTATACTTGTGAAATCTTAGAATACTTATGATAATGGCCATTATAATATGGTGTCCTTAAGATAGAGATAACAGTAAAGCAAGCTTTACTGTATAATTTTATGAAAATATCTTTGCATTAGGTGATGCAACATAAATAAGGATAGAAATAACACAAAATTTATAATTGACTTCAAATAGTTTTATTGCTGCAAGTTAAATTAATGAATTTTTAATATACTTTTGATCAATTTAAAAACAAACTTTTTTATTACCAGTAGCAACTCATATGTGAGAACCAAGGGTTGTTGTTTCACCATTGTCTTGGTGAGACATTGTAATCACTTGTAATCTGTGTAAGGCAATGGTTGATGGCAGGCAATGGTTGATGGCAATTTCAACAACGATAAAATGCAATTCTTTCACAAGTTCAATATGGGGGTGGGTTGGGTGAAAGGATACAATACATCATAAAAAAAAATAATTTTGTTGTGGTCATAGAGTTGTTGAAACTTTTTCAAGGCTTAAGAAAAAAAGCATAACCTCTGTTGGATTGAAACCCACAATAGCCTGATCTAGGGCTACCAGCTTTAGGACCACACCATAGCCAGTTTTGAAGTCAAGCAGGGAATCTTGTGCCTGCAGTGTCATACATAGGGTCTGCATTTTATACTTGTTAGCAAGCCCACCTTGAGATTAGCATGATATGGTGAATACTTTGGTTTTTATGTTTGTGCAACTATATGTACATCAGTCCACACCTTAGAAGAGCCTTAGTGTTTAAGTTTTTTATTTCATTGACATTTTATCCTTCCATGTCATATTTGGAATGTAGGTCAAGGGCAGGCTCAGCATACAGGTCATGTCCATTTCATTGACATTTTATCCTTCCATGTCATATTTGGAATATAAGTCAAGGGCAGGCTCAGCATATCAGCATACAGGTCATGTCCAGCTTATTGTTTAAGTATATCAAGCTTCATGCTCTTCCTGGTGTCATTTTGTCATAATATATGTATATTTGTAACCAAGTTGTATTTATATACCATAATTTTGAAAATGCTTTAATCCATGTAATATCTGTATTGTCATATGTACTCCTTTACAAGGTGAATCCAATTGCAAACAACATAGACCCCAATTTGCCATTGCATAATGCAGGAAGGTCTTTGTCATTTGTTCTGATTACTTCAAACTGCATAGACCCTGATCTGCTGATGTGTTATGAGTTTGTGCACTTTGCAGCTGGACTTGGCTTAAAAGCAAGTATATGATATTTGTGTGCTCTGTTTGAGTAGGATTGTTTCTAAATTCAGCTGCTTTTTCCTTTAAAAAAAGCCAGTTTTGTGACAGTGATGTTGGATATATTTTCACCAGATGAAAATATTTAAAACAAATTGAGTCCAGCTGCAAAGATCATAGACTCTGATCAGCAATTGCATAAACACCAGCAGCTCAGGGTTTAAATTGTTTGTAGAAACTTGTATTACCAGCACATTATTCAGTGGCAGATCTGGGTCAATGCAGTATGGTATTGGACTTGACTTACAAGTGTATAATGTGTATCTTATAAAATATTCCAATGTCTGTGTTCAGTAAGTCTAAAAATTAAATCTTATTTTTAAAATATCTTCACTGCACCTAATACTAATCATATAAAACCAGTCTATTAATCTGCAATAAATATTTTTTACTTTTTATTAAGGTAGATTATTGTGCATTTTACATATGCAATTTAGAAGTTTAGTCACCTAAACTTGACATAGAATTAGTACTAAAACACCTGTCTTCTAATCATTCAAATATAAAATCACTGTAGACATAGTTATCATATGTAACTAATCACTTAAAACTAAAGTCCGACTTCTAGCAACATGAAACCTGATCTGCCATCATATTATGTGCTGATAGATCAGGGTCTATGCTGTTTGTTCTACTGATTGCTCAGATCAGGGTCTATGCTGTTCTACCGATTGCTCAGATCAGGGTCTATGCTGTTCTACCGATTGCTCAGATCAGGGTCTATGCTGTTTGTTCTACTGATTGCTCAGATCAGGGTCTATGCTGTTTGTTCTACTGATTGTTCAGATCAGGGTCTATGCTGTTCTACTGATTGCTCAGATCAAGGTCTATGCTGTTCTACTGATTGCTCAGATTAGGGTCTATGCTGTTCTACTAATTGCTCAGATCAGGGTCTATGCTGTTCTACCGATTGCTCAGATCAGGATCTTTGCTGTTCTACTAATTGCTCAGATCAGGGTCTATGCTGTTCTACCGATTGCTCAGATCAGGATCTATGCTGTTCTATTGATTGCTCAGATCAGGGTCTATGCTGTTCTACCGATTGCTCAGATCAGGATCTATGCTGTTCTACTGATTGCTCAGATCAGGGTCTATGCTGTTTGTTCTACCGATTGCTCAGATCAGGATCTATGCTGTTCTACTAATTGCTCAGATCAGGGTCTATGCTGTTCTACACATTGCTCAGATCAGGGTCTATGCTGTTCTACTGATTGCTCAGGTCAGAGTCTATGCTATTTGTTCTACTGATTGCTCAGATCAGAGTCTATGCTGTTCTACACATTGCTCAGATCAGGGTCTATGCTGTTCTACTGATTGCTCAGGTCAGAGTCTATGCTGTTCTACTGTTTGCTCAGATCAGAGTCTATGCTATTTGTTCTACTGATTGCTCAGATCAGGGTCTATGCTGTTTGTTCTACTGATTGCTCAGATCAGGGTCTATGCTGTTTGTTCTACTGATTGCTCAGATCAGGGTCTATGCTGTTTGTTCTACTGATTGCTCAGATCAGGGTCTATGCTGTTATACTGATTGCTTAGGTCAGAATCTATGCTGTTTGTTCTACTGTTTGCTCAGATCAGAGTCTATGCTATTTGTTCTACTGATTGCTCAGATCAGGGTCTATGCTGTTTGTTCTACTGATTGCTCAGATCAGAGTCTATGCTATTTGTTCTACTGATTGCTCAGATCAGGGTCTATGCTGTTTGTTCTACTGATTGCTCAGATCAGGGTCTATGCTGTTTGTTCTACTGATTGCTCAGATGAAGGTCTATGCTTTTTGTTCTACTGATTGCTCCTTATAAACTGCACAGACCCAGATCTGCTGGTGCTTTATGTGCCAACAGAGCTGGGTCTGTATATTTTGCAGTTGGACTCAACTTATAAGGAACTGTATATGGTAGTATTACACTCAAAACTTTTATTTTCTGACATTTTCTGATGATAAGCCTATTCCCAAGTTTTATGAAAGTTACTTAGTTGTCTATTTTGACCTAAATGATGAAGGTTCAGTTCCCATGATCAGAGCATCCCCAGTTAGCTATGTTGAAGTATTTTTGGTGCTTTACTTGCCTTGGCAAGATATAGTCATCAAGTATCATAACACCAAAAAGTAAACCAACAAAACATAAATTTTCTGTAATTAACCATCGCCAATAATGTACCTCATTTTTCAGTCAATTTTGGACCACAAGCTTATCATTAAAGAAATACTAAAGAACATCTGAATATTTTTTAAATTATTTTTATTTATTTGAAAAATACTATATTTTCCATGAAACATTAAATTTTACCATGGACTGAAATGGAATCCATTAATTGTATTTTTGCAGTATAATTCAGAATATCAGCCAATATCACAGTGTGCATGATTACTTCTATTACCATATATACTCACATATAAACTTCAACTGCAAATTAGATAAAAAGCCACCCTGATCTGTCATCACATATAATGTGCCAGCAGAACAGAGTCCATCTTGATTGTTCTTTTACTGATTAGTTCAGCATTCAGCACACAGCAGAGATCTTGGGCATATTTTGCAATGGCAGATCCGAGGCTGTATAGTTTGCAATTGTATTCAGTCTAAAATTGGGTACATACAGTAATCATCCTTTAGGAATGACAGTTAACAATTTGCTTTTAATTTCATAAAATTAATAGGATAATAATTGCTTCATATCTTTTATCAAACTTTTTCATTAATTGTAAAAAAAATTGAAGAAAATATTTTTTTTTTACATGCATTTGTTTCAATTCCAATTCTGATTTCTTTTTATAGTGACATAGGTAATGTATCAACAAATTGAAAGTACTCTCTCCAAGCCTTTGTAGTTACCTTATTTATCAAATAGAGTAGTAGTACAATGATAATCCAGATTTAGCACACAAGAATATATCCATATTAATATTCAGAATAAATAATAATATTGATGAGATTCCTGTGATTTTAATACTTTCTCAGTGGCATGAAAGAATAAACAATGATTGGATTGTTGATATTTTACAAATTCTTCTTGAAATGCTTTAGGTCCAGTGTTACCACTTATACAATACATTCTTTTCTATAAAAAAAATTTAAAGCATGAAATAAGTAAGTTATAAAAGTAAACTAGAATCAAATTTTTATAAAATCAACAAAATTGAATATGATTTGTAAGCTACTTGCAGTAGTTATATCCAGTATTTTTTCATTTGGTATCCCAAGCAAATAATTCTTCAAAATTTGAATAAGCAAATATTATGGAAAAAAAAAACTGAACACGCCTACTGTGATGTAAATTTTTTAGCTTTTTTGCACTATCCTCAGGCTTGATTTATTATCTAATGCAAAGATATTCTTGTTTGCTGTATTCAACATGATACCCAAACAAACCTTAATAAGCACACACCCTATAGCTCACTGGTCAAAACATGTATAAAATTTGTCAATTACTAATCTAACATGTTTTGATTCCAGAACACCTTGGAGGAGGGAAGCAACTAAATCTTGCCTAGATCAGTATTTTAATAACTCTGCTGTTAAATAATTAGCACTATACTTTTTAAAGGCTGTCAGAATAAGAATGACCTTGCATATGCTTGTTCAGAACAAATATATTGGAAGAAAGAATGCACCTCCTCTGTGGAGAGTCCCAACATATAAAGAGAGCTCACTCTTTTAGCATGTACATACACATAATGTGGATATTGTTTATGATTTAATCAGTGTGTGCTAATTATGATGGGTTTTAATTTAATGAATTTTTATTGAAATTATATTATATTTTAACTTAGTCTGGGTATTGTGTCAAATACAATATTTAATATTTTCATTCCAGTCAACTTGGTCTCAAGATACTTGTTCGATTACTTACCTCACAGTCTGAAAAGATTAATATCTACTAAAAAACATTTGGAATTTAAACATATTTCAAGTACTTTGATAGGGAAAAGAGAACTCATGAAAGAATTGTTTAGGTGAACTTAAATGGGCCTGTCAGGCATAATTTAAAATACTGACTTAAAACCATTTCATTTATATTTTATAAATTTCATATTCTTTACACTTTTTTGTTGTTAATTAAAACTGTTTTTGTTCCTTGCCAAAAATGTTAAAGAAATTAAAGTGGTATCCATATTTATTATTTCATCTGTCTTCCATATATTACACCTGATTTGGTTTAACATCGATGTCAGTTTCTGATTAGTTGCTGACTGCAGAATAAAACGACTTTGCTTGTTGATGCAACTTGGTTAGTACAAGTATAAAAATGTCACTGTGACTTATATTTCACATCCCAGTAACTTTAGTTTAAATTTATTGTAAGATCATTTATGGGTCATTCTAGATTGTAGTCACACAACTTTGTGACCTTATTCTCTTAGGTAAAATGCCATTCAATGAGAAGCAGGTCACTGTTGCAGAACACTAGTCTCTCATAAACACTTTTGTGTTAGTATGCTTTCCTGATTCACTGGTTTTATCCCTAATTATTTATTTTAAAAAATAATTTTTATTTCAGATAATGAATGGATAGAATAACCAGCATTATTTTAATGCACTCCACCGTATTTAAAAATTATTAATTGACAACAAGCTGATGTACTCTCATAAAATATCTAAAACCTAATTAATGGGCTTATCCAGTAAAGTCCTATGATACAGTTTTTTTTAGATAGATGCTTAAAAAAGTATTGAAGGATAAGCATAATAGTAAGTAACTTGCTGCAGTTTATATTTATATATTTTATATTTTGTATCTTAATTTGGATAATCCCATATTTTGTTTTCAAGCATCATAATGTGCCAAAACACAATTCAACAAACCACATGTTGTGAGGACTTGATGTAGGAGAGAGCCTAGCACAACCATTTGACTAAGGGTTTTGATAAGTCTAATAGATAATCTTTCACAACTCTTTTGATCTAATAGACATGTGCAGCGTATACAGGGATTTCTAAGTCCCTTTTGACTCTAATCCCTATTAGACATGAAGTATTTTGATAAATAGAAGCACCAACACAAAATTTCAAATACATCAAATCAGTACCCACAATAAGTACAAGAATTTTTGTGAATGATTTAATGTTAATTTGTTTTTAAAATTGAGCTCAAATTGAATGATATAAAATATTTGGGAATGTCTGATAGAAAAATGTTGGCCCAACATTTAGAGTATCTTGAGACTGATGTGATCTGTTTATTTTTAACTATCTTTTTCTCCTATCCACTTGCACCTCATTTATTTTCCTCACTGATTTATAAAATCACTAATTAGTTTCTTTTTGTCAGGTGCAGGAAGTATAACCTGAAACAAGTGTACAGTTTTAGCTTGTTTGCTTCATTATTTCTATGATATACAGATCCCAGTGTTGTTTAGATAGGGGAAAATTTTGAATTGCCCTAATCAGGACTGGCTTTAGGTATTTGTTCTTGTGTCATATTGAACAAAATGCACACTCAGTTTTGTGTCAATACTTAACAAAGTTTTCTAGGATATTATTTTTTCCTGAATCTTTGAGAAAATATAATATTGTAAATATATTCAGGATTCAGTGCATTGCTTTTATATTACCATTTATACTTGCTTACAATTGGCACAAACTGCAGATTGCACCAGCCCAGCTGTTCCATTTGTTAGGACTAATCAGTAGAACAAACAGTATAGACACTTATTTGATAGTGCAGTTTATTTGCAGTTAGACCCAATACATGGGTAAGTATCTGTCAAATGTGTATTTGCCAACCCAACTATTTCAAGTCATTCGAAAATTTTCTGTTTAACAGTGTTAAATTTACATGCTTTGAAAGTAAATGCATGTATTCATAATAATGAAGATAATGCAATGATAATGCATGTCAGGATGGTCTTCAGTATTGAAGAGTATACCCCATATTTCTTTGCAGATAATCAGATACTATCCTCCACTCCATGCCACTACTTGCATCACATTTATAAGTCAGCCAGCACCCATCCCACACCACCACCCTCATCTCTACTGCAAGATTGTTACTATTTTTATTTGGGGGAAATAAGGGAATGGTCCATTTTGCAGCACTTTCCTATTTTCCCCATGTCAAATAGGGATACAATACATTAAATGTTCTGTTTCGCTTTGTAAATGTTTTAAAAGACTTTTATGCCTTTTATCAGAGAGGTAAATCATGGGGTATGAAACTGATTAGGAGAGAGCCTGTCTACAAACCAATGAAAAATGTGAACCTTCATCAAAATAACACAGACACTATTGTTTAGAAGCAGGTATATGTCACAAGTTTTGACTTTTAGGTGTGCTTTTCATGGATTTATAAACAATCGTTTTTGTCTGGAAAGGGTTTGCACTTCATTTTTAACTTTAACAATTAGACAAAGTAACATAACATAATATCTAATTATTTTGCCTAGATTTGACAATAGGCTCTAATTAACTTGTGTGTATTAAGAAATTGAAAATGATTTGATTGCAAGAAATGTCAGAGGCCTCAGTCTTTTCCATTTTCATATGTACATTGGTTCCAACTACAAACAACCTAGACCCAGATTGCCATTACATAATGTGCCAGTGGATCAGGGTCTATGATGCTTGTTCTGCTTATTACTCCTGGCAACCCTTATCTGGGTCTATGCAGATTTCAGTTAGATCTGACATGAGTGTATACAGCAGTCGATTTTAGAATGGAACTGTGTGCATATATTAAGCTGTAACACAAAATAATTTTCTTTGGTTTGATGGTGTTTGACATTGAATAATTCTGTGAGGTATTTTATTGTATTTCTTGGTAAACAACTAAACTTTTCAAGATGTATCTCAGGCTCATCTATTAATTGCCTCAATATTATTCATGCAATATTAGAAATGTTGACTTTAAACAACTGCTAGTGAGAAGTTTAAATGAGAATGTCAATATTTCCCCCTACCCATGTAAAATTGTGGCAGTTTCCTTGAGTGGAGTCCTTATGATGTCACTTGTTGCATCCACATTGGAAATCACCATAATTCTATTATTGTTAAGTGTGAAATTTCTCAAGATTATTTTCAAATTGTGTGTATTATTCAGCATGAGTAGGTGTTGTGTAGTTGATGGATATCCTTACCTGCTCAACATCATGAAAAATATAATGTCATGAACTAGCGTTTTTGTTATCAGTTATCACAGTTATTATTTGTTATCACTTCAAATGAAAATTCAGCATATAAAATCATTAAATTCTTTTGCAAGAGAGAGAGAGAGAGAGAGATTACTTAAGAATACTCACAACTGCTTAAGACATGTACTCATATTTGTGCAGTACATGCACATTTCTTGCTACAAATCAGATAAACATACTGTATATAGGATGGGAAAATGTCATATGCTGACACTATTTTAAAAAACTGTAAGTTCAGATTAAGTTAAATGTGGGTCACTTCATAAGCATGTAAATGCTTGTTGTTATGGCATGTCCATCTAAAACATGCATACATGGTCATTACTGGCAAAGGTGTTTCTAGCTTGATATATATCATGTTTATAGTATTTTCCAATAACCATCATGTCATCATGAAGAGAAAATGCTGGTTGTGAAAAATCTTGAATAATAGCACTTAAATGAATTTTTATAAAAAGCACTATTTGTATCAATGCAAAACAGTGTTAGAAAAAGTGCAGGGTCAGTGCAGATGAGCTGATAGTCAGAATTGCTGGATAAGTAATTAGAGAACCTGTACATGGGCACTGTTGGTACAGAATCAGAATTGCCAGATAAGTAATCAGAGAACCTGTACATGGGCACTGTTGGTACAGAATCAGAATTGCCAGATAAGTAATCAGAGAACCTGTACATGGGCACTGTTGGTACAGAAATCTAAACCTGTTGCATGCATTTAATTACCTTTTGCCTTGAGATTTTTTAGTATTTGCAGTGATTCAGTAAATGTATTTTGAGTTTGGGTTTTAGATTTGCAGTGATATAAGTGTGCATTTTAAGAATAATTATTTTTATCATTCACAACTCCAGATTTATCTTTCAGATATTTCACAACTCCAGATTTATCTTTCAGATATTTCTATGGCATAGTATTCTACTGTTTTGAGATCATTGTCAATCTGTTAATCTGTCTTTAATCCTCGTTTTAATTAAACCAAAGCTTTTCCAGGTGAAGTCTATCAGTAAACTGCACACATTTATCTTGCTTTGTAAATTTCACTTGTATTTATGATCTTTTTGGCTTTAGGTGTGATAGACTTGCAGTTATAACATGCACATCAATAAAGCAGCCATCTTGAATTAGGAATATCTGTAAGAGGGGAAAATCTGGTGATTTATTTATGCCTTTGCTGATGTCAGTGCATCTTTCCCAAACTTGGTACAGTAATATGAAAACTATTCATCTTGGGTGCCCTGAAATTTTACACACTTTACCACCCTATAAACCATTCTTCAGATTTTAAACTGTTTTTACTATTTGAATTTGTTAGAGATTTTAAGCAAAATTCAGTTCATGGCAGAAGATGAAGCCAACATGACATGGTGTGTGTGTGGATATATGGATATATATATATATATATATATATATATATATATATATATATATATATATATATATATATATATATGTGTGTGTGTGTGTGTGTGTGTATCATCATCATCATTCCCTTAACCTATAAGGTCATCATTTGGGGCACAACAGTTGACTTTGCAACCAATTCTCTCCATCTTGACGTTTTCTACTATCCTTGGGATGCTTGAACTCCAATGCCTGTCCACTCCTTAATGTTGTCTTCCCACCTCTTTTTCTGTCTGCTTCTTCTTCTGCACCCATGCACTATGTCTTACAAGATTGATTCTTCCAGTCCAGATGATCTTGAGACATTACCATACCACTTCTGTTTGTGCTTTTTTTTACAGTGGTCAAGAGGTCTTCATAGGATCTGATGGTTCATTGGATCCGGTTGTGGACTTCTTCATTGGTTACATGGTCAATGTATGAGATGCCCAAGACCTTGCGTTAGCATCTCATTTCAAAGGTTTGAATCCTTTGTAGATCTGATGTGAGCGTCCATGTTTCACAAGCATAATGAAAGATAGATATGACATTCAAGTGCATCAGCCTTATTTTGGAACCAAAAGCAATGTTGGTATCTTCCCATATTGGTCTCAGCCTTGTTATTGCTGCTGTTGTCAGGGCAGTTGCAAAGTAACTCAGGCTTGGAGCCCTCATCTGCGATAATTGATCCCAAGTATTTGAAGCTTGTGAATTTTTGCAGCTTCTGTCCTCTGAACTTTATTTCTCACTGATACCATTGGTGGTGTTTGTATTTACTTTGGTTTTTTTGCACTAATCTCCATACTGTATGCTATTGAGGTTGTATTGAGGCATTCAACCAAGTCAGCCAGATTTTTTTCCTAAACCATCAATATCATTTGCAAAGTAAAAGTTGGTGATTGGTCTTCCTCCAATGCTGACAGTGCCATAGTGGTCATGCAAGGCATCCTCCATGATACTCTCCAAGAAAATGTTGAAGAGTGTAAGTAACAGTATAAATCCCTTTCTGACTCCAACTGTGGTTCAAAACCAATCTTCTCTGCTGCCATTGATGAGGACAGCACGGGGGACTTTGTCATAGAGGTGCTTGAGTTGCTCAACAACCTGCACCAGGTTGGAGCTGATGTTGTACTTCCTCAAAGTTGGCAATAAGGCTGCATGCCATACTCTATCAAAGACCTTTTTTAAAAATCTATAAAGACGTATATATTCTGCTGATGCCCATGCCGAAGATATTTCTTGCAAAAGAATCTGAGATTGAAGATTGGTTCTGTGGTGCTCATTCCAATATATATATATATATATATATATATATATATATATATATATATATATATATATATATATATATATATATATACATAATATATATATATACACACATAATATATAT